>KK500069.1:131004-223905 GCA_000688715.1 Glossina pallidipes
CTCACTTGAAAAGGTTGGGAACTTCTGAGGAAAATGTCAAATGTGTTCAATTTTTTATTTTGTTTTTTTTTTTTTTTTTTTTTTTCCCTTTTAGCACCACGCTTAGAGGAAACACGTACGGTATCCGCGATACTAGGTTTTAGCAAAAAACACTGAAGATACTTGGGCTAAATGCACAACACAAAAACACCAAAACAATTAAAAAATTGCAGACCTAAAGAAAACACGCACTACTCAGAACACAAGTCGATTCGATGAAACAAGAGTAAAAAATGGATAATATATTAATATTAATTATTAATTATTAATATTGTACAATGCAACAATCGTTCATTTACATACGTTTTCATTGTACAATGTTTTATTCGATTGTTTGTCATTCTCTAATATTTTCTGTGTATTGCAATTGAGTTTATTAAAATATATTGTATTATCATATAGTCCAAGACAGCTTCTTGTTTAATTGCAATTGTAAAAAAAAAAGAAAATAACTTTTTTTTAAAGATTTAAAACAGATTGATCAGCTGGATAGAGCAAACCATGACTTTTAGAGTATAATAGTGTGCTCGGTAGTACAGGTGCGGATGCAGTAGCTAAAGAGAAATTAAAATCCAACGACGGGCAGCATCTGGCAAGCATTTGTGTGTACAAAATCATCACAACTCGCATACCAAAAATTTGCAGAACATCATCAGAAGCCTTACAGAAACTCGAAGATAAGCTCAAAGGACCTTAACAAAAAGTACCTCCTTACAAAAAATTGATAAATTTAATCGTGCACGTAGATAGTAATATGCAACAATATATAAGCGTATATTATGAAATAAAGGAAACGTTGGGTGAAGCGAGAATCATTGTTCAGGTGGAACTGTTGAGAATAATTTTATTGTCAAATTCACAACGAGTTTATAACGATTTTGTCATAGCAATAGAAACAGACGATGATTTTCTCTACTTAAGTGTTCTAAAACCAAAATTTGTAGAGGCATGTGAGCACGACGTTCAAAACATTTTCAATGAGGAAAACAAAGCTCAAGCTTTTAACATTTTTTTCTAGTAGGTTCTAGTGTACCTAATGTAGAGCACATATTCAATTATACGAGTTGTAAACCAATTAAGCGTTTGGAAATGAAAAACGTGTTAAGTTTGTGACAGAGAAAACAAATCGTACGATTAAAATACTCTCACCTTACCAATAACTGCATTTAGTGTAAGCAATTATAATTTCTGTAAAGTTAAGCAAAATTGAAAATAATAAAGATGTAAGAAATAGAAAATAAGAAGACAAAACTTAGTATAAAAGAGGGAGAAAATTAAATAAAATCATTTAATTCTTTTTAATGAAATACCAAGCGAATCAATCGCTCTTTTTTTTCTTACTGACTATTACGATCAATTTGTATTGCAATCGATTGTCTTCGCGTATCGACGCTGAACGAATGAGACACGGATAATAACAAAGCACCAAACAAACATAACTTAATAAATTCAATATTTATGCTTCAAAGAGTATTTTGGCAACCCACATCCTACACATACAATTAAACATCCTTACATGGCGATTCCGGCAACCCCGAATCTCATTACAAGGTTAACAGTGGCAGATGCGTAAACAGTGGCATAAATTTGGATGCGATTGTATAAGGAAGTAGTTAACGCGCTTGTTAAAGTAATTTGCCAATAGCGGTTTCTCGCTTAATCGTTTTTGTTTTTTGACTTTGTCTTTTTTTTTTGCTATGCATTATATTAACTAACATAGCTGTTACAAACAAATGCGAGTAGAACTTGAAATTTTAAAACGTAAGATTTCGAGGCTCTCTGAAGATGCCCTGGTTTCTAAGTCCTGAAGACTAACAGAAACTATTGGCTCCCAATGCAAGCGAACGATGATACTGAAGAAATGGAATTCAAGAATTCCCAAAAATATGTTATATCTGGTAATGCTTCACAATGAATGAAGTTTTACCGCGAAAATAAGAGGTACATTTAACGTTTGTTTGTTTACAAACAAACAACATTCTACAAACGCAAATAACAACAAAATTATATGAAATTTTTGATGAAATGAAATGATGTGAAGTAATAACCGTTTCTAACAAAGCACAAAAAAAAGCAAATAAAATATTGATAATAATGAAATACATTACTTATCGCATCGGCGACAATAAATGCTTACACATATTATAGGACATGAAATTACCAGAAACTCCAATAAGTTTTTTTTTGTGCGATCAGCTACTTCGGGGTCGTCGCTTATACGTGCGGTCACGGTGGTGATCAGAAAAGTTTACGGGGAAAGTGGTGTAAAAAAACAAAGTTGCGTTTATGAGCGTTAGACTTGAAAATGGAGAGATCAGGTACGGCAAGACGAAACACTGCTGGTAAGTTGTTTCAAAGTCGGGCAGTGCGGCCAAAAATGACGAGTTGCAGCAGTGAGCTGTGCGATATGCTGATACCTCCAGGACGAATGGGTGAGAACGGTTAGAAAGACGTGCAGTCCTGTTGAAGGAATTTATTGGTTGCCATGTACTTTCATCTCTGTGGAAAAGTTCTCCTGAATGTACCCGTGCATTAGTGCAACACAGTGAATATGTGAGCGGAGAATTACGGAAAGAAATCTTGACGAACGGAATTCCGTTATCATACCTAAGACTACTCTTTTTGTAAAGACCAGAGAAAAAGCCGACCCACTACATGTATATACGCGGGCGTTACAAAGTTAGGAAAACGCCAGCATGTTAGCACTATATTGTGAGTAGGTTTTATACGTCCGTGTATTCCTATAAAAGTAATACACGTATATTTCTTTTAAATGTAACATTTGTGGAGTGTCCATGGAACGGAAATTTAAAACCTTCCCATATCTACCGAACTAACTAGCTCAGAAATGACAATTGTGTCTGTCTCTACAACGTCCGATCCTCTTCAAGTGGCACTTAAGAACAGCCTTAAAAATAATAAAGTCAGTAGTTTGATAGTCAGCCGGACAGAGACGATATATAGACATACCAGTTACAGAGTGTGGCAACATAAAGTCTAAAATTCGGTTTAGCTTTTTGTGTTTTGTTCCTTTTTTACATTGCGCTGCTTCCATTTTACGATGAACAAATTCCAATTACTATTACTTTTTTAATTATAATAACTGTTATTCAACAATTTTTCTTTTAATTTCGACACGAACTCGCGGAGCGTCTAATCTCTATGAAATCTCAATAGGTTTTTTTTTTGTAGGGATTGTGCTTGATATTAGTTATATCGCATCTCTATTTTTTTTTTGCATATATATGCTCACACAAAAATTTTCCTCCTATGCTGCCTCTATTGGCCGATGTGTTGGTATTGCTTTATTAAGTAAATTTAACGATACTGGGATTTGGGTTTAATAAACTTATAAGCACGTATTTCACTTGTGTTGTTGGGATTTCTTAAATATTGAGACTTTTGTTAGTTTGGAATTTACTTTTAACTTTTTCTCTTTCCCCATATAAAAACGTCCGTCTCCTTTTGACTGCAAAGCACTACTCTATTGAAAGTTAAAAGTTGGGAGTAGCAAAGCGCAAACAATTATGAATTTTTTATCAGTTAATGCCGTAAGAAAAACCTGTAGAAACTCAATAGCAGTTAATATTCGCAAATTTTCAGAAATGGTTCAATGCGGAAGAGTTCATCAGTTGAAGAAAACTAACCAGTGAAGCGTGTGCGCACGGTGTTAAGCAAAATTACTTGCGATTTAACATTAATTGAAAGAACAATATATAAATATTTTTTTGGTCACCTGCATAAATTATTTTCATTGGTTGTGCGTATACCATGAAACAATTTTCCCGCAGTCCCCTTATGCTACAGTGTTCAATTCGAAATTTACTTACCATTCCTGATGATACCAGTCAAGCCAGGAAGTTCGCGTTATGGGAGCTGTGTTGTGTGCAGACCCAAGTACATGCCAGATTGATAAGTTTTATTCGTTTATTCATCGAGCAATCACTTTGTGCGGCCACTTCGTAGTTTGCTCACGTCGTAAATAAAGATGGATAGGATGTGGAAATGGAGATGAGCAGTGTTTTGCTATTGTAATTTTTGTTATTGCTGTTATTGCGGCTTCCGCTGTTGCTAGTGCAATCTACGTTTGTTGTTCTTGTTGCTGTAGCTGCTTTGTTGTGTTGTTGTTCATATGGTTTTTCGCGTGGACATTGCTACTGTAATGGTATTGTTATTGTTTATTCTTGTTGCTTTCATTGTTATCTGTATTTATGTTGTTTAAAAATTCTTGCTATTATTGGCGTCTCTTTATTTATTGAGTCGTTAATGTATTTTATATTTCGTTGATGTTACGTTATATGATTCGTTTTTATTTTGTTTTGTCTCTTTATGCAGATTTTTAGAGGTGTTGTTTTCATGCGCTTGATTAGTTATTATATAACGATTTTTTTCTTTCGGTAAAACTTTACCGCTGAGACCTCGTTATTGGAGAATCCAATTTTATATTAAACCTACACCAGCAAGCCAGCAAGTTATACAAATAAAACAATTACGTTTTTTTGATTTTATTTTCTACTTTTGCTTTTCCTTCCCTTTTTCTTTTTATTATAATTGTGAAAATGGACTGTGTCGATATTTGTATGGAAATTATTGCTTTCTCAGATTTTCTAGGCTTATTCGTTTTAATACCGCAAAATAATCGGACCCGCCACTAAACTTTAAAAATGGTATAATCGGCGTAAACACCTAGAATATAGTTTATGTCGAGAAATCCTTGAAATATGAAAGATGTAACGGAATAGTCTATAGCTGGGATATTGCTCAGGGCTTTGAAGCTGTTCGTTTCAAGCATATTACTTATAAAATTAAAATGACATTCGTGTTTTTCGCTATAAAATGTAGTTTTATTTATTAACGGATTATTAATATTGATGAGATTATGTCTACGATTACGGAGTTATTATCTGCACAGACTCAGTACAGAGTTCACAGAGCTACTTCCCAGCTGATACATGGGATACATGGGATGCGCTCTATTCACTCGAGAGTACATATGAATCAATTTACATTGTTACGAAGGATTTAAAAACCAACCAAACTGTGCTAGTAGGCAGTTACAATAGTTCACAACTGGAGTTAGCAACATGCTTCGCACCTAACCACATTTGATTACTCTGTGCTCGTCGATACAAAATTATCGCGGTTAATCTGTAATTTAAACATCATCGCGTTCAGCACGCAGTCAAGTTGGGTCTTATAAGACCAGGTCTTTCTTTCAATCTGAGGGTAAACTGACAACGACCGGGAAGCTAAGGCTTGCTTTCAGGCCGAGAGTCTCTAATATAAGAATGCACACATGAACTTTTACCTTAAGGATCCTGTTCTATACAAAGCAAAACTTACTAACAAACTTAGAATCCATAAAGCTAGAGGTTTACGCTTCGGTCGATGCTCTATAAGACAAGGATACAAACGCTCACTATTATCTTAAGAACACTGTTCCACAAAGATAAGGCAAGTGGACGCCCGAAGCAAGAGTTACTAATAAGCTAAGATTCCCTTTCGCGCCAAGAGTCTTTAAGGTAAGAATGCATATCCACGTTGTTACCTTAAAAACCCTGTTTTGGACAGATAAGAAGTTTGGAAACTCTGTGACCCCGCTGTGGGTGTATTTTTTGCATTTTGTGTAGAAATTTTATAATTTCTTTTTATTTTATAGCTTTATACGATTTTAAAGCCCAATTAATTATAAAAGTGTTCAAATTTATTGAAATATATTAACCTTTTTGTGGTGATATTAATTTTCTTTTTTGCGATCAAACCTTGGTGATCTCGTCGGAAACCCTTTTTTTTTGTTCTTTACGTGTTGTTGCTTCCAAACATCTGCCTTGGTTTGCGGCGTTTACAATTTTTTTCTTTGTTTACTGCGTTTTTGATAATGTGAAGTTTGCGTCTAATTTAAGAGCATTTTTGAATATGTAAAAAATTTTTCGTTTTTTCTTTTTTCACTATCTGTACCTTGTCTATTGCTTTCTGACATGAAGTGTTTGCCAAAACAGTCCCTAATTCTGAGCGATTCATTACTTGTTGGCTTTGCGAGCGTTTTTATAATGCGAAGTGTGCAGATATCAATGGACGTGCTGACTATGCAGACCTTAGAGCCTTCGAAAGGATTACGTAACGCATTTCACGACTTTAAAAAGTGGGACATCGACTCTTATAAGCTTTTCACGGAAACAAGGATTTTTTTTGAATTAAGTAAAAATCTTGTGACATAGTGCGAAAAGTTTGAAAATACTAACACATTGCTCAATGAGTGTCACTATCTAGAGCAGTCAACTTCTCTCCCAGCCTATAAACGATCAACTTGTACTGCAGCGTGTGGTACTTCGTCTCCGTCTTCGCCTAAATCTCGTATGTGGGTTCATTCGAGTGTTCCATACGTCCCGACAAAGAGCATTAGCGTTTCCTCTATCATTGCTGGTAACACACAACTTATAAATAAGCCGTGGAGCGCTCCTTGTTTCAGCTATTCCTTTAGTGACAACGATATATCCGCACAGTGATGCCATTCAGGCTAATCTGTTTATATCTCCAATGTATAATAATAAAAATAAGAAATCCGTGTCTCTTAATACTTGTTCGGGTGTATCCGATGGTTACCATGCTGAGCAAATCGTACGAGCGACACAAGCAAGTGCAGTTACTTCGTCTATGTTCTCCCCAACTCAATTTTCCATACCTGTAAATCCTATCGTTCCTAATACGGGTGACGTCTCATTGACGGCAATACCCCCAAGAAAATCAATATTTGTGTCAAGACTAGTGCCTGACACCTCTGAGAATAACATAAAAAATTTGAAGCATGTAAGCATTTTCATATTGGCTCCCTCTCAACATAGAGCTATTTCATCTTTTAAGGCGTTAGTTCCGACTGAAAAGAAGATAGTTTGATCCTTAATAAAGGAATTCATTCCTTTCTTCTTCCACCATCAAAAAACTAAACGTTCTGCGGGCGCAGTAACCTCCATTTATCAAGATGTTAGGAGCCTAAGCTCAAAAATGTGTTCCACTTTCGTGAATTCAATGAGCACGAAGTTTTCCTATTTGGATTGCACAGAAAATTGGTTAAAGCCTGAGATAACGGTAAATCGCTGTTCACCTTTTAGTCTACGTCAAGATCCGTATCATCCAGCAATTTGCATTTTTTTTCTATACGGGCATGATGGGCCGTTGTTCTACCATGCAAAATCCAACTTGCAAACATTATGATTTAATAAAACCAAAAATTTATTGCTTAAATTTCAGCCTTCGAACTTTAATAATTTTCGTGCAACAAGCAAAAACCCAAAAATTTTTGTTAAGAAAAACGGAGTTGCGTTCAGTTTACGCTCCACTGCGCGTTTCTTCTCTGACCAATTTATCCCATTTTCAATACCAACCTGCGTTCGGAAACTTCCCACGTTGTTATTTCTACCAAATTTAAACTCGATGTCCTCATTTTTGCGACCAGGAGAGTGCCAACAACACACACAACACAGAGACGGACAGACATTGCTAAATCAACTCAGAATTTTGCGCTAATCAAAAATATATACACTTTATAGGGTTTCTGAAGCTACCTTTTGGGTGTTACTTACCTTATGAAAAAAAAAAAACAAAATAAGTATACCTCCAACTCACAGTGGTTGGTATAAAAATGCTAGACGCTTTCTTTGTTAAGAAGGAAGTCATTCAATACTGACATGTTTCACACCACAACATTGTTTCACATCAGTTGGAAAACATACATTCGTTCATCGATTTTGCAACTCTATTCGACCAAAGATTACGGTTTCATTTGCACATGGAGCTCACCTTAAGTAAAGCTAAGTCGGCGCTTGGTTTTATTAAGATTTCAAGTATCCTTACATGGCAAAAAGACTATACATGTGCGTAATTAGACCAATACTGCAGTAGGCCTCGGTTGTGTGGTCTCCTTCCTATAGATTTTGTAATGTGGCTTGCTGGCTCATTGCCGGTAGAGCAGTTGCTCTCGGCCCGTGGTGCCGAATTACAAGCAAGAAAACAAAATTTTAAAAAAAGTATATCCCCCAATTACACTACATATATAATGTGGTCGGTTCTCTCCGTTGTCCGTTGGTCCTTCCTTTGTCCGTTGGTAACTGTCCGATGTCCCTTCACTCTCCCTTATACGCGCACCACCTCATAACCCGCCTCAGCGGCGAGGCACTTGGCTTAATCATTTTTTTTTTTTTTTTTTTTTTTATCTATTCATAACCAAAAGAAAGCAAAACAAAAAAAAGGTACTTAGTTGTTACTCAATGGTGCTCCGTTGCAGCAATCTTCTTCACCTTACCCCGACTTCGTGTCATCACACTGGCAAGAGGCCTTCACACATACATTTTGGCGTAATGGAATTTAGATGTTGGCGTGTACACAGGCAACAACCGTAGCACAATTAGTTAAAACCGTATGAGAATGTAGGTCTGATCTGCCTACTGAGATGACAACCACTTGACGCAATAAAAAAGTTTTTTTTCTTTTTTTTTTGTCCTTTCCGTTTACTTCTCCTTTATTGCACAAAGCAATTACTAAGTACTTCTTTTTGCCAAACAATTCGGCTTGTCTTACGTTCCCATTGCACACACACACGTCTATGTGCAGTTAACAAATTTCTTCTTTAGTAAACATATTCTGTCAGACTTTTGACTTTTACGAAATTTATAAATTTCTTTCCTTTTTCATTTTTTTTTTCTAATATAATCTTTTTCTTCTGATTCTAGACTTTTATTTTTTTGTGTGTTTTCTTGTTTTTTTCTTTATTGCCCCCTGTTTTTTTTTTTTTATAAAATTCTATCAAATAGTTTCCATTTAGTTTCTACCAATTTCTTACCTCATTTATGTTCCACAGGCATTTTTGTTATAGTTGCTTATTGCAATATTTATATATACAAAATTTACTTCTTTTGACGCTTACATTCAATTTGGGAAAATTGACTTCTTATGTCGAAATTCCGATTTAAAGCAAGCATAGTTTTTGTGATCATTGGAATTAATTACTTCAAAAATATCTCTTTCAAACCGCACACACACAGGAATATGCTTAAATTTGTTTATTCATGACCAAAGATTTTGTTAACCGAAATTTCTTTCTTCGGATTGTTTCTGCTCTTCATTTAGGAGATTTAATGGACTAATGGGTTAATGTATGCCATTTGTTAAAAGAATTTTTGATATTTTGTTCTTTTTTCACTTTCCGCATCAATTGCAAAGTTTAATTAATTTTATATAAATGTTTATGATCTCTGTTTATGTTCTCTTTAAACTTCTGCTGTTCACTTTTTTTATTTTGCAAAGAAAAAATTGAATATTAAAAGAAATTTTTCTAATCACATTGATTACTCTTTTAAAAAAATTCTGCTTTTCTGCTCTTGCACTTTCAACTGTTTAAACGAAACTCTCCGAGCAAAAGATCTTGTCCGCTTATCACCATAATTAATACTTTTCTGCCCTGGTCAACACCAGCCAACAAACAATCAACCACCACCAAAAATACTTCTTCTAACTTTGTTTTTTTTTTTCTTATTTCTTTGCATAGCTAACGGCTAGCCGCTATTTTGCAAAGAACCGCAAAATCATGCGATATCCCATAACGGCATGCCGTTACTGAGACATTTTTGGTAAAAACAGACCGACAGATACCCTCCCTGAATTTGTTCGCGGTCGTTACAATCTTATGTAGAATGTTCAATTGAATCCGTTCAAAACCAGTTCTTGCAGTTTGCCCTTAGGAATTTGGGTTGGGACCCGCTTGTCTCTCTTTCCCTTATGAAAATATGTTGCTTCTGTTATCCTTACCATCAGTTGGGAAACGTAGATTTATTCTTTGTGTTTCCTTCTTAATTAAGTTAATGAATGGTACAATCGATTCGCCCACTAACTAACTTGCAATCTTAACCTCTCATTATGATTCGAAAATTAACTGGTGTTGTTTACTGTATCGGTTGCCAAGCTTTTGCATGTTTGCAATGGCTTAGGGGTTCACTTGCAATTTGCTTCTATACTGAGTGTGGCTGTGCCTCTATGCTGGTTGTGTACATGCTTTTTTTCTTTTTTTTTCTTTCTTTCTCATTTATTTACACATGAATTATTATTTAATAACTACTGTTGTTATTTTTTTTTCTCTACTTCTCCTTATGCACTTTATACTTTATACTTTGTAGTTTTTAATATTATATAGTATAAAATGTACTAAGAGTCAATTGAGTTCGACTGTTAATCTATTTTAGTTGAGTTTCATGTGTAAGTAAATAAATAAATAAATTCATTTGAAGAACAAAATAAGTCTGTACATGTGGAAAATTTTGTTGTAATTATTTATCAGCAACGTCGAACATTTGCGCTTGAACTGAAAATTTACACTACCTCACTATCTATCTAAGCCTATTTACTCATATTCATTAATTAAACATACAGGGTTTCTATATTTCGGCCATCCTAAAATCGCCATGATTTTGCTTTCGATTTCATCTGTGCGTGTGTTTGTCTATTTTTCTTTTATTTCTTTAAATATGCAATGAACGGAAAAGAAAATGTACAAGCAAGTGGCCTTGATATTAGCTTTGCGTAACCAAAAGACGTTATATACTGCATTAATTGGTGTTCTTCTCGCGCAACAAGAAAGGAAAAAGCAAACGAGCGCAATGAAAAGAAAGTCGATCCGGTCGACAAAAGGTGAAAAGGAGAGTAAGTGGCAGTCTGTCTTGATTCGTCGTCATCAAAAGTGAGTCTAGGCTAGTCATCGTCGGAGTATTGTCGAGTTTAATGTGTTAATGCCGATTGTTAGGTTTAATTAAATATGAATTTTGTCATACCTGTCATCGAATAAAGGAAAGGAAACACATATACAACTTTTGAATTGAATGTGTTGTAAGGGAAGTCTTTTAATCTCAGCTTTTTTTGCTTTTCGGCCCGGTGTTGGGTGCCATTTTTTTACGTAACTTAATAGATTGTCTACTATCTGACAAGTTAAATAGTGCGCAACTAATAGGGGCGTTTCAAGGTTTATCTCACAGACACTACACAGATAACACTAAAGAAATGCATCGTGCTACAATCTCTTCTGAGGACAAACGGACGGGTAAAATTTACTCACTGGACGAGTTGGGCTTATGCCCATGACTACTCCATATTCTACCTTACCTATGGCCTCCATCGGCCCATGATTTTATTTGGGAGACTCCGCACTTGGCTCCGACAGCCCCTCTAATTTATCCTCCCCTTTATCCCACCGTTTCGTTTTAGCAAAAATAAGGTTCAAAATATTCATTCGATTTTTACATTTATTAGAAAGCGATTACAAAGATTATTGTGATGATCATTGTGATGATGAAAATGACAGTGTTCTATTATAGATGATTATAAATATATAAAAACGATGATGTTCAGTTGAGATATTATAAAGAACATTATATAAATAAAACTTTGATCAGACCTTTAAGTACAAGTACCTGTTTGTAGTTGCTTTAGAGAAATTTTTATCATTATTGTCTTGCTTTGTACTTAATAGAAAATGAGAACTTCTTTTCGGGATGTATAAAAATTTTGGGTTATCCAGAAATGTTGTCGCAAATGTGTTTGCACGACGATCAACCACCAATCAAGGAGAAAAACTTCAAATTTTGTTGTGGGTAATTTAGAAACGTTTTGTTGTAACTTTAATATGAATTAAATTGTGTTGTTATTCTTAAATCACATACAATTTTTATTTTACTTAACTAGTGAATTTAGCGTGTTATATATTTTACCGTTACCAGGGTTGCCGGTTCAGCATTAATTACCACATTCCGATTTTAAAACACCTTAACAAAAAAAAAGTTTTTATAATTTATGGGTATGTTTAACAAGCCGGATTTTAGTTGATTTTTCAACATCAAGTTTTAATCATTAACGCAAAACTTTCTTTTCTTAACTTTTTTTTATCTCCCTCGCCCTTGTTTTCCTTCCAATGTACGCTAATTTTTCTAATTACAAAAATATCGTCTGATTCATTTACTGACGTTTCATTCATATCCAAAGATCGATCTACTTGGCCGCCATTTTACTGCCCTCTACACCACCAAACACCGCTACAGGGTTTCCTTTGTAATGAATGTTACGAAACAAACATGCAATGATTAGGGGAAAAAGTAAGGACGGGTTTTGTGAAAAGTTGCCAGTTAAACATCCTAAAACATTTTAAAACAAAGACTTCTTGTGGAATATTTTTGGTCATTACAAAGACTATTAATGAACATTTAACTAATTTATGCACGCATCTAATCAACGATGTGTATTGGTACCTTACTAACAAAATTCATTGGCAATAATTCCTGCCCTGATAATGAATTTGAAACAGCTACTAAAACACAGATAGTAGCGACTCATCGCTTACGACAGCGTTTGGAAATGTTGGCCTTTGTTCTATTCGATATTAGCACAATTGCTAATTAGTATATATGAAAATTTGGGATTGGTGCATGGAATGCCCAAATGTGATAAATAGGGGCGAACGGACCATTAATTAGTGGTCGAGTATTTTGATTGAGTTTGTATTGTATTTCTTGTTTTGCAATGTGTCATGATTTTAATGCATGTAACTTTTTATATTTTTTCACTTACATACATTAATTGCCTACTTGTTGAATGACTTTTTTGCTACGGATCAGGATTTGATATTTCGGTTTCTTTTGTGCATTTTATTGTTTTTGATTACCGCCAGCTCAATATGACGCGTTGCCGTAAGAAGACAGATGATGTTCTTTATCCTTCTTATCGGACTAGTGTTGCCAATCGTTGGCAAACGTATTCGATTTTAACTTATGCCTTATAGGCAATGGTGCCTTATTTCTTTATGGAATTACACTTCAACGTTGTAGATTTTTCAAGGGACTTCCCTAAACCGCCTCCAATATATTTATGCTTGAAAAAGCATAGTTTGCATCACAGATTCTTAAGAATACCATAAAAAATCACCTAAACGTTTAAGTTTTTATTTTTTGTTACCTTTATAATGACAAAAGAGAAATCAGGATCAAGCGCTTGTTGTCCGTTGCCCCGATGTAATATTTTAGTGAAATCATGAGCTAGTTTTTTACATTTTTACACATTTGTTAGGAAGTGCTATGCATGCAACTTCTAAATTATCCCATCTGATTTCACGTTTTGCAAATAATTTTACGCGCACTCGAAATACCCTAAAATGGGAAAGGTACTGTTTGCTGTTGTTATGTATAACAAATAAAAATTTTCGAGTTCATCCTTATATTTTGCCAATATTTCTCACGATCGCGCAGACACATTTGTTTAAACTATTTTGCAAAAATCGGTCAACATCACGACTTTGAACGAATGACCTTTCACAATCTCTTGTCACGTTTCCTAATTTTTTATTGGACTGTTCAACAAAAGTACTTGCGCGTAAGTTTTCTTATTCTTGTTTTTCGTATATTAATTTCTTTAAATTAAAGCAAGTGAAAATTTTGGGAAATCAGCGTGAATTCTATATTTTTTACCTTGCATGTGTTATTTGGATGTATATGTATTATAAAAAAATTAATAAAACTTAATTCTTTTATTTTTTATTTATTTATTTTTTTATTTATTTTATTTTACATTTTACTTATATATAAAATTCAACTAAACAAAATGAACAGTCGAATTCAAATACATCTTAAGATAACATAAGTAAATCTTATACAAATTGTTTTAAAAACTAGTACACAATATAAAGGAAGATATCAAAATAGAGGAATAATAAGAACAAAGTAAATTAAAAATAATAATTCATGTATAAATAAATAAAAAGGAAAAAAAAACAAAAAAAAGCATGTACGCAGATAGCACAGAAGCACACCCGCAACAAGAACAGATCCAGGTTGCAAATGAACCCCTAAACCGTTGCAAACATGCATAAGTGTGGCAACCGACGCGTTAACAACACCATACAGTTTTCGAAATAAAAAAAAATACGACATTAAGAATGCATGTTAGTTTAAGTACGACAAAGGCAGATCGCACGTATCAAGCAAAGTTGCTTTAACAGACTTTAAAGAGTCCGATAATGAGAATAAGTGATAGATATCATTCCGGTTTCTGCAAACAACTCTAAGCGGATTAAACAACTCATAATTGTATTTACATTGGCTAAGCTTAATCAAGATAAAGTGACTAGAGAAGCGGTTAGGGACATTAATGTTTAACTCATCAAGTAATGCGGGCGAGTCAAAAGTGCCATTCATTACCGTGATTAAGAAGGAAACGCCAAGAACAAATCTACGTTTCTCAAGAGACGGTAAAGATAACAGAAACAACCTATTTTCATAGGGGGGAAGAGAGCCAACGGGGTCCCAACCCAAATTTCTAAAGGCAAACAGCAAGAATTGTTTTAGACTAGATTCAATTGAATCTACATAACAGCTATAGGAAGGAGACCATACAACAGAGGCATACTCAATTATAGGTCTAACTAAACACATGTACAGCCTTTTCGTAATGTAAGGATCATCAAGCTCTTTGGACCACCTCTTTACAAAACCATGCACGGACATTGCTTTGCTTAACGAGAGCTCAATATGCAAGTTAAAACGTAACCTGTGGTCAATTAGAGGGACTAAATCTGTGAAGGAATCGACGTCCTCCAACTTGTGTGAATCTATGAAATACTAAGTAATGAATGACTTCTTTTTTGAAAAAGAAATCTTCTTCCATTTATTTAGATTTAGTTTCATAAGATTCAACGAGCACAATGCAACCAAATTATTCAAGTTAATTTGAAGCTGACGTGATTGCAATTCTACGGAACAGGAAGAAAACAGTTTCATATCAACAACAGCATACATTAAGATCTGGCTGGATTTAATTATTACTGGATCCTAAGTGGCTGAATTGAGGTAAGCCAGGCATCACGGGGAATCTATATGAGGCGATGAAGTTAAACAAAACCCTGAATGACCTATTATGCAGATAAGAGCTTACCCATTTCACTAAATAGAAAGGGAAGCCAGAGGCTTACAGTATAAAGATAAGTAGTTTATGGGTGACCAAATCAAACCCTTTGCTAAAATCAGTATATATGACATCAGTGCGACAGCCACTAGAAAAAGCCTTAAAAACATGACAAGTAAACTCTCTCTTTTTTGTTAATTGGGCATCTAGGCACAAGTTTTGCAACCAAACAATAAAAGTTTGCTTAACTTTGTTTTATCTTCATATCAAATTTTGGTAGGATTTTTATCACCTTCATTAGAAGTACGATTCCTTCATAGAGGCAACGATTTATAGTATAGACAGCAGCTAGTATTACCTCAGACCACGTATTCTTGGGTAAGTTTGATTCAATTATCACCGCCTATGACTTTTCTGCAATTGCTATATTAAGTCTTTCAACACGGCTTTGCTGTGGAGAGCAGACAACAGTAGGTTCAATATGTATATGTTTCTACACATTGTAAGTATTCTTTTGATATAAGTTAAATAAGTTTTTACCTTTGGCTTCCTCCTTTTCTTGGAATAAAATGCAAGCTTTTAATTTAGGTTATTTTTACTTAACAAGATTTTTATTTTTCTTTAGGAACTAGCGATTACAATTCGATAAAGAGGCTAGTAGTTGTTTTCAGATTAAGCTTTAACGAAACCTCGGTTTAGGCCAGCACTTGTGTTTACATTAGGGTGCTATGGGAAATTGGGGGGAAATGTTTATGGTAGGGTGCTATAGGATATGGGTGAGAATGTTTACAATGAGTTCATATGACACTCATTGTTTATGAAACTTTTGTTTATTTTACCCGTAAATTCGAGCTTTGTTGGAATGGTCCTTAACTCCTCCCCCTTTAGAACCGATTGTCCTCAATCGTGATTAAAAATACGGAATATCATTGAACTTCAATGGGGTTTTATGAACCTTTCGGTCCACAGTTCTTAAAGGTATGTCGTCGGATTGGACTTGTTTCATTATTGGATTATTCACTATTGTTTTGGTACTATTTTTCCTGCTTTTACAGGCTAGGGTTATGATCACTATTGTGATCCCAATAATGAATACCCAAGTTGGGTATTGGTGGATAGCGGACTCTGTCTGTAGGTATGATATTAGTCTGGTATTGTTGATTTGGAGCTCGTCTAACATGTGGAGAGAGACGAGTCGTTTGCGCGCCTTTTCTTCAGGCATCAACTGAAGTATGGAAGGTAGTGCCTTGTAGGTGGGTATTTCTTTAGCTGTGTAGGACCTTCCGTTGACGCGAATTGAAACATTATGGAAACGTATTAGGAATGTTCCGTTAAGGAGTTATAGTTCCGTTCCTACTTCGATAGTGCCGGAAAACCCGTTTAATAGGATTACACCGGGAGATATTTCCTCTATAATCGGAAAGTGCTGACTGTTTACAATGTTGCAAGTGGGTTTTTTTGTATTTAATAGGTTTGGGATACAATCAGTGTTTGTTATGTCCATAAGGTCTTGCCTTTTACAAACGTATAATTTTTGATACGCTCTACATTTGTTAAGTATCGTAAATATCTCGTCCTTTGACTTTTTAATGGTTTCTGATTGGAGATTAGTTGCCGTATTATCATTCTTTTTCACGGCTTTTAAAAGAATTGTTTCATACACTTGTTCGCTCGTTATTGGAGTATTAATAATATAGAGGATTGAGATAGAATTAGTTAATATTTTTATTTCGGATAAACTTAATGCCTCTTCTATTGTTTGGAATGGTATTTTTTCTTTATTTATTACTCCTATTGATAGCTGTATTTCTTCTTCGGATAGAATAAGTGAGTTTATTATTCCGGCCTTGGCCCAATGTATTGCGTGGTTTATATTTTTCAATTCCTCTTTAAGAATTTTTATTTGATATTGAATATCGGAAATTAATTTTTCTTTATTATTAATTTTCCCAGATTTAAATTCTTCTATCAGGCTGTTAGTGATCTTGGTTATGTTGTTGTACCTATCCTCGTAGAGTTTATTGATTACGGTTTGTCGGTTGTTGTTCTGTAGTAAATTATTTATTTTGTCCTGAATTGTCACAAGATCTTCATGATCGGGATTACCCGCGATCCATTTCCAGGCGGATCCTATGAAGTCTAATGATCGTTTCCTTATTATTTTCCCAGGCTTTAGGCGTCGTAGTAAATTTTCGATTTGACCCATTTCATGCTTGAAATAGAGGAATAGAGAACGGTCACTGTTGTTGTTGACTATGTTTCCCAATTCAGTGATTTTCGCTTCGTATTCATCCAGGTCAATTACGTGGATTAATTTAAAGTTTCCAGTCTGTATCCGTGCTTGTCCGGTATGGATGGGTACTACTTGGGCTTTGGAGAAGCCCAAGATCTGTATGTCGCCGCTAATTATCCCAATCGAGAACCTGAAATTTGAAATTTAGTTCCTTATGTTATTTTTGTGTACAGTTTTTCCTGACTCAGTTATGATAATTGTTCCTTTGTCTTCTCTAACTATTTCTTTGTAATATCGGAAAGTCAATTTTGAGACTAATCGTTTGTTGTGTTTTACGTAGATTTCGTCCCCCGGTAGGTATTGTTTCATTTTTGTTTTTGTTTTGTTGTGGTACTTCAAGTCCTGTCTCTGTTTTTCCTTCAGTCTTTCAATATTTTGCAATCTTAATTTTTCGAATTCTTCCGGGTCAAAATTGGGTGTGCGTCCATGGAGAAGTTCTATTGGTTTTTTCTTTATGACGGAATGAACAGTGAAATTGTATTCATTTACAGCTCGCTCCAGCAATTCTTCGAAGCTTCTTTTTTGTCCATCCGATTTGAGACATCTCATTATTTCCACAAAAGGTAGAATGAAATGGTTCGATTTGTCCATTCACCTCGCTCCTATATGGTGGTGTGCCATAATGGAGGCATATTGCAGGGCCTTTTCATTATCAATTACGATCATTTTGGGAGTGCCAAAATAGAACAAGATATCTTGTAAAGGTCTCTTGATATGTTCAACAGCACGTGATTGGATCAGTTTCGTTATTGCGAATTTAGTAAATTTGTCTATGGCGGTTAGTACCAGGTGTCTTTCTGTAGAGAAGATATCGATGTGCAGGGTGTGGCCCGTATGAGTCGGAATGGGTGTAGGTTGTATCTCTATATTGTTGGGATGACGGTCGTATTTATTTTCCTTACATGTTTTGCAGTTGTTAACTATTTCCCTGATTTTGGCTGACATGTTTGAGAAGAAATATTGCTGTGGGATCTGTAGGCGATTTTCTTTAGCATTTCTATGGGCTCAAAGATGTTCCCGACAAATTATTTCTGTCTGCTGTTCTTCGACTTCTATGTCTTTCACTATAGTTTGTGAGAATCGTGTGCGATAATTTTTAAAATGCTGTGGGTAGAAACTTTGTATTATCCCTATAATTGGTTCTGTGGTGCACAGACCGTTAATGACATTGGGATTGATATACCTTTTAAATGTCTCTATCAAAGCTTCATTGGTGAGTTCTTTCTGGATTATTGTGTGTCTTGAGAAATTTTTGAAAATTGTTTCTTACTTGTAGCTATTTTGATTACCGTGTTTAATAATTAACTGATTCCGGAACACGTTTACAGGAACTTCCACAGATGGGATTAAGTGCTGTCCTGAACTTTCGTCGCTGTGGACGGTACCAGTTAAGGAGTTTATTTCCTTGTCCGTTGGTGGTCTAGACAGACATTCAGCTACGATATTCTCCCTGCCGGGTTTGTATTCCAACTGGTAGTTATATTCTTCGAGGATTGTTTTCCATCTTTTGAGTTTTTGGTTTGTGTTTCTATTACTCAGAGCATAAGTGAGTGGCTGATGGTCTGTATAAATGTTGACTTTTCCTGATCCGTATAGGTAATTTCGTAGTGTTTTTAATGACCATATTATGGCTAGCATTTCCTTCTCGTTTGTGGCGTAGGCCTCTTCTGTCTTACTCAGAGTACGAGATAAGAATGTTATTGGTGTCTTATCCTGGGACAAAACTGCTCCTATGATGAAATTGGATGCGTCTGTTGTAAGCTCGAAGGATTTATCGAAGTTGGGATGAGCCAATATGACTTCGTTCGAGCTTAGAGAGTTCTTTATGTGGTTAAGGTTAGGTTAGGATTCCATCTCCTCTTTCCCTAACCTTATTAATTTTTTCTTAGAGGCTTGTCTGGACACGCGTCCATCCTCCCCTCTTAAAAGGCTTGTCAGGGGCTTGGCAAACTTAGCAAAGTCCTTGATGAACCTCCTATAATAGCCTGCCATTCCAAGGAATGATCGTAGATCTTTGAGTGTTTTAGGTGGCGGGAAGTCCACGATTGCTTGGATTTTGTTGAGGTTGGGTTTAATCCCATTCGTTCCTAGTATAAAACCTAGAAATTCGACTTCATCTTTTAGGAATTCGCATTTGTCGAGCTGAACCTTCAGCTGGGCTTTCTCTAAGGTATCAAAGACTTCTTGTAAATTGTTGAAATGGTCGTTTTCGTCTTTTCCAAATATGATCACGTTATCGATATAGACGTAGCAGCGTTTCCCGATGTGTTCTCTTAGAACATCATCGAGAGTTCTTTGGAATATTGATGGGGCATTTTTTAGACCAAATGCCAGTCGGACGAACTCATATTTGCCATTGTTGACTGAGAAGGCGGTTTTTTGAATGTCAGATTCTTTGAGCGATATTTGGTGAAAGCCACTTTTAAGGTCAATTATAGAGAAAAATTTGTTTTTGCCAAGATTAGCTAGTACTTCGTTTATTTCCGGAATTGGGTATTTATCGGGTATAGTGATTTCATTTAATTTGCGGTAGTCCACTACCATTCTGTACTTTTTCTGACCATTTTTTTCGGTACAATCCACATAGGTGAATTGCATGCAGACTTTGAAGGCCTAATTATATTATCTTGTAATAGTTCTTTTATTTGGTTATCTACTTCTTCCTTCAAACCCATCGGATATGGATAGCTTCTAGAGTAGACTGGTTGATCGGACGTTGTTCGGATTTCGGCTAAAACGTTTGTTGCGAAGGTCAGTTTTTTGTTGGGGTCTGCAAAAAGGTGTGGGCAGTTTTGGAGTAATGCTCGTAGTCGATTACTTTGTTTTTCAGACAGATGTGTGGTGCGTAGTTTTATGCTATTGATGTGGCTTGATATGCACTCTTTTAGGGGAATTTTAAAGTTTGGGTCTATAGTCATGAAATCGTGATTGGTATGGATGACTGCATTGAGTTCTCTCAATGTATCGTTACCGATAATGCCATCGAAAGATTTAAGGGTTGGTAAAATAAAAAATTTAATTTTATTCTTGTTTGGGAATAGTTGCACGTTGGCATGATGTGTTATTTTAATTTTGCCGCAAATGGAACTGGCTAGAAAAGGTTTTTCATTTATAAGAGGTTTCCTTATATGTTTGGGTTGAACATAATTTTTGTTCGACCCTGTGTCTATTAAAAATTTTAAAATATCTCCACCGCTATTTTTATGTTCAAGATAAGGCAGTGAAGATTGACTTAATCTAAAAAATGGATGTCTTCCAGCTGTTCTATTCCTTCGTACTCCTGGATTTGAATTGGTTCCATATTTTCGTTGTATGTTTCCTCTGAACTTGGTTCTATTGTGCCTCCTCCTTCGTTGTCGTCTTCACACGTTATGTTATAGGACCTTTGAGGTTTGGGAGGCATACCTTGAAATTGTTGTGAAAGTGCGCGTTTTTGTACGTATGTTTGGTATCGATTCGGGCGATTTGCGTAGTTTATGTGTTTTGTCTGCATGCTCCTGTCTACATCCATTGGTTCAACATATCGTGTGGTTTTGGCGGCACTGCTGGTCGGTATTGAGGATTTCCTTGGAATGTCGGATGGTACGTCCTTGGGTGTTTGGTTCCTTGTTGATATTGTCTATTGAATGTTGAAGGTGATCTTGAATATTGTCTTTGGAAAATTGGAGGTGGTTTCTGCTGATTGTAGTATGGTTTTCTGACCTCTGGGATTGGCTGATAGTTCCTTATTTGTGGTAAGGGTGGAGCTATGTTCCTACGGATGGTGGCTTGGCTAGTGTTCGCATATTGTGTCCTGTAGTTCACGTTCTGAAGCTTTAAGCATAAATGCAATGCTTGTGGCAAATCTGTTGGTTCCCTCATGCTGAGTAGGCGGGGTAGATCGCCTATAAGCCCTCTAATAAATGTGTCTAAAGCTCTCTCGCGGTATGCCTGAGTAATGTTATTTAATGATTCAGTACCCATGTCCATACAAGAGAGTTTATTAAGAATTAAAGAGAGATGCTGATAAACATCCTGATAAAATTCCTGAACACTTTTATTCCCTTGGATCAGCGTGGTCATCTGATATTCAAGTGTTCCTAAATCCCTCTTGTCCGCATAGTGCATGGTTAGTCACTTTGATATATTACTCCAATTTAGCGGTGTATTGTAGGATTCAAGAGCTATATCCGCCTGTCCTACTATTTTGTTCCTTACTACGTCAAGTATACCATAGTATTTAGGGCTGCCTTTCAGGTGTTCATAAATCCCTAATATTCTGTCTCCACTTTTTTTCCATGAGCTAAATTCTTCTGGTTTTCTCGAAAATTCTCTTAGAGTTTTGACTACGTCCGGTACTGAGTTGAGTTCGTTTAGATTAACTTCCTTTGAGGTATCAATTGTTTGATCAGCGTTATCGTCTTCTAAGTCGGTATTAATTATTTCCTGAAGTACCCGTCTTCCTTCACCACTCATTGTTTCTAATACTAATTCTCGTATCTGTACTTGCATATCGGACAAATTTATCGCGGACGATCCTGCACCTGTAGCTTGACTTGCACTTAAGATGGATGGGCTGATTAAATTTTCAATGTTCATTTTGATATTTTTGTGTTTTTGGTTTTGTAGAGAAAAAAGTTTATTTAATATTTTAATATTCCGAATTTATTATTCCAATAACCCGCAGTCTTATCGCGAAAGAAACACAGCGCACAAAAAAATATTTTCGGATTTCGATATTCCGATACTTGTTAAAGGATTCTTAATTCCAGAGTTATGATATTTGAATTTCAGTATTCCAATATTTTGTTGAAAGATTCTTAATTTTTAAAATTGTAATATTTGAGTTTCGGTATTCCGATAACTTATTGGAAAGGGAAAAAATTTCTTAACTTTAATTGGCTTAAGCTTACTTGCTAAATTTTGATAAAATTTGAAATTTGCAAATTCTTTGCAATTTATTATTTATTTATTTTCGTTTCAGATTTTTTTTGCAATTTTCTTTTTTAATTGATTTCTAATATTCTCTTTATTTTATTTATCTTTAATTTATTTTCTCTTAAATTCGTTTCTTGTGCTTTCTTTGGCTTTTATTTAATTTTTCTTTATTCTTTTGATAAAAAGGATTTCCAAATTTCTTTCCTTTTTATTTTTTTTTATTTCCAACTTGTTTCTTTTCTTTTTAATTTTCACTTTTCTCGTAAAAAAAAATTTATTTTAATACACTTTTTTTAAAAAAAAAATTTTTTTTATATTTCTATTGTTTTTTGTAGTGTAGTAGTTGTAAGTAAAGTCTACTTACATTAATACTACGGTTATTACCATAGTTGATGAGTACTTTATCATTTGGCCGATTTCCGTTCCCTTGTTTCCAGCTGCTGCACTCCTTGCTCCTTCGGCTTGGCTGCTCCTCGGACTGGTGCTCCCTTTTGGTGATTCCTACTTGTGGGCCTTGCCGCTTCTCGTGCTGCCTGAAGTCGACCGGAACTTACGATGGATTTTTTTGAAGCTTTTTTTATCACTTAAAAAATTTTTCCCAATTTTTTAGTTCGTTTTTTTTTCTTTGAGTTCTTTTTTTTTTTTTTATTTTTAAATTATCACTTTATTGGAACTTTTTATTTTATCAATTTATCTTTGTTTTAGGTTTTATAATATTTATTTTCGTTTATAATTTCTTTTGATTTTGAAATCCTTTAAATTAGAAAAATTTGCTTTTTATATCCTTTTGGGCAATGAAGCTTCTTTGTACCACCGCAGTCCGCAGTGTCTCGGTCCTTCCTTCTCTGGAAAACTGCTCGGGCGCCAGTTAAATAAGTTTTTACCTTTGGGTTCTTCCTTTTCTTGGAATAAAATGCAAGCTTTTAATTTAGGTTTTTTTTATTATTTTTACTTAACAAGATTTTTATGTTTCTTTAGGAACTAGCGGTTACAATTCGATAAAGAGACTAGCAGTTGTTTTCAGATTAAGCTTTAACGAAACCTCGGTTTATTCACAGCCAGCACTTGTGTTTACAGCAGGGTGTTATGGGATATTGGTGGGAAATGTTTATGGTAGGGTGCTATAGGATATGGGTGAGAATGTTTACAATGAGTTCATATGACACTCATTGTTTATGCAACTTTTGTTTATTTTACCCGTAAATTCGAGCTTTGTTGGAATGGTCCTTAACTTATATATTCAAGACCTTGACCTTAAGTTATTTTCAAAATTCTTATACCCTTAAACATGCTAACGACTAAGAATTCATATTGGTTAAAAAGCTTTCAATACTTTTGATTCATAACATATAGTGTTGCATAATAAGTATAATCATTATATATAATTATACTTTCTATCTCTACTAGGTATAGTAGGGTTCACGGGTGAGGAGTTTTGAGTTGGGAAGCATATAGAAGGGGTAATCACACTTGCACGCGTAGCTTGTGCGACGTGCCCAATTTGGTGACCAGCGTTCACACTCGAACAGCCAGGGGGAGAGGACGATTTATTAATCTCTTTATTAGTTTTAGGCGATGACGCCAGAGTAGAGTGAGTGACGCCACTGGAGGACATACCCTTGTCACTTCAGCATAGCTCAACCCAGAAGGGCTTCCCGTCTTATTTTTACCTTTTTTGTTACCGACCGATTCAGCGATAGCAGAAACGTTACCGTTCTTTGTAGACATTCAAGAAGCGCTAATTTGTTTCAACGAATCAGACAAAATACAAAAGATTCACAACAATTTTTTGAGAATTTTACAAGAGCTCCAATTTTTGATTGCAAGAAACCAAATGAATTACGCGTAAAGACGAATATACTTCCTTTACTTTAAATCACTCACTTTATTCTTAAAGATTTTTATAACTTTAAACCACAGTAAAGCCAAGAAATTAAAAAAATTAAATTGTTTCTTGCAGAAAATCAAAGACGACTACAACGCGCGCGCAGAGTTGCCAAACAAACTTATACAATAAGTATAACGCTATATTTGAGAAAATTATAACCATCCTGGTTGGATTTTTAACAACATGTTCGGAAGCCCTCATGGAATA
This sequence comes from Glossina pallidipes, assembly GCA_000688715.1. NCBI lineage: Eukaryota > Metazoa > Arthropoda > Insecta > Diptera > Glossinidae > Glossina > Glossina pallidipes. The sequence goes on from KK500069.1 coordinate 155,277, forward strand.
GATTGCGAAGTCAAGGATGACATTGCTATTAAGAACCTAAGATAAGTGCGTATTACCAAATTTCATTTTCAAAATAATAATTGTATAATTGTTAATAAAAATAATTGTTCTTTTTGAGGCATTCATCCTATAATAAACGTACAAAATTGCTTAAAAATGCTCTGAGTTCTGACATCTAGGACTTTATACCAATTTTTGTGTCATATATTCACTATCATAAATTTATAAAAAATATAATATCAGTTTATTTAACTTTCGTATCTTATACGTATCTAGTAGAGTGAGGAGTTTTTATTTATTGTTGATTCCTTGCGCTTTATCATTGGGTAACGACCGTGTGTGTGATAGAAAGATGTTTGGTACAGGAAAGTTAAGCAACTACAAGAAAAGCAAGCAAAACATATATAAAATTAATTTACTTACCTTCCACCGATTCAGAATTATTGGTCTTGGTTCAGCTTTTTGTGAGTAAAGAACATTATTTGGAATACATTTCGTTTTCCATTTACAGCTGTGTTTCCATTTGTAGCGACTTGTGGCGCGCGTTTTTCCGTTATTGATGAAACTACAACCTTTTTATTGAATATTTTGCTTTGTTTTGTTCGCTTTTAGCTCATATATTTCAACTTTCAGCAAATTCTGCTACAAATAAGTTAACGTTGCAGCTAATATTCAAGTTGTCTTGACGCAAGTCTTGCTTAATTCATTCAATGCATTGTTAAATATATTTAGCTTAATAATTTTTGTTATTTCGTATGTCACAGACTAGTTCAATTAAGCTTTTATTAGACATACGTTCAAAATTGTTTTTTAATTTTTTTTGCCACATTTAGACGGCGCACAGAAATCTACGTTCTCTATGGTTAGGGCTTATTATATATTGTTAGGATAATTCGCATTTATTCTACAAGTATCATTCCGACGATCTTACCGCAATGTCTTTATTTTATCCCGCTCGTGCCACATTCCTCTTTCACTCCACTCCCAAAACTTCCACCCTCTGCTTCGTCAGCCATCTATTTCATTTTTCATCTCATAAAACGCATTCGCCTTCTTTTCGATTGCAATCTTGTCCTACTAATAGACTAACCTCTCTACTGATAAATATATAAATGCTGCTATTTTAGTCTATAGGACCAAAATGGTGCTGTTTCTACTAAGGGAGATCGCATCTTTCCAGCCTTGTCTTTCTTCTTATTCAATGTTAACGCTAATGAATTGCAATCCGTTACTATTTTAAAGTTTAATGCCTACTGATATATTCTGATTGTATCAGCGAAGGTCTCCACTTAAAAACTACAGTATTTAGTTTCGAAACTACACGTTTTGGAAAGTAAAATATTAAATAATATATCATGTCACTCTTCTTCTGGAGTAGGATGGCACTACACTCTGGATTAGTCGCGTAATAACACAATTCCCTTTCATTCAGGGGTTCAGATTACTTTTGAAAAATTCGAAGCATTTTCTCACTTGTATCAACATCATTCGCCATTAAATTGGTTATTTCATTACAACAATTCAATTTACGGTCGGTATCGTCTTGCTCTTTAAACTTTAGAATTTCTCAAAAAATCTGTTTTTAATGTCATAAGCTGCAAACTAAATGAAGATTCGCTTATATTCCCACATTTAGGAGAGACATTTAATTTATAAATTTTACTCATAAATTAAACTTATCACCGATTTCGCAGAATATTTATAAATTAAATGTTTCCCCAAGCCTGGGAATATAAGCGAACCTTCATCGTGTTAACCATAATATGTTCTAGCGAAGTGGCACAATGATCCGTTATTCTGTTTTTTGGGCTAAAAAGCCCTAAGTAGTAAAGACAATGGGAAGCCGTGCTACCATATTATTTAATAAGAGAAGATAACACTATCGATGCAAGTATAAACAAAATCATATGGTGCGAGAAATAAGAATAACGAAATCAACATATATAAACAACAAATATATGATATATAACGATGCAAATAATTAATTTAAAATCAAGTTAAGTTTTTGATTGATTATTCAACAAAATAATGAAGAAAATGACTTTGAGACAAGAAGCATACGACTTCACTCGTGCACTTAAATAAGATAAAATAATCGCTTACATGTTTTAAATTTAACCAATTTATTAGTATTTGCACAGAAAATAATTTCGAAAATACTCAGACAACTGGTATGCCTCGGAGTAATGGTTAGACAGAAAGGATATATCGAACAATTATAGCGAAACTAACAACTAATCTAATCTAAAAGTCGAAATGGCATAAAGTTTTGGGACTCGTTTCAAACGCGATAAACTCCACTTTAAATATTCCAACAAGATCTTCACCCTTCAATATATTATCCGGAACAAGTACGAAAAGCAGCGTAAGTCGCTTTAGAGGACGAATTAGTCAGAAACTACGTTGAGGAACACGATAGAATTCGAAAAGAAGCTAAAGAACAAAAAAACAGACGGTACAAAATACATATAAGCGACGATAGCCATCGCAAAAAGGGAAGAACGCATGAACTTGGGGAATTAGTGACCATAAATACGAAACAAAATTGTCAGAGGGAAAAACGACGAAAAGTATTTAAGTGCACATCGAAATGTCAAATAAAACGTAACGGCAGTTATAATGTTGAGACTCTCACAGGTTTTGAAAACCTACGTATTATTATTTCTGTACATCTAATAACTCGTGAATTTGAATTACTTTTTAATAAACATTAGTACAATATCTTCAAATCAAACAAAATATTATCAACATGCTCCACATATATAAGTAAAAATATTCATACAAGCGCGTATATCGATATGAGTGCCTAATCCAGGCAGAGAATACATGTATATGGCTGTCTATATTGGAAGAGGTGTATAGCTTAAGTACTTAGTCTATATATAAGTGTAAATATAAATTAAGCAAACGAATTTCTTCGTTCCAAAAAAATTAATTTGTTGCACCGTCCATGGGGTCCAACTCACCTTTTTAAATAAAAATGCTTTCTTATTTCGAAGTATTTTTATTAATAAGGAATACAAACTGCACTTAGCTGCAACAAGCTGGAATTAAACTTACCAAAATTAAGTATTTCCTCATTTATATAAACTTAGTCCCAAATAAATATGCTCATCAATAAAATATGCTTACGCTATGTTTATGTAAGATATGCTTACATAAGCCTCTGCAATAAATGCTGATACGTGCATTAACCTGCGTTGGTTAACCCGCCATAGGATTAAAGTTTAACCCATTATGAGACCGAAATGTGTTAACCTACATATGAGAATGTACATCAGTGTAATTGTATTTTACACAATAGGTATGTGTGTAAAGGAAATTTGATCACCCCATTGGGGTTTGGAAATGACGCACTCTGGGTGTAGCAAGTATGTGTGAAGAGTAACGAAGCAACCACATCTCCATCTCACGTCAGAAATGAAACAGTATCTCGCTATCTTGGTTTTAATAACAAGAAACGAATTACTATCTCATTGAACATAGAAACAGCCACGTTTTTCCATATCTTAGGTGGAACTTTTGTGGGTAATATAAATCTTCGAGCTTTTTTTTTTTTATTTTATTTTATCTTTACTTTCGTTTATTTATTTATTTCTTTTGTTTTTTTTTTTTTTTGAAATTATTGTGTACGCGATTATTGTATATGCGAGATCGTCTTGAGTGTAGAAGATTGGAGAAGACCAATTGTTTTCTTTTTTTGGCGGGCCTTTATACCATGATTGTGACATCCGCCTCTTGATACCTCCTCCACGGGTGAAACCACACAGCTGCCTCTGACGCAAATGGGTATTCCGTCGCTTTTCTAAACATCGGTAGAGAGCCCTACTATAATGTTATTCGTAGCTGCAAAATAGAGGTTCTAACAACCGCCATTGCTTACTACTAAATGACGCCAAACAATCCTTGTTCTATAGTAAAAAGTAGTTTTAAGTTCGATAGTAAAAACGCTGACGATTTATAACAAATTATTTTCCATTTTTAAACAAATTCGTAAGTGGATTTGCTAACTGTGCATACCTTTGTAGGAATCTTCGGACATATCCTGTAAGGCCTAAGAGAAATAGTATATCTTTCACATTTCACAAGAAACATTTCAGTTGCTCTAATCCTCTCTTCACCTGGCTTTTTCTCTCCATTTTCAATTATTTTGGTTTTCATAAAGCAATCTCTGCTCCATTTTATTTTTTCGTTTTAGCTTACCGCTGTATCCAATAAATTGTGTTCTTCCAAACAACGTTCTACTGTTCCGGCATATATCACAATATCATCCATGTAAAATTTCATTATATCATCGTTATTTAACTTCTGAAACTTTGGGGGTGAATTACAAAATCCAATCGGTTTTAAATTCAAGTAGGTTTTCTTCGGTAACAAACGCTGTTTGAAACCGGCTAAATTCGTCTAGAGTGACGCGAAAAAAACTGTTTTCCAAGTCCATAGAAATACAAAATTTTGCTAACTACAATTTTTCGGAAACATCGCCAATCGTCAACACTGGAAAATTATCTTTTAAAATCATTCCATGTGGCTGTCAATACATAATTTATGCTTCTACCTGCAGCGTATCTGAAAGTTAACATACATTGAAAATGTGATAATTGATAAGCAACATGACATGAAAAAGCCGATAATTGATAAGCAATACTTATGTTCTGGTGACTATATTTAAAAATCTAGACATTGAAAATGTTGAGTCATGTGATAATCACGATTATTTATTTATTTATTTATTTATTTACTTATACATCGAACTCAAATAAAATAAATTAACAGCCGAATTCAATTGACTCTTAGAAGTAAATCTTATACAAATTAATATTAAAAACTATATAAGAAGAAATAAAGAAAGAAAAATAATAATTCATGTATAAAAAAAAGAAAGAAAAAAAAAGCGTACGTGTAATCTTTTTACCATATAAGGGACGGGAAATTCATCCGAAGTGATGAACTTAAACTCTGAATGATCTGTTATGAAGATAAGAGCTTATCAATTTCATTAAGTACAAAGGGAAATCAGAGGCCTGGAATTTGAAGATCAATAAGTTATGGTTCACTAAGTCAAACGTTTTACTAAAATCAGTAAATACGACATTCGTGCGAGAGCCGCTTGAAAACGCCTTAAAGAGACCGCAGGTAAACTCTAAGAGACTGAGTTGACCTTTATATTAGGAAGCCGTGCTGAAATGGAGAAATGTAAAATTTAATAGCAAAAGTTAAATTCTGAGTGACAACTCGCTCAAACAATTTAGGTAAGATACTCAACTTTGCAATGCCTCTGTAGTTCACAACAGAATAAGAAAACTACGGTTCCCACACCAAAAGAAGGCGCCTGTTTTCAAGTAAAGATTAAAAATCTTTGAAATACCACCATATAAGTCGTCAGAGCATAATTTGAGTATACGTGATGGAATGCCACCAAGTTCAGACGCACAACTATATTTTAGAATCCTCAAACCATCTAAAACGTAATTTTCTTAAACGACCAAGTTAGCAATCAAAACGAAGCTAGTGACCAACTACGGAGAGTTAATAATTAAATCGGAATTAGCAGCTTAAAAATTTCGTCGGAAGTATTCAGCAAAGAGATTTGAGGTTTCGATAGCAGCAGAACGCTCAGAGCCATTGAAAGCTACATGCGAAGGACATATGGAGATTTTGCTTTTGGAGCTAACAAACTTAAAAAAATAAATAGAACTAACAAGCAGTGAGAATTTTATCAACTGAAGGTAGTTGCAATAACATTGTTCATTGAGGTAATTAAATCTATGCCTTGGCGGGCAAATGCTTCAACTGCGAGGTTACTTCATCGGAACGCGCAAATTTTTACTTTCGGGAAACTGTCCATAGTTAGAATAAGGCTAAAGCAAAGTCAGAATACAGGCGCGCCGGTAAAACTCTCATTCTTTCAATTCGATAAAAAATCAACAAAAACTGAGTAGTCAAAATTATTATCAGCGTTTTACTAACAATATATGGCGTAGTTGCTAGTTAAAGAGAGATACGTTTGGAATCAAGTTCTTGCTTCGCCGTTAAACTTAAATATGTTTTGATTACATTTCCATATCTGGGAAAAGAGGATAAGTAATTCTCTTTTCCTTTTGGGAAATTAATTGTTCTCAAATCAATGGTTCACAGGAAGTTGAAACAGCTACAAATATTTAATATACAACAAATATTTAATATATATATTTATAAGCTATAATAATAAATTTAGACTTTATATAGAATACGCTGATATATTGCTAAATATTGATTATGTTATATGCATGCACAAGCGCGACCCTTGAATAATATCGTACAAATACGTACATATCGAAAAAATGACTGCATTTATACAAATATAAAAGAATTAAAAGTAAAAAACTGTCATGAAACCAAAGACGTAACATGACTTTTTCAGATACAAGTCTGACTTTTGTTAACTACTTTACTTAACATCTACTGTTTATATTAGCTTTTAAATCGATAGTGATGTGTATCTACATCGTATGTTTAAAACCACATATCTCTTTATGTAGCATGTAATTTATTATACTAAAGGCGTTTTTATTACGATGTCACATGAACATTTACAAATGTCAGAATATGTAATTGGATTTTGGTGTAACTAGATGTTATGTGCCTCTTGTATATAAATGTGGGAAAAGAACGTTGGAGTATATTATGACGATTAGATTTCGGGTGTTGTGTATGCGAGTGTGAGAACCTCGCTGATGTGATGGATTATAAGAATTCGATGATGTCGAATTTTGTTGTAGGCAAGTGTAAGATATAACAGACGGTACAGGGAATAGTTTCGTTTTTTATATTAACCTGCCTTTCTGACAAGGAAACTTGCAATCGGTATTTCAGACATTTCTGAATGTCCCGTCATGCTTAAGTTTTGAACGTACGTTTGCAGGGGCGAAACAATGTGAAAACAAGTGTTATCTATACTCAAAATAATGGTTGCTACAAAGGGGCCGATTATATCTTTCTTAACAATCGCATTAATCTACGTATTGCATAAAAGAGTTTCGGGAGTGGACTCCGATAAGCCTAATGCGTAAAATCTGAATTAAATATGGTGGACGCCACGGCGTGGTGGATTAATTTTTTTTTAACAACCCGGCGATGCGAATTGTCAATATGAGGACTAGGAGCATAGAAAGCGAATTGTAGTAAAGTAAGGTCAAAAATAATTTAGATGAAAATTTTTGTTATAATGAGCTTTTGTTCATTACATTTTTTATATAATTTGGTTTTAAAATACTTTTGGTTTGGAATTAGTTAGAACGGTGTATAGAACATCCCAACACTCAAAGAGATAGGAAGCAGCATCAAGACGTCTTAAATTTTGTAGATTTTTTATTATTTGTTCTGACACCAGAAGCAGCGAACCGCTTGCAACATTCATAAGGACGGGAAAAAGTATTTTAAGTGAGTTTGGGCCCAACGAAGACAACGAAGAAAGAACTAAAGAAAAAAATATAGAAAGAAGATATCAAAGCAATATGCATACATTCCTTGTCTGTCAAATGTCTTTCAAGTGACGCTTCACGTCGGGTGTTCTTTTGTGGCTCCCAGCGACATTTTCACCTAATATTACATATGTATATAGGCCCATTAGTTACCGCAAGACAAGAAATGCGGCCAAATCACACTGAAAATTTTCGTTGTTTGGATAACTTGATTTGAAAAGAAATGAAAACATTAACAAACAGGTATATATGTATATTTGATAAACTGAAGCTGTGGAACCGAAAAAAAGATAATAATTTCGATGCCTGTTAAAGAAAACAACTCATGAATCTACTGAGAGAGAAAAACGAACATATATATAGATATAATATATAACAACATATATATATATAATAATATAGAACAAAAAAGTTGTGTATAAACTTAAATGTTGATACACGCAACAATCATACTATAAAGATATAATAAACGTTACTACCGCACTTTATGTAGGTTATTCATGTGTAAATAGGCGCAATGAAAATTAAGGACGACTAGACGGTTGTGAAAAACCAAGAAAAAAAACAATCCTTGGTATTTAAAGATACAGTACAAATGGGTGGAATAAAAAAAAGAGCACAACCGAGGGGTTATGATCGGTACAAACCATAAAGAAGCAGAAAAAAGAAAATTCAAAGCGAGTTAAAATGTAAAAATGCTAAGATAAACAAAATAATATTGATGATAATAAAGTTGCTGCAAGAGGGTTTCAATTAATGCAAAGACCGCAAAAAGTGGATTTGATATACAGAAAAAAGCAATGCAAATACTTAATAGACAAAACATTTTATTGAGAAAAGAAAACAAGGGAAATGTATATGAACAGAATGTATTCCTAAGCAGTTCTTCTTCCGATAAAGATTTACTATCTGATTTTTTTGGAAATCTTGATTACTTTAAACTGTGGACATCACGTTTAACGAGTATTAAGCTGACTTATATCCTTGATATAATGATCGAATGACATTATGATCGAACACTAAGATGTGCCAATAAAACAACTTTTAAGTGATATGGGGTGGCGCTTGAGGTTGATTCAAGTTGTTTGACTTAACTTGGGCCTTGAATATGGCAATCTTGCGAGGAATTTAAAGCTCCAAAGTAAACGTAAATAAAAAACTTTTAATCGAAATTTGGATCAAATTAGGTTTTTAGTATATCGCTTGGAACTTGCCATTGTTAGTGAAACACACTACATACATAAATGTACAGGAAACAGAGGTTGTTAAAACTTATAACGAAAAGTGAGATGAACATCATATTTCGTTAAATGACTTCGTTAATAAGGATTATTGCCCCTTTGGTAAAAAAAACAACCTATTTAATGTTCTTGAAATACTTTCACAAAAACAAGTTTTGGGCGTGGTTTGTGGACTGAAAAGGCCACTTTTCAACATGAAAATGATTTTGCAGTGACTGTTAATGAAGAAACATGATAACTGATTACTTGTGCCAAAAATTAAATGATCGGATGTTTGTGCCAAATCCAACTTCCTCAAATAAACATTATGATTTTAATAAAACCAACAAAAGCTTTTCACGGAAACAAGGAATGGCTTTTCTGAGTTGAGTGAGAGCTATGTCATCTTTAAGAGTTAATTTCGACTGAAAACATTGAAATTTTGTTAAATAAACCATTGTGAGTCGTTGGATCCTTAATAAAGGAATTCATTCCTCGGAATCGTCTCCGTAATACTAATTCGGTAGTTCTTCCACCCTCAAAAAACTAAATGTTCTTCGGGCCCAGTAACTTTCATTTATCAAGACGTTAGGAGTCTAAACTCAAAAATTCACTCCAATTTTCTAATTGAGCACGGAGTTTTCCTGTTTGCGTTTCACTGTAACTTGGTGAAAGCCTGATTTACACTCATCGGAACTTTTTCACAATTCCTTCCACGTTTCCAGAAAGGATCGATTAGGTCGCGCTGGTGATGGTGTTTTAGTTGCCATTTCTGCTGCAGTCCCGCCCTATCCAATTCAATTTCCCACTCCCCCTCACTTTTCCACAAATCTCTTAGCGTTATAGTGTTAACTTTGACTGTGTGGTCCCCACTTCAACATCTGATAGAGCTACTATGGTTTTCAATGAATTATTTGATCGTAATTTACTTCAATAGTGGCAGGCTGCTTGATCTTTGCTTTGCTAATCTACCGGAGATAGCGGTAAATCTCTGTCCACCTTTTAGTTTACCTTAGGATCCGTATCAACCAGCCATTTGTGTTTACCTTCTTTACAGGCATGATGGTCTGCTGAAATATTCTAACGTGCCGAATCCAACTTCTTTCAATAAACATTATAATTTAAAAAAACCAATATTTTACTGTTTATATCTCATTTTTCATACATTATGCTCGATTTTTCTGCTGGGAATATTGAGACCCTAGTATCATCGATCTATAATATATTAAACCTAGCCATTTCTACATACGTTCCTATCAAGCAACCTCGCGATTAAAACAAATGCCCGCCATGCTTATTAATCCTAAACTTTTTTTTTAAGTTTGTCAACTCTAAAGAAAAATCTCCATGTATTTCTCGCATGTTTCTTTCATTGGCTCGGAGTCCTCTGATGATATTGAGACCTCAAATCTCTTCGCTGAATACTTCCGATTACATTTTTCAACTGCTAATTCCGATTTAACTGGAAACTATCCGTAGGCGATCAATAACTCGGTTTTGATTCCGAACTTGGTCATTTCAGAAAACGACGTTTTAAATGGTTTGAGATTTCTAAAATATAGTTGTGCGTCTGGGCCTGATGGCATTCCATCATGTATACTTAAATTATGCTCTAACAATCTATATGGTGGTATTTCGAACATTTTTAATCTTTCCTTGAAATCACGTATTCTCGTTTGTGTGGGAAGAATAGTTTTCGTATTCTGTTGTGAACTACAGAGGCATTGCCAAGTTGAGTACCTATCTCGTCTTACCTATATAGTTTGGGCGAGTTGTCACTCAATGTTTAAATTTTGCTATTAAATCTCACATTTCTCCTTTTTGGAAAGAGGATCTACTGTCACGAATATCTTGTAGTTTACTTGCCAGGTCGTCGAGGCTTTTTCTAGTGGCTTTCTCACGGACGTCGTATATACTGATTTTAGTAAAACGTTTGACTCAGTTAACCATAGCTAATTGATCTTCAAACTTCAGGCCCCTGAATTACCTTTGTACTTAATGAAATGCACAAGCTCTTATCTGCATAACATGTCATTCAGAGTTAGTTCTGTTTAACTTCATTACCTAGGATAAGTTTTCTGTGGCAACTACTTAGGACCCCTTTCATTTAATGATTTCCGCTTGGTGATTAAATGCAGGCAGATCTTAATGCACGCTAACGATGTAGAACTGTTTTCGTCCTTCTCCTTAGAATCGCAATCGTATCAGTTTCGAATTGACTTAAATAATCTGCTTACCTGGCGCTATTTAGTAGTAGAGTATTTAGTTGTTTCACACAAGTTGGAAAACGTTGATTCGCTCATCGATTTAGGGGCTCTATTCGACCGAAGATTAATTTTTAATTTGCACATTGAGTTCTCGCTTCATTTTATTAAGAGGTCGTGCAAAGAGCTAATGGATCCTTTCATTAAGAAAAGGCTATACATGTGGTTAGTTAGACCAATAAGTATGCCTCTGGTGTGTGATCTCCTTCCTACAGGTGTTACGTAAATTCAATTGAATCAGTTGAAAAGCAATTCTTGCTGTTTGCACTTATGAGTCTGGGTTGGGACCCGTTCGTCTCTCTTCCTTCTTATGAAAATAAGTCGCTGCTCTTATCCTTACCGTCACTTGAGAAATGTAGATTTAGTCTAAGTGTTTCCTTCCTAATTAAGTTAATGAATGGCACTATCGAATCGCTCACATTACTTGGTGAAATAAGTTTTAATCCCTTCTCTAGGCAATTTACTTTCATTAAGCTTAGTCAATGTATATGTAATTATGAGCAGTTTAATCCGTTCCGAGTTATTTGCAGAAACTTAAGCGACGCTGCTTACCTTAAGTGCCATTCATGTGACTTTTGTCATTCGAAATTTGTTTCGAAAAAAAATGGAAAATAAGCGGCAAATTTGTCGATCGCTTGATGTCGAAATGATGTCAAATTTTTGATAAAACGAAATGAAATCAAAAAATTTTATATAATTCATACATTTCCTGTTTTCATTTGTTAAAAAAGCTTTTAACTATGAACTTGGAGTTTGAATTCAATATTCATATATATTTTCATTTGTCGAAACGTTTGCAATACCCTGAAGGGAGCTTCAAAGACCCTACAAAGTATATATATTCTTGATCAGCATAACTTTCATTTCTTAGAAAAACTTTGAATTGCGGACTTAGACTTTGAATATATATCACTTTATTTTAATATATATAATATATATATATAATATAATATAACATATTGTTACGAATTTCCCTTACTCCTCAATACGGTTCGTATCACTAGACCGTGGAAATTGAAAAGAAAATGCGCTTCAAAGTTTTATGTGTTCCTAAATGTAGGATTATTTACAATTTATTCTTTAAGGCTACTTTTTGCTGCTCAACACGACTATTATTATTCTTCACACGAACGTTCTCGTACGACTCGATGTTCTCTTTTGACTTCATGTACGTTTCCGACTAAACTGCCTTCCGCAAATAGTCCACTTATATACATTTTTACCAGCATGTTACGATCACCTAATTTCATGGCTTCATTTTTAATCCGTTAACCTGCTTTCTGCTAATCGTTTTCCTTGGCCTGCAGCTGTATGGCGCGCCGCGCATTTGCACCTGGGTTTTTCCCTGACTGTTTTCCTGTTAATCTCTTTCGTCGGCCGGCAGCTGTATGAGGCGCCGCGAATATGCACTAGAGAATTTATTACTTACGAAAATCGACTAGTAAGCATTAGCTGGATTTGGGATTTTCGTAACAATATATATTTACCTATAGAGAATATATACTGATTTCGCGCTTGTGTTGTGTGCAAACATTTGAAAATTTTTTCTTCCTCACATCTTAACTGCTTTTCCGCTTTTCTATGATGGAATCGGCTGAAGTTCTTTAACATTATTCATTGACAACAGATCTAACGGTTTCCCACTATCACCTGAAAATGAGCGAATGATACAGCTACCATTAGTCAACGATTAGTTTGATTTCTAGTCCAATGATCTTTCAGGTAAGCTCTTTCCTTTCAATACGAGTCATAGCTATACTACTTAACTTTCATGTTGTGGTCGCAAATGATATATATCTGCAAAAACATGTATATATGTATGAAGATCAACTCGCCACCATTCCATACAAGCTATGTTATCCTTTTCCTTTTTATAAAACATTCTTTATCTTATACGGGCCTACGAAAATAAATTTTGTTTTCATCCACACATCCAATCAAGTCGATAAATATTAGGAATGTTTCAGTCATCGTTTATTATACAACAACGTGTGACAAGAACAAGGAAAGGTGCTACTTACCATCGGGAATACCAAATATCCTATAAAACCACTCGTTTATGTTGGCATTCCCGCCAGTTTTTGCATCATTTCTGACAGAACAACAGAAATAGTGCTCTGTGCAATGCTTAAGTAAAAATTGCCACCTATCCCCCACTCTGTAGCATGAGTGTTTTGGCATACCTTCAAAGGGAGGATACCTAATTAAGCACTACTTAAAAGCCTACATTGACGTCCCTCGCTTCTTTGTTTTCTTACTATGTTTCCGGCGAACACTTTTATCGCCTTTCATATTTTCAGAACGTGCAACATATATGTCACGAGCCCCTTGGGGAGACAAGTTCCGTCTGTAAGCTCTGTCGCTCGCTATGGCATTTCGGACAAATAAAGAACACCTTTCAGTCGTCCTCGAGGTACTACGAAATGATAGAATCTAAAGTAACAATGGCCGCTTAATAATTGTGTTAAATAAAACTCAACCTCAATCATGCTGCCCATTGAACCAGAGCCGCAGATTTGGTATGAGCCAATCGTACATCCATCTTTACTAGCCGTGCTCCACCTCTTTTGCCATTCTTCTCTCCTTACCCCCATTAGCCGACAAATTGTGAAGTTCGGTTCTATATATGCCTTCCTTAGCCCGCAGGTTGATTGCGATGCACAACCCTGGAAGCGCCGAGCCGGTATGCTGTTTGAATGCTTCTTGCCTATGACGGTGTATAGTATACTCGTTCCTCCTCCGCCATCAATCTTTTACATTCTTCCTCTGTACGGCCACGCATGTTTGGTAATAAGCGCGTCGGCAACTTTGCGGCGTTGCCTGCGTTTTGGCCCCAGTGTCGTTTATGTGATAGTCTGCAATCGGTCATCACTCCTATGTATTTTATGACGTTTTGTGATTGTATCCTAGTATCTCAAACTTTAATTGTAACTTTGTCTATTATCGACGTTTCCTCCCAGTAAAGTAGATAGGCACTACATTAATAAAAGAAGATTGGATTCTTCTTTCCTCGGGGGCTGCTACCAGTTTGCTGAGTTGAAAGCATCCTTAATGTCTAACATTATTAGCAAACAACACTTTTGGTTGCCTTCCATCCAACGTTTCCCTTCTATAGCTTCTGCTGCAGTATTTGGGACTATCTTTCTTGCATCTACAGGGCTTTCTCCTGAAGCCAACTTGAAAATCCGACAAGCTGTTCGAGACTTCCAACGATTCTTCTATGCGGTTTCGAATTAATTTCTTATACACTTGGTCTATCATTTCCAACAGACAAATCAGTTAGTACGCTGTTGGTTCAGGCGGCGTCTGATTTAGCAGTAGCAGTAGCACGAGCATTTGTTGTCATTGCGGGTTTTGCTAAAATGGCGTGCTTCATAGTGCAGTTTGGAATACCGTCCTGCGGCTTTCTTGTTTTTAATCTCCTTTGCAATGGCGAAAGTTTCTTCAGCTGAGGAAAATCTAATGTTTTTCCTCACCTCTGCCAGTGCCGCGAATGCAAACATGTCTATCTGTGGGGAGATGGTGTCGGCTCTTTCTTCTACAAACTCTGGACACATTGGTTGGTTTGAATGTCTTATCTTCTTCATAACCAATTTATATGCCAGAGTCTCCTCCTTTACTTCTTAAATCAGATTTTGGAAACAGTTTTTCTTGCTGACCATATTCGCTTTTTTAAATCGTTGGTGCCTCTCTTTGCTTTTCTCTTGATAGCAGAGATGGGCACTAGTCCCTCTCGATGTTTGGTATAATCTTCTTGCTCTGTTGCATTGATCTCTCACTTCGGCTATGTCGTCGATCCACCAGTACACTGCATTTTTCTGCTTATAAAAGCGATGTCTTGCCACTCATCCATCACAAGCTATTATAATTCACCTCATTACTTTTGTTACAAAGGCCTTTGGCAATTTTGTAGGTTTTGCATCTTCCAGCATGTGCTAAAATAGCTCCGTGTCTAGCGATGCTGTTTTCCATTTTGGGCTCCTACGAGGCCTTTCCTCATTCATCGCTCAATTGTTCTCTTGGAATTGAAAAATTATTGCGAAGTGGTCCTTGTGGCGTAGACATTATTAATAGTCCACGCCCTCCGCAAGGTCAACACGCTGCTAGCCATAGTAATGTCGATCGCGGAAACACGACCTTCTCTGTTGAAAGTGTGTTCGGAACCTACTGTTACGATGGTTATGTCGAGCAAGGCTAACAATTCAAGTATGACTCTAGCCTCAACGTTCGTTAATTTGTTACCCCAATTAGTAGCTTAGGCATTAAAGTCACCTACGATGAGTACAGGATTTCTTCCGCACGCCTCGTTGCAAAACACTTCTACTCGCCTTTCGAACTCAGTTTGATCCGTATTCGACGGGAAATAGCAGCTATAAAAATAAAACGGCCTGTATTTAACAAACACGTATCACTCCTCTGCTGAAATAAACCTCATGTCTGACGGATGTGAGCTGCATTGCCAAATTGCAGTTTTGTTCTGCACCCACTGGTTGCCAGAGCCCACCTTGTATGGCTTACTTAGGACTACTATATCAATCGACAGTTTTTTATTTTATTTTATTTACCTACTTATCCATGAAACTATACAAATTTAGCAGCCGAATTCAAGTAAAACTTAAAGGAAAATATTATACTAATTATTTTAAAAACTAGTATACAATATGAAGAAGATATGAAAAAAAAGAATAAAAAAAACAAAAACAAAGCAACTTAAAACTAATAATTCATCTATATATAAATAAAAAGGAAAAAAAAGCATGTACTCAGCTAGCACAGAAGGACACCCGCAACAAGAACAGATCCAAGTTGCACGTGAACCCCTAAACCATGCAAACATGCATAAGCTTGGCAACCGACATGTTAAACAACACCACATTGCAAGTTTGCTTAACTCTGTTCCATCTTCACACCAAGTTTAGATTAGGTTTTTATCACCTTCACTAGGCAACGATTTATAGTATAGACAGCTAGTACTCCTTCAGACCACATATTCTTGGGTAAGTTTGATTCAATTATCATTGCAATTCTACAATTGCTGTATTAAGTCTTTCAACACGGCTTTGCTGTGGAGAGCAGACAACAGTAGGTTCAACATATATATGTTTCTACACATTGCAAGTAGTCTTTTGATATATAATCAAGACCTTGACAAAAAAATTTCCAAAATTCGTATACCCTTAAACATGCTAACGACTAAGAATTCATATTGGTTAAAAAGCTTTCAATACTTTTGATTAATAACATATACCCTTGCATAATGAGTATAATCATTATATATAATTATCCTTACAAATTAGTTTAATCCATCCCTTCAAATTGGTTCAATACGTCCATACACAGCTTAGTATCCACGTTCTAGCAATCTTTTGGTTTGCATTCGACTGTTGTCGAACGGTTCTCCAGGCTTCATGCTTTCAACACAGATATCACAAACTCCAATTTGCGATTTAGTATCCGCACCAGTTAATTAATTTGACTTTAATAGTTTCGATGCTATGCTTTTTTTTACTTATTTCATACAAATTTTCAACGGACTTTGCGATAGCAGTCGCATCGTTTTCTTTAATTGACACAGCTCTGTTATTGTAAAGCTGAACTTGTACATCAACAATGGCAAACTTCTTTACGAATAAAAGATTAACAAGCAATTCGGACGCCTAGGGCGCATACATAATTGTCACAAGTACTGCTTTATCGCTCACAGCTTCTATTTCACCATAATGATGTGTTTTAGTCACTTCTGGCAGTATTAATCTCAATAGAAATCAAGTTGTTCAACATTCTTAAGATAACACTTTCCATTTGGCTTATGACCACTCTCATCAGAGCCCAACTCAAAGATTATTTTGGTTTAGATTGAATCACTTATAAAACATATCTTTTTCTTTGTTTCAGTCATTCCAGAAGTGATGAGCTTGATGACTACATATGTTATATTTGTTACGCTTACCATTGGGTCCCTTAAAATTCTTCTCCCCACAAAATGCATTTTCTCTTGATTATCTTTATCTGTACGGTCGCTTCATTTTGCTTTTTCCGATGTTAAGCCCGGTTTGACCATGTTTATAGTTAGTGCTCCTGCTGTTTTTAATTCCCGAGTTTAATCTTCAAATTTCGTGACGTGTGGTAAGACTTTCATTTATCTCCGTTTATAATTTCATCAATATCTTTTCCTTAGTACTTCATTTACCAAACTCTTTTCAGCAAAAACCGACTCAAAGTTTTCCCAAATTCTCTTTGATGTATGTATGCGGATGTATAAAACTCACTAGTTTGTCTTTTGCCATCCTCTCTTTCTCCAAAAATTCCTCTTTCGCAGCTCATTCCTCTGATGGGCATCCATCAATCCTAGAGAATCCAAATGCAATTTTACCCTAAGCAGTCATTCATCAAACGCCACACCATTGAATGATGGAATTCCATTTAAATGTCTATAGTTTTTCGTTAACCGGCAACCTGTTATAGTTGATGATGACGAACTATTTTGTTTTTATTTAAAACATTTACTTAACGAAGAAAGAGAAAAGTAAAAACGTATTTAAATTTCGATTGACATGTACACAAAGAAAAAATTTATTTGACAGAAAATTCATAGGCGCATGTGGACATATATTTGTGTAGTAGATATATATATTTATATTATTATTATTTTTATTATTAATTTAGCCAGAGAAATACATTCCAAAACTAAATCACTTTTTTCAATAATAACGTGTTTTTCTATGTGCATCGGCTGGCCATGTGTGCGGTACTGCAATATTTGAAACAATTTTTTTGCTTTCCTTGCCACTGTTCTTGCGACTATTTATTTTGCATCGTAGAATTTTCTTTTATATTTTGACCTATAATTTTTGTCCAACTACTTCCACAACCTCAAGCGGCAATACTGTACTCATGGCTCATCCAAAGTTTTAATATGATGATTGGCAAGCCCTAGAACAAATTTGTTGTGAAGGCCTACGTTCAAGTATTCGCCGATATTTCATTCAGCTGACGCACGTGCTTCAAAGTCTGCAGTACATTCTTTTGCCCATCTTGGTTGTTGGTATTTTACACAATCTTTTCCTCAATTTTAAACTTCGTGTTTTAAATTTCATTACCAAATATTGTTGTTTCACAACTTTTATGGCCGAGCTCATCTGTGGTTAATGTGGAAGTGTGCTGATGTTAATGGTGCAACATTTTGACGTATTATCTTATTTTACTTATACTATTCACATCTACAACAGTTCACTTAAGAGCGGTTCTGAACAAAAATACTCTATTTCAATCTTTGCAGCTCCATGGAGCCGACCATTTAGTGAGTATGAGGCTGGGAACGATTTAAAAGTTTTCAATGCAAGAATTCAATAAATTCGAGGTTTGGGATGAAGTGGTTGCAATTTGCTGTATTACGAATTTAACTAGATAGTGTTTGACATTGTCAAAAAAAACTCTTTTTAGATTGTTACAGAAGCACAAGAATATTGGTTCCCACTTTCAACAGAAAGAATTCGAAGTAGATCTCTTAAACATTGTCTTCCTTTTTTTAAAAGTATACTTACAGTTAAACTTTTTCTTATTGTTACCCATTTTTGATATAATTTTTATAACAATTGACGCTTACTCTTTAAAGTACAAGCTTCTGCTACAACACACCAAATTTATCAATTGCACTCATTCCATAAAAACAGGTGTAAAATGATTGAAAACAGTGAACGTGAAATAGAACTATTTTCACAGATTTAAAAGGAATGCAACAATCCGCCTGCCTCATAAACAAACATAAACCTAGAAATTCTGAAAACCATTCCACTTCCATTATCTTTATTTTTTGAATTTTTGTCATATTTTCGTCTGTCAAACATTTGGCTTTTGTTTCATTTTACTCTCATTTCTTTTTATGATATTTATTTTACTTTATTTATATTTATGTAAGTTAAGTAAAACGAAATGCTTATTATTTGAGTACTTGACTGCAACAGTTTTAGCGTTTAGTAAATTTTACAACACGCCGTGCCGCATGATAAAAAAATTAAAATGGGGTAAAAAAAAAGCAGGGTCTAACGAAACCCTTAAGGAGTTCGCACAGTGTGACTGCGCCCACGAGTTAAGTCCGTCTGTGAGGCCCGCTGTCTGTACTGTTCGCTGTTCGTTGGTTCCTTCCTAAGCTGTCAGTGCACATTCCTTGTCCCCCTACCACCACTCGCGCGCGCACCACCCATACTCCGATTCAGCAGTATGGTATACGGCTTAGCCAAGCATTATCCATTCTCTTTTTTTTTTTCTTTTACCTTTTAACCATTTAACACTACTCATACCATAACGGGTCAAATGACCCATTTTAAACTTTTGCATTGAAAATGCAGGTATCATCTTATTACTTCTACAAATTTGACTTTACAACTTTATTCCTTACTAATAAATCTACAGTTCTTATATTTTCTTTTTGTTTTGTTTATGTTAGGTAATACCTGTCGTATACCTGTTGTCTACCAGATTTGGTCGTTTGACCCCCGTACGGTAGAATAGCCATCTATTAAGTGTTGGTATGATTAGTGTTAACTAAAGACTGAACTGCAGTAACTAAACGCTAAATTAATAGTTAATGGAGTGTCAAATAAATCTGATGCAATGTAATTATGTATATAACATCACAATTTTTATTCTTGATAGCTACTACGGGTATATAGATGAAAAAGATGGTATTCATAGTACATATAATAAAATACAATATGAATATATTTTTAAAGATTATTAAATATTTTTATTGCTTTTTTTTTCTAGAATGATGTAGTAAGTAATTTGTTCTTTTTATACGCTTTTTTTCTTTTTATTTTTGCATTGATTTTACGTTAAATTAAAAATAAAATACATACGTTGGCGCTGCAGTAAAGCTTCATTTTCCACATCGTTGGCAATAAGCATGAGTTCCTCTCGAGAAATTTCTTCATATTTTTTCGCTAATGCTAAAGCTGCTGATATTTCCGCTCGCCGTGCAGCTTGTGCGACAAACTTTTCATGACCGACAATAATGCGTTTACCTGTTTGTGGACCGGGAGTGGTGGATGGTGAACTATTTTTGGCTTCTCTCGTTTCATATAACCGAGATTATTATTAAATTGACGATTGTTTTCTCTATTGTTCAATATTCTGGAGGTCTTCTTTTGATAAATTTGTTTTCTTTAAAATGTAATTGATTTGTTGAATGAAAATATTTCCTTTCGTTTTTTATATCATCAATCACTTGTGCGATTCTCCGCAGCACAAACTCTAACTCCTTCTCTAAAAATGTTCTCCATTGTTTTATTTTCTTTTTCTAAAAGTTTCTTATAAAAGCAAGAAAATGAAATTTTTCTCCAAATCACAATTTCGTTTTCCGCTTTTTTTGCAGTGCCAGTATTAATTAAGTTTTGGTTAAATTTCTTCTTTTTTTTTCTATTAATTCAGCTACTTTCAATTGCTTACATTTTTGTTACTTTCGATTTCTTCTAGATGTGTTTATAAAGTAAAATGTCTGAATCTTTTTTGATAGGTCTTCATATGTTTGAATACTTATGTCTCGAATTTGTCTTTTGTTGGCAAAGTTCTTTTCACGAAAAATCTTCATATGTTTGTATGTGCAATTGCAGACATGACAAAATTCTTTTGTTTTACATTGAAATCAAAACACCACGAGTGTCCGTTACATTGATTTTTACTTCTCCAGTGGTTTTTTTCTCCTTTCATTTAATTATCATTGCATTATTTGCTTAATTAAAACAAAATTAAGAAAATAACAAAAAAAAAAATATTTTTAAAGTCATGTTTATTCTTTTATTCAGGAAAAAAATAAAGTACACTAATCTACAAAAACTTTTTGTCTTGTGTTTACATTTCTATAACTTAAGTAGACGTAGACAGTCGTTTGCCAATTTTTGGTTAATATATTGTTATGGAAATCCCAAATCCAATTAATGCTAACTAATTGATTTTTCCCAAGTAATAAATTCCCTAGTGCAAGATTAGCGGAAAAGCACACAGGGAAAAACCCAGGTGAACATTCGCGGCACGTCATACATCTGCCGGCCGAGGAAAACGATTACCGGGAAAGCAGGTTAATGGACGAAGCCACGATGTTAGATAATAGTAACATGCTTGTAAAAAT
The DNA here is from genome assembly GCA_000688715.1 of Glossina pallidipes. NCBI lineage: Eukaryota > Metazoa > Arthropoda > Insecta > Diptera > Glossinidae > Glossina > Glossina pallidipes. Next base: position 176,350 of record KK500069.1, read on the forward strand.
GTATATAAATAGACTATTTGCGGAAGGCAGAGTTAGTCGGACAAGAACAGTCAGTTGCACGAGAACATTTGAGTCGAAAAAGAATACTAGAGTTGAGAAATCGAAGATATTGCCAAAGTAAAATGTAACTAATCCTACCCTTACAGAAATAGATTGTAAATAAAGAAACTTGAAGTTAAAAAAAATTTTGAAGTGCATTTCTCTTGAAAAGAATTTCCACGATCTAGTGAGACGGACCGTATCGAGAAAAGCGAAGTTCGTAACAATATTAATCCTCCTTTTATAATCATTTTCTTGTTCTTTCCTAATATATTGCGCGATGCGCTTTTCTTTCTCCCCTCAACCAACACACTCCATTGAAACACTACTCTAACCACATAACGAAACGTATGAGAAATTTTATATTAACAATATTAAGTAGATTTTAGTTAATCAATTATATGTGTAAGTGTTCATTGTGTGTTAATAGTTTTTTTCTTCTTAGTATCACATGTATTCACGTATATTATTTTACACAGTCTCTCACGATAATCAACTCCAATTAACTTTGCATGCCGCCACTATACACGCTCTATATGCAAAAAAAAAAAGTGAAACGTTACTTTCATATCATGGACAACAAGAAGTTTTATGAAACCTTCTGACTAATTATTTAAAATCTGTCTGTTTGCATTCCTTTTTTTTTAACATTTTCATAGATTTTACATTTCGTTCCATGTCTTTCTTCATTCTGGTTGGGTACTGTAGCCGTCTTTACTTAAGCTTCCTCTTCTTTTTCCCAATATTCGTAATATTCTAAAATTGAACAGTGGAACACAAACCGTTCCATATATGCTGTACTTTGCTTTTCGATAATTTGCTTCCACAATAGACCGCCAACTGAGGCAAAACTGAACCATTTAGTTATTTCAATTAAATCAAAAATTATGCCAACACGTCTGTGATAGTAAGACCGTGTCAACCACCACGCTGTTCACTATCCGTTAATTTTTTTTCTTTATTTATCGATTTATTTATTTATTTTTTTTTTTTTTTCAATTTTAAGAAAAACGCACTTTGGACTTTTACTTTTTTCATAGTTTTCTCTTATACAATAGCGTCATTTAGCAAGAGAGTCAGTTATGAATCAAAGCTTTGCATAACGGTAGACGGTCTTACTTACTCTATTGTGGTAGAGTAGTGGTCAAGGCAGACCGACGGTACCCCGACACCGTAAATATACGCGGACGTTACAAGGTGTTCCGTTTTGTGAACATGAGGCCCTACGTTAGATTTATGTGAAGTGCATTTGCACGCAAGCTTATTTTTTTATGTATTTAAATATCGAAAACGGGTTAATTAATTAATTGATTTTCACCTTTTCCTACTCTGTAATTTTGAAGTGGCTCTGCATGAGCCTATTATTTCATGAGCTAGAAATTATATTTATACATATTTCGTGCTTTTATACGTATTATGCAATAGCGAACGATGCTTTCTCAATTTATTTCATTCTATCCCAAAAATTTTCTATTTCCGAGATTAATGCTAATTTTCTTTCCTTTTTTTTCTTTATTTGAAAATTCAATTTATTTAGAAAACCATTAAGTAACTATGTTGATTATTAAGGGAAAAGAAATTGTAATATTTTTCTTCATAATTATTGCAATATGCAATAACTGTACTGTACATTAACTTTGGGCGCCATTTTGTCATAATAGACAAAAAGAAAATTAAAAATTGTCTTTTTGTTTTTCCCTTGGGGAAAACCGTGACCTGACACATGACGTAAGTCCGTCCGTAAGGCCCGTTATTCGCTGTCCGTTGGTTCATTCTTGGTCCGTTAGTCCGTAATCCCTGTCCCCTGTCCTCACTCATACGCACACCCACTCATACCCTGCCTCGGCGATACCTGCAGACTGCTTTTTTTTCTTTAAGAATTTTTTTAGTCTTTTGGGTATATTAAATTAATATATACGTGCTAATCATTAATACTAATAAAACAAATATAATTTTATTTAATTTGATATAATTAATAATACAATTAGTATTGAGCTTGTTTCAAAACAAAATCCTTCCTTCCTTTTTTTTTGTTTTTTTTTCAGGTTAACAATTTTTTTATCAAAAAAAAAAATAATAAAAAAGATCTTTTTTCTTCCGTTTTAAATTTTTTTCTAATTTTCTTTGGTGAAGTTCTGCTTATATATACTTAGCTCCTCCTAGTTTTACCTTTGATGAAAAATTGCTTTCTACATTGCTCAAGTCCACAGCAGGATTAATCCCTTTTCGTCACACAGTTCACATTAGCTTCACCATTTCTTCTTGCATTTGCTCGAATGTTCACTTTCGGACCTCATTGTTTTCTCTCCAATTGTTTAAATTTTTCTTTTTGTCTTGTGCCACGTATTCAATGAAATTTAGAGCTTTTAGTGTATATATATTATCCGAATTGATATTTTTCCAAAAAGGCTGTCTTAACGAAATTAATTAAAATTTATTAAAATGCCGACATATCTTTGTGTTTGTGTATTCCCTTTTTTTTCAATCAAAACTAAAGCCAAGTTTTCTTCAACGTTCCTTTTGTTACGCACACACAAATAATCGTTCGAAAACAATCAGTAAAAATTTTCTTGTCTATGATTCTTCTATTCTCCTATTTACATATACTACAAACTGTAAATTTTCTTGGAATAACCCCTTGCAGACTTGATTGGTTTTTCATCCTTTTTTTGTGTATTTGCGGTTACATTAAATAATTTTTATTTTAAAGTAATTACTGAAAATCTTTATCAATTTAGGTTATATTTCACACAGGCCTTTATTTTAGTTAAGCGTTTTTTTACATGTTTTTCAACATTTTAAATGCGAACTCTTCTACGGACAACGAACGACTCGCCACCAAAAATCAACTGCAAGATCAAAGCATTAAAGCGAAAGAAATATTCTAAAATCATTAAGACGGACTTTGGACTTTTCCTCTTTTCATAATTCTCTCTTGCATAATAATGTTATTTAGGGAGAGAAAGAATTATGAATAGAGATTCTCCATAACGGTAGACCGTTATTATGATTTTACCTATTCTATTGGGATAGAGCAGTGGTGAAAGCAAAGCGACGGAACCCCTACACTTCAGATGTACGCGGACGTTCTAATATTTGGAATTACCAAGAATTTTGTTTCTCATGGAAATTATCGTATTTATACAAGGAGATAATATCTATTAATGGGAATGGCAATGTTAAGCAATTGCAATAGAGAAATTTTGTGGACAAGTCGACGAATCAGTAATGTGATAAGCGCGCAACCAGAAAACGAAAAGGGTTATAACGGAGATGAGGATAAAATTTTCTTTAAGTCTTCCCCTTTAAAAGAACGGTTGTTCACAATCGTTGGTCTAGAAATAAGGGATTTTGACTCTTGGATTGCTTTGGGGGTCGCTTCGATCCGAAGTGATTCTTTCCAATGATAGTAGAATATCAACTTAACGATTTCATCTTTTAGAATATCTAATTTATATTTCAATTTGCTAATTGAAGCATCTTTCTCGTCTTGGCTTTTAACAGTTTTCAGAATCTCATTAGTTCTTAGTGTTAATTGATTTTTTCTAATGACATTCTATTTATAATTACTTATCTATTGTTATTTTGCAAGGCGTTATTTATTTTTTGTTTTAATATTATGAACTCATCATAGTCCGGATTTCCGGCAATCAATTTCCAGACTGTCCAATAAAATTTAGAGATCGTTTGATTGGCGAATTGAGATAGTCTAAGTGTATTTTCATTTGTTTAGCTTGATGGATTAGGAATGGGTAGAGAGGATGAAAAGTACAGACGTTTGACTTTATGGAATAATAGATATCGTGCATCAATGCCTCGTTATGTTCTAGATCGACGACGCGCATTAATATCACGGTACCTGATCGTATCTTGGCGAACCTTACATCGATAGCTATGATTTGCGAGTTGGAGGCTATAAACATTATACTGAATGGAAATGAAATGTAAGATTTCTTTCCTACTTGCGGATATAGTTTTTGTGAACGACTATTGCATATTCTGTTAGAACAGTGGTGTGCATAGTTTCCTTTCCTACTTGCTGTTTGTAACTTTTCGACATTTTGGTGCCCCACTTTTTATTTTATTTAACGCTGATCTCTTAGCCTATATTATAAGTCTTTGGTTCACCCTAATTGCGATTGTGGTAATCCAAATCGGATAGTTGTTTCTTCCTGAGATCACCAATCGTTTGGGTTCTACCCCTTTTTCGTTCGGCTTGATTCTTGTAAAATTTCCTTCCGACAAAGGCTTCGACAGGTTTTCTTCCAATTGCGAAATGGATATAACTTTGTCCAGAAGTTCCGGTAATCCTTTCAGCATTCTTCTTCACTCCAAGCATCTTATGATCTCAGATAAAGTGGAGTGAAATCTGTCAATCTGACCATTGACCGAGATGGCGGAGAATGGTATACGGAAAATTTTAACGTTAAAGTGGCTTTGCATCATGAGCATGACTGCTTTAGAATTGAATGATCTTCGTTGTCCATAATAACAGTTTCGGGCATACCGAAATTCATGAGCATTTCTCGTAAAGGTTGTTTAATGTCCTCGGCAGCTCTTGATTTCATTACTTTTGCTTGCGCATATTTAGTTAACTTATTTATCTCTGTTAAAATAAGCTTTCCTTCCGTAACATAAATGTCGATGTATACGATCTATGTGCCGTGGTTTTATGGTGAACTGATTCTTGAATGCAATTATTGGAGCATTTGTGTGTTAAATCAGGATTTGCGGCGAACATAGAGCATGTTCGTAGTATCTCTTGTATCTCTACCATCCTGTTCTAGCACAGTTTCAATCGTGTATTTTGAGGCAGCTGTCGTCGGATGAAATTCCCTTTGGAAGTTGGGGTATGGTAGCATGACATCTTCTGACGTTAATATTTTCTTTATTTTATCGAGTGCTTCTAATGCTTTGTCATCCAGTTTTATTGATACTTTGCTGGAGATTGATATTGGCAATCGTCCTCCTTCTTCTCTTAAAAGAACCGTTTAGGCCATTGAGTCTAAAGTCATCTGGTTAATCGATGGCGCATTCCTTAATTCAAATGGAAGTCGCGTAAATTCGTATTTCCCATTGTTAACTGAAAAAGCTGTTTTCTCGATGCCCTTTTCTTTTAGGGGAATTTGGTGGAGTCCACTTTTTAAGTCCAACACGGTAAAATGTTTGTTTTTATCTAATTGTGAAAGGACTTCGTTAATTTCCGGGATTGGATATCGATTTTGGATTGTCCATTGCATTCATTTTTTTGGGCACTATCTAGACTGGGGAATTGTATGGTGATTTCGAAGGTCTTATAATACCTTGATCCAGTAATTCTTTGACTTGACTCGTATTTGAGGTGCATGGGATATGGACAACATCTTGCGTAGACTGGGTTTTCAGTTGTTGTGCTTATATCTCCTTTTACGGTTGTTACATACTCGATACTCTCGTTTGGTTCCGCAGATAATTGTGGAAATTTCTCCACCAGACTGTTTATATTCCCGCTGTGCTCGGTGTTCATATGGCTAATCCTCATTCAAATGTTGCTTACCGCGTGAGATTCATGTTGTTTTACCTTTATTTTGATGTTTTTTCTTATGGTCATAAAGCTTGCGACTGTTTGGATGACTGCCGATAGTTCTTTTAGTGTGTCTTTTCCCAGGATCGCGTGGAGCGATTCAAGTTCGGTAAGAGAACAAAATTTGATTTTAAGATCTGTTAATCCGAAAAGATTAATGAAGGTGAGGTGAGAAATTCGAATTTTCCCACCGTCAGAACTGGCGTACAAAGTTTAATCGTTGGGTATTGGCTTTGATATAAAGGAGGATTAGATATAGTTTTTGTTTGCTCCCGTATCCATTAATATTCGCAATATCTTGCCTGTCTTGCTACACTGTTTTTGCCCTTTTCCATTGGATGCCAGTTAAATAATACGAAATGTTTTTTATTTGACAACTTGACTCCAACTGTTTTATTAGTTATAAATTTTGCCTAAAAGTAAACGGCTTATTCTATTACAAAAAATTCTTATCAATTAGATTTATTTTCTCACAAGAAATAGTATTCTTAACAGATATCTGAATACTTCTAATTACCAACGATTTTGGCGTGAAGACGTTGTTTCTCATCGAAATTGATGCCTAAGCAAATTGCCGCGACATCGCGGCAATAACAATAGTTCTTGTATTCACACAAGGAGATAATATTTATTACCGGGAATGGTACTACTAAGCTTATAGTATTTGTAGACAATTGCAATAGAGTAATAGAGTAATTTTGTCGGCAAGTCGACGAATCAGTAATGTGATAAGCGGCCAGAAAACGTAAGGCATTATAACGGAAATGAAGACAACATTTTCATTAACTTATATATTCATACAAAAAATTTATAAAGGTATATTATTTATAAAATTAATAAATTAATTTCCCTTCCAGACGTTAAAACATAAGCAAAGCTTATTGTGTCATTCTCCTTAGGAGCATTATTACTAGGGGGAAGTGTTACCCCTATTTTTGGGACAACAACTTTGCCGACTTTTTAACAAACTTTACGGGAATTGACAAATGATATGATTTTCCATGTATACATATAAATGAAACAAAAAGAAAAAAAGCATAATAAGAAATGACGATCGTTTCTTTTTAAATTTAAGATTATTTGCCTAATTTATGTTTATATTACATTGATGTAAATTTTTTTTATATTAAGCGATCCGCAATTTCGGTTTATGCTATGCATTATTTCGTAAAAAATGAAAAACAGGCAGTAAAGACCATTTATTTTAAAGTTCAAATTTTTTTTGTAGCAATTGGCAGTTTTTTAGCCGAAAACGAAAATGACGCCTCATTGTGTCAAACCCCTAATGTTTAATTTACATATTAAAAATTTATAAATTAAATGATAAAAGCATTTATAAATTAACTATATCTCCCATTTTATGAAAAATTTATAAACTAAATGCCTTCACGACTGGGTATATAAACGAAACTTTATTGCGCTCTTATTGTGTCTAAGCACGATGAAGCTTAATTTTTATTCTCACAAATCAAGTAATTAAGTACTTAATGTAGTTAACACAATAAAACTGCGCTTGCCTACCTTGCCATATCATTTTTAAAAAAAAAAAGGACGCATACTTATGTGTATGTAAACAACTACCATATAGTTTGAGTAGATAACTTAACAGATTAACATAAAAATTACGATAGCAAAAAATTAATGTGAAACCAAAATCCACATTCAAATTGATTACTGAAAAAAGAAAAATGACGAAATTAGAACGTCATCAGAAACTCTACTATTGTTAATCATTTCGTTATTTCAATATTACTCTTTAATATAATACATTTCAATAAAACAATTTGCAATATACATTATAAATTAAAAAATAATCGCCTTTATTGCCTTTTTTCCATTTTCTGGAAAGTAATGGGTAATATAAATTTAAATTCCGTACAATATAGCATAAAAAACAAATGATGGGGCATATAAAATTAAGTAAATGACTTTTATATACAAAATAAAGTGTGTTTATTTCCTTTCCAATCTTTTGCTTCTTTTTTTTTATTGCTTTGTGTTGGCAGTTCCTACATAGGTTCGTAAAAAGTTTAACGATATTTCAGGATGCGCGGCTTCATTGAGTTTGCTTACAATACTTTCCAGTTTTATTCCCAATCCAAAAAACAAAGCGAGGATTCATTGTGTCCACAGCCAATTTAACTTTACAAGCCTAGGTAGGAATTAGCAAATTGTAATGTTTTGTGTGGATACACACAAATAAAATAGAAAAAACGCACAATTACAAATAAAAACAATTTATTTTAAATTTATTTTTATTTTGTACCAATTTAAAACTTCTTTTTGTACTCACCACTGTAAGATGGGAATATACTCATTTTTTATGTTATGCCATGCACAATTTTGATTCGTACTCTATATTATTTTATAAGGAATGAAAAACAAGCAACAAAAGCGAATTTGTAAAATCAAAACATTTAATTTACGTTTAAATTAATTTTTTTTAGTGTTGTTTTTATAACAGCCACTATATTGAAAATGGTCAAATTGCCCATAGCAGAAGCACGCATTGGAGCGTAAACTGAACTCAACTCAGTTTTTTTAACAAAAATTTTTGGATTTTTGCTCGTTACTCGGAAATTATTAAAGTTAGAAGGCTGAACCTTTCCACCTTTGCTTTACGAGACACCTTACTCTCTCTAGGTATAAAAATGGAAACAATCGGCTGTGTCCACACAAAGTGCGAGTAATTCAATTTAATTTTTTTCACTTTTTTGGAGTTTAATGGTTATTTATCATAAGGCAAACAAAACAAAACATTTAAAACTATTTTGTACACTCCTCAAATGAAGATATATTATCTGCCTAAGGATGGATTAATTTTAAAATGGATATGGTGGACACCGCGATTCATTTATTTTTAATAATACCAGCGGTGTTGGTATCAAATAAAAGAACTTGCAGAGTAGAACGCGAAAAGCATAGTGGTGTGTATGCAACATTCAACCTTTCGTACTTGTTTATATATTTGCTGCTTACATTTATGTTGATTTCCTTAACCCTACTTGTAAAAACATATGGTTTTGCTTATGTTTACATTGATTTTCTTTTATTTCCTATCAAATAATATGGTAACGTGGATTCTCACTGTATTTATCTCTTGGGATTTATTTACACGAGGAACGATATACGGCATCATTACGTCAGCCCCCATTAAACAATGAGGCTTGATTGTAATATATCACTCAAAGAGTTTATTTGTTTGCTTATTGATACCTTTTTTTATATTGTTTGTTTATATCCACTTCTCCGACTATTTGTAAGTAGATTTCCTTACATTTCTTATACAATGATACGGTAACGTAAGCAGTCGAGGCATTTCATCGCGTTCGCTATTTTTGAGCTTAAATTCTAATTTTTCTGTTGTACATATGCTATCTCGCATCTTTCAAATCGTGCGAAATAGATCACCTTTCTCGGTTACTAATGATTTTTCAGAGTTAATATTGAGTGTTTAGAGATGCATTTATAACAGAAAACAGGTGCAATTGGAAAATAAACTAAATTCCAAACAAGTCTTTACGTAAAAATAGCTGAACCAAAAAAAAAAATGTTAAATATGTGAAAGGTAAGTAAAATGGTCCTTTTGTTTTGTTTTTTATTTTAATAGCTCATCTGCAGCAATTTAAGATAAAGCATTGATAGTGTCATAATGAAACGTACATGGAAGTCCATAAGGAAAGTAGGAACAGACATCGACGTAAATGATCCATATTGAATTGAAAAGTGGACCGGTGAGGTCGACGCGAACACGTTCCCAACCGATTGTTGGTTTCGGTCAAATTTGGTATTGTTTAGTTGGAACGGGATATGCCATTTTAAAAATATCACATTGCGACGCTAAGTGGCCAATGTTATCATTAAATATACGCAGTCTGGCTATCTGTTTCACCTTAACAATGCCCCAGTGGCTCTCATGTAGAAAGGCAAGAGTTACTTTTCAACGTTTCAAGAATATCTACTCGGGTAAAATCAGTGTGAAGGCAAGATATTTCTTCATATTTTCCTCAACTCATGTAACATGCTTCCTTTCTTACCGAAATCTTAATCGAAATCGATTGACGATCTCAACATTATCCTGATCAATAGGTCTACGATATTTATTTGCAACTGGCTGTCAAGATTATAGACCATAGCTGCAGTTTATGCGCTACCATTGTTGGAGGATGTTTTGTAGAATTGGAAATACTTATCAGAGACTTATGGGCCCTTAAAAGTATATGGATCCTTCCGTACAGGAACTGGTGCTTTGCGCCAAAAATAATAATAGAGATCCCTCTTTTTCCATTTAGCCGTATTTGACCTAGTGTTTGTACAGTGGGTTTGAAACGAATGCTATAAGCCTTTCTGAACCGTCACCAAATATGTGCGATAACACTGCTCCCGAGTCAAAAAGAGCGACATCAATCGCGAATATTCGGCAATTCTTCTTAAAAACGAGCTAGTTTAGCAGCATTAAGGATGCGCACTTTTAAGTTTTCAAACGCTCTTGGTTGAGCCGTATCCAATTTGAATTTAATGTTTTTCCTACGTAAAAGTTATAAGACCGCTGCGACAGTGATAAAGTTAGGTACAAAATTCTGGCAGTAATTTACTGTTCCCAGGAAGACTTCTAACTGCTTCAAATATCTTGGTGGTTTTAATTTGCCTACAGTTTGTACTCCAGATTTGTCAAGTGGTATGCCATCAACTGTAATTATATGGCCCAGATACTTTATTTTTTCTTATAAAATGTAACATTTGCATATGTTGAATTTCACACCATTAAATTTTAACGTATATTCTGGGCGAAAGGTATGAATTGGTAATGGTTGCTGCACGAATTTAAGTGGAAAGCTTTTATCTTTAAAAAATCCATCTTTTATATCTAAAAAAACTTTTTTATTTTTAACTTTGAGCCGTTTGTCTTAAATTAATTTACAATTTTTTTTTTTAAATTTCGATTTTGTTAAGTATGGCTTTAAAAGGATTATTCATGCAAGTATTCAGTTCATGGCAGCAAAAGGAAAAAGAACTTTTCTCTATTTATCGAAATATGAAAGTTTATCCAAGAACAACAATAATATTGCGGCTGAAATATAGACGTCATCGAAATAATATGCACATTCTTATATACCAATAATCATTGGAAAATACCCGATGCAGCGGAAATTCCGTAAGGTAGACGCTGGCATCGGAAAACTCCTAGTACAATGTTTAGAACCATAATCTTCAATTCTTCATGAACCTCAATTCGTAAATATGCTTCTTTTAAATCTATTTTTGAGAAATATTTCCCACAGGGTGTAGTGTGAATAGAGTTGGCAACTAATATTGAATTGATGAATTAAATGCAACGTAACATACCTTGACTCACTAAATGTTCGAATTCTTCTTTAAATTTCTGCAACCGCCCAAAGTTTATGACACTGGCTCTTAAAACTTTAGGCTTAGCGTTGTCTAGGTGAATCTGTGCTTTAAAGTTTGGATCCGTTCTTACATTTGAACATTCAATCTTGAATTTTTTTTTTTTCATTTGTCACACGCCTGTTTTATTTTTATCGGCTTGCTCAACCGTAGTAACTTGTTTGAATTCGAAACTAAATGTATGGAACAAATCAAATCGAAAGAGATTATTACCTTTTTTCGAATCAGCAACTATTAAAATAACTAACTTGATAATTTTTCCGCATTGAAAATGCAATAGAAATTGGATTTGGCCAAACCCATATAGTACTCTTCCTGAAGAGTGTAATTTAGGCGAATTAATATTTGCATACGTTTTCATATGAATAAATAGGACAGAAACACTGCAACCCATTTGAAATGGCACTTACTTGAATGTTCTGTGATGGATGCGATGGTTTTTGTTGTGCCTTCATATGGCGTTATGAATAAACATATATTTATAACATAAGAAATAATAGTCCAAAGTATAACGGGGTGGATTTATAAAACAGCCACAGTTCCAAAGTCTACAAGACAGTTTTAACAGTTTAATGGAATGTGTCCACTTATTCATCAAATATAAATCCGAACAGTCTATTCTATTTATACTTCAGATTTCGTTTCTACATTTAAATGATAAAGCAAAGCACATCTATACTACAACAGATAAGCCAAAAGCCCTTCAGAAATCAATACCAAAATAAAATTCTTGTTACAACCATGGAACAATCAAAAAGTAACTCGTCTGGTAAGAGCTACGGGATTTATCTAACATTTCCCGTCGGGTGAAACTGACAGTAACTCTCGTTTTTGCAACAATGAAAACAAATAATTTTATGAAACGTACGACGATAGGCTTTAATTACCGCAGCAGGGCGTTTGAGAAAATAGTCCCCAAGGATACCAAAAACAAAACGGAAGGCTACGTCAAATGGTGGAGAACAAAACAGCTATTTGAAGCAGAATTATATATAGTTATAACTGGTTGCACAGAGCTAGTTTTTATCATAGACTGGTTAAATAGTTTTGGTTTAATATTCTTATTAAATAAATTTAGTTTTGGCTTAAACTTATCATTACAGTTAACAAACTTTCAATAACTTCCACCATGTCGCTTCTTGCAAGCCCTTCGAATTCATTCACTTGTCTAGACTTTTGCTCGTTTTCTCGTAATAATTTTTCCTCTCTTGCATTCTGCTTTCAACTCCGAGATATAATCGGCTTAACCGTAAAAATTAAATTTGTCAAACTTTGTTTAACTTTTGGCTTAATAATCTTTGTTAATTCTTGCGCAGGAACTCTACTCTTCATTCTATAAATAATAACAATCTTCAAATGATTCACATACCAGCCGCTTTCGTCGCATGATTTCGTAGATTGATTCATAATAAAAATCTGTTGCCCTAAGCTAATTTAACTCTTGTGAGTGCTAAATAATTAAAAATGAATTACCCTCGTCATCTTCTAGAACCTTCCAATACCATTTATTGGCATTCTCAATTACTAAACTGTGAAATTCAGCAAGCAGTTCATCACAGCTAATTTGGTGTTGTTCTCGGGATTTCTCAATTATCAAATTAAAACATTCTACGATAAAATCTTCACGCGAAGAATCAAATTGGCCACGTCATCGGTTTAAATCAATTTTACTCCCACGGCTATTTTCGATAAATCTAGTCGGAAGTTCAAACTGTTGTTTCTGTGAACATGACTGTCCATTATTTTTAACATATTCTTCCATTTGAGCTGAAACATTCTGTCTGTGTGTTGAGGCTATTACTGATGCAATTTACATATCACTACTCAGTTTGTCCGATTTGACTTGGTCAAACCTAAACGCTGTGCCTCCTTCTTTAAATTTCCACTTTCCGCCATATAAGTCAAAAGAACTACCTCGTGTTGCTTAATATATCTGCCATACACTATACTGAATCTATGGGTGTCGCAGCTTGTTGATCTGCATTAACATTATTTTTTGTATATTTTCCGGAAATTTTGATATTTATGTAATTAATAAAAAAAGAAAATAGAGCGTGTTCAAAATTTGCTATCAATTCAGAACAAGAGCAAAAGAATGTATCACTTTTCTATATCAATTAGTGGTTGCATGTGATTTAAAATAAATTACATATCTGGGTAATCAGTAATAGTTTAAAATTCAAACCCGATAATAAAAGAATTAGTAGTTATATTAACATAGTGTACACGTAAACCAAAAACTCAATTTAAAGTGATATGATACATATGCATGTGTACCTATGCAAATCATTACTAGAAATTACTTGGTGCATATAAATTACATTCGAAAAGCCAAAAGAACTAAACTGAATATCATATGTTATATCAAAGAATTACATTTCAAAATTAGAACTAGAAGAAAAATAAAAGGATGACATTTGAAATGAATTGCTACAGTAGCATTCCAGTTCTTATGCACATGTACGAGGATAAATTTGCACAATTGTTTCCTAAAAAAACCAGACGATAATCACGGCGATAATCGTCTGCTTGCATGATTACGACCCAGCAAAAATTTGATACTTATACACTAAAAAATATGCATGTACTTTTATTTACTTATAAAACCTTAGTATTAATACAACAACTCAAGTTTTGTATTACGAAAATCCACCTTTTTTCAAAGAAGATGTTACATCTGTTTTTGTACGTGTTTGGTAAATTATTAGTTGATAAACAAACTTTCATAATCACATAATACAAAATACTTTTTACGTACGTAAAACATATAAGATCGTTATAATTGGTAATCATTATTACACATATTGCGGGAACAATTTCTTGTTTTTATACATATTTGAAGATTCTATATGATCAAACTTTAATAATAAGCATCGTAAAGTGTTATCATATTGTGGGAACAAGTTCTTGTTTTTATGCTTTTACCGTGATAAGAATTCGTTCTTTTTGTTGCCTTATAGGACTTATAAAAGTACTTAGTAAGTAAGTAAGTTTGATGAATTCATAACACTTGACGATGCTTATTATTAAAGTTTAATCATATAAGAATCTTTAAATATGTTATATATGTATAAATTCAATTAAATTTGTAATATTGTGTATAGTAAACAATAACAAACGTACTACGATTACCAATTAAAACTATGCATATGTTTCATGTATGTAAAAAGTATTTTACATTATGTAATAATGAAAGTCTGCTTATCAACTAATAATTTACCGAAAACGTATAAAAATATATATAACATTTTCTATGAAAAAATTTTTGGATTTTTGTAATATAATACTTAAGTTGTTGTATTAATACTAAGGTTTTATAAATGAGTAAAAGTACATGTATATTTTTTTGTGTATAAGTATAAAATTTTTTACGGATGGTAATCATGTAAACAGGCGATCATCGCCGTTATTATCGACTGGTTTTTTAGAAAACAATTGATTATCGCCAAGAGGCTAATCAGGTGCCATCGTCGCCAGCATGCTGATAATCCTCCCAAATTTTCCATCGCAAAGCATTTATATCTGAGAGAGGCGTAAAAAATGGGAGCCAAATTGACGTTTGCTTGTTTTGTGTAAACTGTAGTGAAAACACAATCAAAGGTTCTTTTGAATTGTTATTTATTATAATTCTCTTGTTGGATTTTAAATTGTTGCTTTACTTCTGACTTAATAATTCTTGCTTTACTTCTGACTTAACTGAACTGTGGTCAGTCACTTGTATAATAAACTGTTATGCTAACTATGCAAAATAGTAGAATTAAACTAGGCTATTATTAAAGTTACATGTAATGTGTGTCATAGCTAAATTGGGTTATCTTAACTAGATTATAGCTAGACTTGCATTATGTGGAAATATGTAAAAATGAATAAAGAGTGCAATAAATCGATAATGCTACGACACAAACTGCATATGGTAAACAATAACAAGCATGTCAAAGGAAATGAATAGCAAATGGGAAGATGCGGGAGATTTCAAATTGACCGCCATGATTTTCATTCCATGTTCGCAAATCTAGAAAAAAATTTTTATATTTTTATAAATAAAACGAAGTTGCTAATACACATATATTCAGACTATTGTTTTCTACCATTGTGCTTAGACGTTGTTTTCTTTCCCGATTAATAAAAATTGCTTCAATTTAGGCCGCATTTACGGCCTATTGTGTCCACTTTGCACAAAGTTTTGTTTCCAACTCTTGTAACACCTCTGATACAACTATTGACAACGTGCGTTGCGCGACACTTACGTTATAGTCGCCGCAAGGCAGCCATTGGTAACCTCCTGAATGGACACGGCTAAACGCCCCACTAGCGGTACTGCTCATACCACCAATCATACTATATCTTTCCAAGACATAATGAAAAACTGCTTTTGGAAACGCGCAACTTCCGCGTAAATCTGCATACAGCAATATAACACGTATTTATACATCGTTTGTAAATATTAGAAACAATTTACTTGTTCTTTTGAAGACAACGCTAAGCGGTCAGATGCATCCGGCAGAGCCTTTCTCGCCTGTCCCACGTTGATCCTTTCCTCTGCGTGGCGGTGGTTATCGTTCTCCTCTTCATTGAACGAGCAAAAAAAGGTGCGGAATATATTAATATTATATCAACATTATGCTGGAAATGTACACGTTGGTGAACATTGCTTAATTTAACCCGATATTTACAAAAAATTATACTTACTTTTACCACATTTTTTTTTTTTCTTCATAATTAACAGGATTAATTTCGGACACATGTTAATTTTTGAAATTTTTTAAAATTTTTGAATTAATAATTTATAAAATAAAATAATAATAATTTTTTAAGAGCTGCTTATATTTTGTTTTTTTGCAGCTTTTTCTTTACAAACTCCACAAGAGAGATTCGTAACTTTACTTGGTTTATACTCAATAGTAAAGCAAATTTGTTCTCAGCGATAGCAATGTTATTGTCGCCATATTTGACATAACTGAGATAGCGCTTTTGTCGACAATCGCTTGCAAATTTGCCAACATGGTTAGATTCTCTTAGCGATTGTCGTCCGGAAACCTTATCTATTGCTAGAGAAATGCTAAAAATAGGTATTTCAATCAGATCTCGCCCCTTTTTCTCAAATTTCCGTCATTGACCGCTCTGCCCAACAAAAGCTGGGTTTCAACAGCATGCCAACAGTTTGGTTAAATAAATGCGATCTATCACAAAAAAAAAAAAAAATTGAATACCAAATTAAGTATCCGTACCCAGTCGTAGCAGTCAAGAAAAATAAAACAACTTCCCCGTACCAATCGCGAAACTTTAATTAACATAAGAGAAATTGGAATTATAAGGGTAAATAGAGCAACTAAAAACAAACCTACAATCATAATTTCTGATTGTTTACTGCGTAAAATTTATATTAAAGACCATTAGACAAAAACAGCTATGCCAAAAAATAAAATATATTGCCCTTGCTTTCGCTTAATAATCTAATTCATTGATGATGTTGTAAGTTCCGGTAGATTATATATGTTATGTACGTATTAATAAGAGGATTAGACACTTCGTCTCCCAATTTTAATTCTTTGTTCATCATTATTGTTTCAGGCAACCAACTTAGTTCAATAAAAAAACGATCGGTGTATAATTCAAGTAAACACAGGAATGAAAAGCAAAATCATCAAATTAAATAAAATATTATTTATTATAATATTGTATTAATATTATATCAACTTACAATAGCAGCCATTAATAAAACTGCCACCACCGTAACGAAATTAATTTTAGAATATGTCATTTTATTATCATTATTATTATTATTATTATATAAATTTAGCCAGAAAATAAATCCCAAGACTAAAATCTTAAAGCACTTTTATATACATTTTTCTAAGAACATGGCACCACTATCAATAGTATTCGGAAATTGGAGTTGTTTTATTTTCGGTGAAGGCACTGGAGACGTTTGCTGTCAGAGGAGTATTCGCACCACACTTTTCTAAAATAATTAGAAATCTCATCTGCGTCACTTAAGGTACCATTGGGAGTGCAGATGGTAGAACTTTCATTCGAATTCTCATTGAGTTTGTTGATTTTGTTCCAGACAACTTTCATTGATATATTTCTGTGAATTCTCTTCGAAAAAAGCTCAAAAATGAATGCCCTTGATTTTCGTAATTTTTTAGTGAATTGGCCTTTTTACATAATAACGAATGATAGATCTTTTAAAGCGGTGCCATAGATCCATTTTGTTTTGCTCAATAACGGAAGCGTGTTGTTCCATCAAGGAAGCTCGTTCTATTGAGGAATAGACAGAAGAGCAGCCGTGCAAATGGCCTTAGACATAATACCAGCATCATGATTGCAGTTCTCGTTAAATGGCTTTGAATTCAGAAATGAGTCGGCATGTTTGGAGTAATTAATCCAGTTCGTTTAGTCCAAAAGGAATTTAACTTCTCTTGCCGGGGTTGCAAAGGTTAAGATCGACTATGATTGGAAATTGATCACTATTAGAAATAGACCAGGGAACCAGAGAAAGAAGTGGCGGGGAGCAACACGTTAAATCAATATGCGAAAAGATGTGCTGACTTGAAAAATGCATCGGTGTTCCCTCATTTAAAACACAGACATTGCTTCGAATGAAGCCCTTTTCTAAAATAGTACCACGACGGGTGTTTAATGTTGAGCCCCAGATAGTGTTTCACCTGTTAAATTCGCCACATATAATCAAATGGGGGAAAGTACGGAGAATAAATTATAAAGATCTTGCTAAGAAGACTGTGAAGGTGGAACCTAGAGCGAAAGCGCTCAATTTTTTGTTTAAGGCTACTTGTATCGCTATGGCCTGTATGTTTAAGTTTAAATTAATGCATTTTAGATGGACATTGGACTTTATAAAAACACCAACTCCTTGTTTTGAATATGAATTTTGATCAACATTCATGAAGTATTCGGTATATGATTTGGGTGGAACAATTAAAAGAACTTCTACAATGCAACCCTTGCAGGGATATAAAGGTTGGGTTAAAATTACTTTTAAGTATGTGGAGTTCATTCAAATTATTAATAAGTGTTGTAGTGTTCCATTGCAGAATTATAAAAACTTTGTTTAATTGTAGTGACATGAAAACGGAGTGATAGTCATGTTGACATGTCATCGTCTTGTCATAGATGTCGCTATAGGAATTTTGCGTAAATAATTTATTCTTATCAACAGAAGAATGGCAACTCAAGTGATTGCGTGCTTTTGAAGCGCAATGAGTGGATACATGTGAGTAATAATTTGAAATTGGAGATTAATTGGTGGATGAACGATTAAATTCATTACAGTTTGTAATTGTTGAATGGAGTTGAGAACTGATGATTCTGGGGTATTTAGTTTATTAGGCTTTAGGATATTTGTTATTATTTTGACTTATTCAAGATTATCGGGTTTTTACAACAAATCTTTTTGCGAATGTCATATCAGGTTTGTCATTAGCAGGAGTTAGAGTTAATGTCTTGTTAAGTTGGATTTGCGGAACGATGGCAGCGTAGGTATCACTTTTATTAGTTTCTTGTACAGTTGCACTTATTTCCTGATACTAGCGCCGCGCTTCGCCTATACTACAGGAATTTCCTGTTTTCATTTTTAGTATTTCTTGTGCATAACGTGTTCATTGTTTATCTAACGCTGAGTGCTGATAATTAGAATTTATGCGGAAATTACGGGTACGACTTTCAGCATGTGTAAGAAGGGTAGAGTTACCACAAGATGGTGCATTATTGCAGCTTTTTACACTATAATTCAGGCGTTGGCAGTTTTTGCATCTTATGAGATTTGGAATGTAGGATTCCAGTTTACACTTCTACCAAGCCACATCAAAGGCTTGTAGTAAACACTCAAAAGTGATAATGATCCTTCTTCTGGGGAGCGTGTTTTTTCGTTAACGTTTAATTTAATGAATTTATAAACTTCAATTACACCTTGATTACTCGTTTCGAGAATTATCTGCTCTTCTGGTGTATGTTTTAAACACGGGGCATAAATAACGCCTGAGTTTGCTGTGTAATTTAGCGGAAATTGAGCATACATTAGCAAGCGATTTGGACTTCCAGATGTTCTCTATCACGCGCACATTAACAGCGAGAACAAGTAAATTACCATTGTGAGGAATCGAGATAGCGTCAATTTACGACGCTATGCCATCTAGAGCTTTTTTATAACGAAAGGCCTAATTTTTTATGTTATTATATTAACATTGAAGAAACTACAACATATTTGTTATCGATCGGAGTGATGTTATCGATTGGCTGTACCGGAAACGGCAATTATTTTTTTCTTTGTGGTGATTTATCCGCCAATAAATGGAATATATTGAACTGTTTACCTTCTTTTTTCAATTTTGTTTTTCTTCTAATTTTTTATACACAATAGCGCGAAGAGTAATCTTAGGGTGAAATCAATTATGTCCCCTGCTCAATATGAATTCATCAACGGACGATCAACGTTATCTTCAAGCCGATATGATCTCCACCGATTTTAGCAAAGCGCTCGACTACAAGCTGCTAATTCTGAATTTTCCTGTGATGGGTTTCCCCCTTAATTCAATGAGTTGCGTTGCTTCGTATTTAAGGCAGAATATTGCAGAATATTTAATTTAAATCCGTCATATTAGATTTTAAGCCAGTTTGAGTGCAATTTAAGGGTAGTTTCTAAGTAAGTGTAATTAGGGTAAATTTTAAGATCAGATTCGATATATTATTTAACTGCTAGTAGATTTTCGTGTAATTCTAACTTATCTTTACAACAAACTGTTGGTGTTAATTTTAAATCGTTTTGCAATACATTTTTTATGCACTTTTTAATTTATTTTTCCAATAATATAATTTAATGTAGTTTTTAGTTTATTTCTGTTTTGTGGTTTTAAGAAGGTTCTTTTGTTCTTTTTCTCTTTGTTTTGCGGCACACTTCACATGACATTAGTCTGATCGCTCTAAAGCATTACAGAGTAACACTATCGGATCCACGGGGGCCAGGTTGTCTCGATTACCAAAAAACTATGGCTCCCTCCAATACAATATTTAGTCCTTTATTAACTTTTTTTTTTTTATATAATTACACAAGATCACTGCAATATTGATTGATTGATTCCATACAAAGTCAAGAGAAGGACAAACTAATTAAAGGTTTGCAAATGAAGTCCCCTATGATGCAAAAAAAAAAAATATACATAAAAATAAGGAAAACACGTGATACTTTGAAATAATCGCACATATGACGTAACTAGTATCATTTGATTTGCTTTCAATTGGGTTCTCAATTTATTTACTTAGAAAAAAAAAAAAATAGAAGTTATGAGTTTTATAAATTTCCTCGCAAACATTCATAATTTACCCAATTATTTTTCCTTTTTTTGTCAAACTTCTTTAATGAATACATTTTGCTTTAAATTTTTCGCAATATTTTTATTAACTTTTTTCTTGAAATCCGAACAGAAATATAGTAAATCCGAACAGATTACAGTTTTTCGAATTTATCATGAATCAAACATTAGAAACAGTATTTTTTTGACGGTTGCAAATCTTTCGAACGACCAAATTTTTTTTTTTTTTTTCTTCCCAAAATGTCAGAAAATCCCCAACAAAGCGTTTTCTCAACACGTCGGTGCCTGATCAACAGCTAGTCGGAAAGAAAAAAAAAATATAGTTGCCAGACTCAGACCAATAACCTTTTTCCTATGTATAAAACTGAATGCGCTTTGCTTAGAGATAAAAATGTCAATGATAACACTTGATTTATGCAGCGTTGTCATGGATATTTAAGCAAGAGAAGAAGATACATAGGAGAATTACTTAAAGTGTTTTAAATTTAATAGAAACTCCGGAATTTTTTGGTGTTTTTTTTTGTACAACACCAAGAGATACAAAACTATATTAACAGAAAATAGTAGAAAATTGAAACCAGAATATAGTTGTTGAAAATTCGATCAAATACATATACAATATATGACGTATTAACAAATATAAAGCTTCTGGACATTTATTTTACAAAAAGTGGATATTTAACAATTTTACTCTATATTGTTATTGTGCATACCTTGTTTAATGCACAACAATAAAATTATTTTTATGTCAAGCCCAACAGTGATGTTAAGTGGAAATTAACAAAATAAAGAACATCTTTTTATTCAATTTCGAAAGTAATAGTAATGGTTCTCTCGTAAATGAATGTTAAATGAAATTAACGAGGCTTTATGCACATTTGCAGCCTTTACCTTTAAAATAATAAAGAAGAAATATTTCCAACTGATCCAGATTTTCGATGGTGTTAAATGAAGCAGCAGCACCGGTTATAGTTATTATTAATTTATTTACTAACCACAGTAATATAGACAGGAAAATTTACTAATAATTATTAAATCAAATTGATAAATAATGTATGCATAGCAATTCAACCTTTTTATATAAAAAAGCTTATATACACATGCATATTTACATACATACATATGAAGGCAGGCGGACATACGAAACTTAGTTACCGAACGGCGTGATTAAATGTCCTCGGCCATTTTGTACTCCGCCTTATCAATGATCTCTATAGTTTCATATGAGAGATCCCGAAGTTGGTTCCGATGGCTTTCTTCTCACAAAAGTAAACCATTTAATGCATGTTTAGTCAATTACAAGACATAGAGCTATCATAATTTTATTGATAAAAATATAATTCCATTCATAATATCATTATTAATAATATTAAATAGTTCTGTCAACGTTGAGTAAAGAAAAAAATTGAAGAAGGAGTTGCAATAAAATAGTGAAGAATTATAAAATTTACATTAACTTACAATGCACAATTAAATATCAAAAGAGAAAATCAAAGGATCAAAGCGTGTTGTACATTGTCTGGCTGCAGGTGAACATGTTGATATGAGGATGACAATAATAATGGTGGCGTTTCTATACATGCTATTATGATATTAGTGCTACCCAATTTCTGTAGGGTTTGATTGAAGAGTTTGTTGTTATAATTCAAGTTCCTTTAATTATATATGAAAGAATAATGTACATATTGTCTATAGCTGATTATACTGAATGTTAAGTAGGTTTAAATCTTGTCTTCTTTTTAGTGTTTTCACGTATGTCCACATAGTTTTCCCAATTTATTTTTGTTACTTTTGGTGTATTGGTTTGTTGCTTTTCAAGTTCCAACTCCATGCAAACACCCTTTACACTTTATCACTTGTAATTGATCACGTTTACGTTTCTTTAGTTCAGATAAACATATAACAGTTTTTCGATGGAAAGATGTATGAATTATCTACCATTTAGTGGTTCAGTTTTCTTATAAGCGGTTTTGTTTCTGTATTCTACATTCTATTACAGTTAAGAAAAATTATATATTGAATCTAGCTTTTATTTTCTTTGCTAAACGAAAAAACATACAGCGCCACTCTCACATTAAGAAAATTTAATATGTATAGAAGCATTTCCATGTCGTGGTCTTTATGCATTATTCATTTCATATTCAAGTTCCAGAAATTTTTCTTTTCTCCTTTATCTAAGGCAGTTAATAGCGGCGGGGCGTTTGCGTTTTGTTCTTAGTTTTGTAATCACATATTAGTGAGAAATGCGCTAAAAATTTCCATGTTATACATTATTAATAATAATAACTGAGAAAAAATCAAATACAAAGGAATATTTTGATTAATTTTACCTGCATTTGTACGAGACTTAAAAATGTTTAGCAATTAGTTATGCAATATAACGCTTTTCGCTTTATTAATGGACAAAACGAACAGATCAAGTAAGTGATAATGATCGTTGAACGTTTTACACATTATCCGAATCGAAGTGAACAACACAATTATAACACAATGTTTTGTTATAAGCGCGAAGCTTCATTTATTTTCACATCTTTTCAAAAAACAAAGAAAAGAGATTTATTATGTCGTCACTTCTCCAAATCATGTTCAGACGTCTTATACACTGCCATTACTGGAGATTTTCCGAGCGTTATTAGTTCACAAAAGAATGCTAAAATGTTAAGTTCAGTATATGCAGGCAGCTGCTACTTTTGATTCATATATTAAAATTCATTTCTTTTTTTATATGACAATTTATTGGCTGTAATCTCATTAGCTTCTTTTTGTCGATCTGGTCTTTTTCTCTTTTGTCTTCTTCCCAGGCATGCCAATCTTTCATGCATACCAACTTTTTTCTATACGATCACTAAACATCGTCATTGAATTTAACAACTCGCTAGGTTTGCATTAGTAACAAATGTTATAAAACAGAAAAGAATATCGTAACTTCCCAAGAGAGATGCGTTGAGGAATTGTGCATACTATTTCAGAATAGTAACTACGGTATCAGATTTGATATTATTATTATTATAAATATAGCCAGAGAATAAATTGTAAGACTAAAGTCTTAAAACACTAGCATCTAAGGCTTTCGGCTTTTATTTTGTTAATATTAGTATTATTATTATTATTATTATTATTATTATTATTATTATTATTATTAAAAACTCTACCGCACTTAAGATTACCTACTCGGGCACTCAAGCAGATCAGATTTGGTAATTTCTTTATATTGAACCAAATTTAATTCAGGTTTTACATGAACAAATAAATGTTTTCTTGTATTTTGAAGGCTCTTCTTTTTTTATATAATTCGAAAACACATTTGATAAATAAATGAATTTAAACAATGAGCAAAAAAAAACATTGTGATTATTCTCAGGATCCTTAAAAGTGACGAAGAGTCACATCGTGATGTGGTTCGTTATAAAAACTGATGTGATTAACTTTAATTCTGTTTCATTATTTCCATTGCCCTTCTCAAAAAGTGATATTTGATATCTATTTATTTGTTTCTACCATTATGGACAGAAGTTCGCAATCGGTATTGAAAACCTATATTGCCACTGAATACTAGAGTTGATTCTTTCTTAGCTAACACATCTATAAGTTAACAGTTCATGAGAGAAAAGGAAAAACATATAACCTGTAATCAATATATTATCAGTCTATTAAAGTACTACCCCAAACTGCTCCTTAAAGATAAATGTACTTTAAAATCCTTCGTTTCAATCACGATAAGAATCCACATTAGAATGTGCAGTCTTACTAACTGAGCAAATCGGTGTATAGCAGATAAATGAGTATGGCTATAAATGATTGATTTTATATGAATCATTTTTCTATTACCAGCTTATAATAATGTCGTCGACACAGGTAGTTATAAAATATAAATCACATTCTATAAGGAATTTATAGAAGTAAGCATCAGTTTCATACCGCTTTTATTTACCGTTTTAGAACTTTATGCGGATTGTTTTTATCGGTACAACCATCAGGCTGTTCCATATATAGGCTTTTCGAAAGTCTTTATTAAGGTACGCAGCGCTTAGCCTTCAAGGCCAGATACATGAGTAAGTACGCAACCGAAATGAATTGCAGCATGCCAAGGAGTACGGGTTTCTTCACAGTTTATCATATCATACTTCACAAGTGTATTTTTAATATACTAGACTTGATCAATTGTGATTGACCTAATCTTTCCGTCACATTTTATGCGTAGCAAAGTAACTTTAAAAAAACTTCAAAATGGCTTAACATTTTAGCTTTGATTTTATTTAAAGCATCTTTATATCAGCTGCGTATAATAATGTCATTGACTTAAGCAATTATGAAATATAAATGGCCTCCTACAAGAGGTATATAAGTCTTAGTTTCATACCGACTAAACCCAGTCTTCTATAGAGCGCCATGAAGATTAACACGTTCGCAGCCATTGGAAATGCAAAATAACATGACTGCTATAGCAATTTAAAGCTAATTATTTTCCATTTAATGTTATATAACCCGAGGGCTTCTTTAATTATTGTACTTGCCGAAGTATTGACTAACTCATTCTTTAAGTTTTTTTTTTTATTTTTCCCTGTGCAATTACAAATCTCCTTAAAGCGTATTTAAATTCGTAAATTTCTAAAACGAAAGCAGATTCTCTCATTGTCTCTTTTGCTCATGTTTTCTCTTATATTAATACTGTAGCATCCATCTCAACCCAGGTGGAAAATTTGGTTTGTGGATGCTATATCATTTATTGTATGTAATGGTTAAAATATGATAATTTGAATACGGTTACAAAATGTGTTTGATTAGATTTCGGATATCACAAGTAGTTTTAAAGTAAATTGACAAATTTTTTGCACCTTGTAAACCTGGTTTTTTTTTTTGTAATATTTGATACAAATACAACCATGGAGAAGGCTGGGCTGTTAATTTCACTTGTGGAGAGATGATTGATGTTTAGTTTTGTCAAGAAAGGAGACACAAAAAGGAAAAAAAAGAAAAGGAGGAGAGCGAGTTTCGGAGCACGCGGAGAAAAACTTATAAAAATTAGTGAAATTGTTCTTAGAAAAATTGTAGTAAAAGTAGATGATAAAACTCTTTTATTGCATAGAGGTATTTATATGATTCAACTAATTGATAGAAATGTGAAATGAACCATTTGAATATTGTGCTTTGAATTTGAGCTTTACAAAACCAGCAGATTCATTCCTTGTTTTTTTTTTAAAGAAGAAAATGTATTTCTCAGTTAATAATCAAAAGATTGTTATAAATATAGATGAATACATGTATATGTGTAAAGAAATATTGTGTGTAGATAGTTAAGCAATGCAGAGATATGCAAGTAAAGGAAAAGTGTCAATTAGCCATAATCAACAACAAATGTTTAATTAATATATTGCAACACCATTTCCATCATCAAGATAGGAAAGGACTTTTTCAAAGCCGCATGCTAAAACCAGAGGGAATGAAGGTGCTCCATTTAAGTTTTTAGCGTTTCCTCCATTTCCAACCACCGCTTAAGTGTAAATAATGTCGTCGCGAATTGTTCATGCTGAATTTTTGAGTTTACGAAACATCTAAAGTATAGAACAATGATAATAACTTCTAGTCTTCGTTATGTCATCAAACACATTATTAACTTCAACATCTGTATCAACAAATAGTTGATATATAAGATTTTTGATCGTATTTGTTCTTTTTAGTACATAACATAATTTAAGTAATCATACACATATACTTACAAATTATTTAATCCGTCCCCTTTTAATTAATATAGAGATATTGATGTTGTTTTTGCTATTGACAGTAATCTGAATTAAAAGGAAAAGAGCAAAAACAAAAATATATGTAAAAATGTGCTTCTTTCTGAGAGGAAAAGTAGGTTAGAGGGCATCGAACCCAAATTCGAGGTCTCCTAGTGCAAACCATGAAGGAGACCATAGGTAGGGTAGGGTACAGAATGGCCCAGGGCTTAAGATCTACCCGTTCGGCAAGTAGGTTGCGTCCGTGCGTTTATTCGTGCATTTCTACTAGATGTAAACGTCTGTGGAGTGACAGCGGGACAAAAGTGTAATACTCTCCCATTCTGCCGAACTAACCATCTCATTAATGGCATGTTCGTTCGCTTTGTGCAGCCTCCAATCCCTTTAAAGTGGCTTAACTGTGGTCCTAAAAATTCTAAAGTCCATAGTTCGATATTCAAATAGACAGGGAGGGCTACTGCAGACTTCATGTGTTACAACCTCACTAAACTTTTTGCTGTCCGTGAACATGTTAAGGTGTCACTAATTTCCTACCATGTTTTAGACCAAATATTTTATTAAGTTTTAGAACTTAATGTTGATTCTTTTTATGTGTATAGCCATCGGATTGCTTCGGGTATGCTTTTTGATAGTGTCGCTTTTTCACTAGCTTACCATTATGTTGTCGAACTCTATCATTCTGAATGGGATTATATGGAATAAATTTTGTCGTTGATTATAATATTCATGAGAGAATGTACTAAAAGGTTTATTGTCAGATCCCTTGGCTTTCATACTTTTATTTTCCCAACTGTTTGACGCATCGCTATTTCTTTGAAGATCAATTTACAAAAGGCTTACTTTTTGGAATTCAAAAAAAAAATAAAAAAAATTTTGTAGCAAATTAATTATACGGCTTTCTAACCTCTGAGGAAATCACGTCGATGCTATTTTTGCCCTCATAAAGGGTTACATCGTTGCTTCGTTTTTAAAATTAGTTTTCTCAATACCCCGAACGATACTCTTCGTTTCGTAATGTCTCTATGTGAAGCACCGTATTAATTTTCTCCGATTTCATCAACTGCTGCGTATTTTAAAATTCATCTTCTTTTGATATATCGACTTTATCACAACCAGTAAAAACGTTTTTTGAAAGTCTTCAAGCTCTTATATAATGTTTTTGTCACAACTAAACTTTCCGCAACGTATCGTTCCTTGCTTTATATTTTTACCACTGGGAACGCGCTGTTGAATTTGTCTTCACATCTCGGTGACATATGATTGCTTCGTTTCTCGAAATATTTACGTATGCGTACAGTTGTTTTTGTCATATAGATGGTTCCTTTTAGTCCGGAGAACAAAACATTGAAAATAATTAAATAATAGTTAAGAATTTAATTAAATAGGCACAATAACAATATTTTTATTATTAAAACCAACGTTTATACTTCCGATTTCCATATTACTATTATGTTGATAAGAGTGTTCAGAAAATTAGTTCCATTTTGCTTTTCTGAATTGAGCTTTTTAATAATGGTTATGATTTTATTATGTTAAAATTAGGTAGACGTACAATATTTGTTCTTTCCGTTTCTAACTTTTTTTTATTATCTACGATTAAATTAGAACTTTTAATATATAATATAAACATGTAGAGTAGGATTTTGTTGTTGTTTTAGAAGAGTAGAATTAATTCTTTCAGTAAGATGTAGTTGTGCAGCCGGCGGTTTGTTAAGCTTCTACGAAAATGTACCACTATCCGTCCACTCTTATGTTAGAATAGTAAGTCACTCGAATGTGTGTGTGTGTGTCTCAGTTGGTATGCATGTGTGTATTTATGGACATATATTTGAATACATATAATTAATTAAATGTTTAAACATATAAGTAGTTTGTATTTACATTTTCATTTCTTATAATTTTCTTACTTTTGCTGTCTACCCACCGTTTTACAAAACTATTTATTTTTATATATTTAGCAATATAACCCATAAAAGGTCATACATATACAAACCATGGGTGTATATATACATATAAATATATATATAATGTATATGATATATACGTATACGGTATATACGTACAAATGTATATATATATGTAATGTATATCGTATATACATACATATATGTGTATATGGATATATATACATATATGTGCATATGGATATATATACATATATGTGTATATGGATATATATACATATATGTGTATATGGATATATATACATATATGTGNATATATACATATATGTGCATATGGATATATATACATATATGTGTATATGGATATATATACATATATGTGTATATGGATATATATACATATATGTGTATATGGATATATATACATATATGTGTATATGGATATATATATATACACATATATATATACATAAATATATACACATATATATATACATATATATATATATATATATGTATGTATATATATATGTGTATATATATATGTATTTATATATGTGTATATATATATGTATATATACATGTGTATATATATGTGTATATATATGTGTATATATCTATGTATATATATATGTGTATATATCAAAATAAATGGAGAATGGGGTAGCATTATGAGAGCAATTTTTTATGGACTGTTTTTGTTCAGTATGGAGTCCGTCCATACAATATGAGATATTCATCTACATGTGTGTATTGGTGACTTTATTGTTAATAATTCATTTTAAGTCCCAGCAGTTGGTTCTTGACGAATTTCGGATTTCAGTTTTACAAATTCTTTAGCAACTTCGTCATTGTTCCGTTGTGATAAAATCCGCAATATAGTCCAGCCAGTTTCATCCATTTGGATACGTCTCTGCAGAGGCAACCAGCAGGCTACAGATCCCTACAAACACGTGAAGATGCAAAGTATATACATATTTAATGTTTACAAACGCTTATCATTATTATTAGTGTAAACAATAAATTATAGCTACTGAAAGGATAACTTAGACTGAAACAAAAAAAGTCCAGCACTAGCAACGTAGGCGATTATGCTAATAAAGGAAAAGTTTAGAGAGCCACAGCAACCAGGTGCTTTATTGTAAGAATTTGTTCATACTTGCAAATTGAAGAAGAAGGTTCCTAAAATTCCTGTTGGAACTGGCAAACTCGGATTCTCATAAATGTTTCGATCTTCATTTTGTTAACGTTTGGTGAATATAAAGGAGGAACTAGACGAAGGATAATAAAGGAGTTGTGCTGATGATGCTATTATGGTTTTGCTTTCCTACTTTTCTGTTTAACTTTCCTTCCAATGTATGTTCGGAGGCCCAACGTTTACGTGGCATCGTCCATAGTTAGAGGTGCAGGAGCAGTACGTTTCGCCGATCAATCAGCTTGCTTATTTCATAGTAAACCGACTAGGTAAGTAACGCGTTTTAATCTTATCACCAGACGTTGCGATGATATTTCCTAATTTGTTAACGACGCTCCAGCTGCAAATCGAGGAATTCGGGATATTTTTTAATGCAGGATAGCGGTGTTTTGGTATTTACAAGCGAGGTTCATAGCTTGAAGGATAGCTCTGGCTGGCTTCAGTCGCAAAAGTTGAACCACACTCGTCAAGTATATGATTAAGCACAGCTTGTTGTGAAGCATCTTCTACGGTCTAGGCAGGTGGCAGAGCGCGAGATTTAAAGTCGTCTGTTTATAAGAGATGCCAACCGTCATTTTCCAGTCTCAGTTTTTGTGAATTAGATTTATCAATGTGTAACTTGGAGTGTACGGTTTTTTGTACATAGATAGCGAAATGCCACAAGAGTAGCTTTTCAGAACCCACGGAGGTTTAAGATCAAAATTCCGAGAAATCTTTAGGGGAGTGTTTAATTCCTTTGCAGCATAACGACAGCAGTTTTTTTGCAATAATAGGGGTTTTCATATTTTCAGCAAGAATTGGTTTGTGTGAGTTAGGAAGCTTATGTATAATTTTTGCTTTTAATTAGTAAGATCTATTTTCTGAAGCTGCAGCTATGATTTTCTTGATGGGGGTGGTGCGAAAAGCATAGACAGTGGCTTGATGATAGACCGTGTCGTTTACATTAGATTTGCAGCTTTCGCCATAAATTATCAGATCATGGCCAATCTTATTGAAAAGAAACATTTCGCTAATGTAAGCGCATGGCCTATTCAAGCAATGCATTGTTTGAAGTGCACCTTAGTTGAGATAGAATTCTTTGACCGAAAACAGTGCGCTTTTCAACCGTGTTTTCTGGAGAACGTGAGTTCGATAATGTTGAGTATCTGCAAATTTTGTATTGGCAAATTATTAATAAGCGTTAACCGATTTTCGGTACCATGTCGAATTTTATAAAGACGTCAACATTTGTTTTCAATATGAATTTTGAACAGCTTTCAAGAAGTAGCCGATACACGACTTGGATGGTATTGGATTAGAAGAACTCCTGCAGTGAGTCTCTTGAAAAGATTGGGGTTAAAATTACTTATAAGTACACGGAGTTCATTCAAGTTATTAATAAGGCATTTGATGCTCCATTGCGGAAAAAATGTAAACATAATCTAAATAATTTTGTGCAATTTATATGCATAGTAAATACATTTACATATAAATGTTTTCACGTTTCTTCAATAATTTCTTCAATAATTGAAATTTAAGTTTTCAAGCCCGAGGTAAAGTCGCTTTTCTCTTGTAGTGACAAGAAAAACCCCGAATGCTACAAAACCTCTCCCAAAAAAATTGGTGACACACACTTCATAAAATCAAAATGCACAGTGACGATCTTTACAATGATGGTCTGGTTGCCCTATGAGAACTAGTATTTACCCCTATTGGTCTATAAAATTGTTTAAACCACTAAGAAAGTAGATGTTTCAGCCCAAAAAATTAGTAAGAAATAGAGAGTTATTGCTGATTAAAGTTACATTTAAAACAACGTAACATAACGGAGAAAGGTAATAAGTTTTTGGAATAATTAAAGGGACATTATTAGTATTTTCGAAGTCGAAGATAAGATGTTTGACTAATCCTCTATATTACTTGCTTCATTTGTATCATTAGACGTGACACTATAATGCATTATATTGGCATCATTTCGATAAAGTGGGCCTCGCTGCAAAATTACTTAAAGCTTATTTTTGCTGATAATAAGCATTTTGGTGCAATCTCTTAAATTCACTACGTTCCTTTTCGTCTTCGCGACGAGCACAATCAATCAAACGTTCTTGTAAACTGGAAAATAATTCATCGGCTTCGAATGATTAGTTATCGTTGTTATCTTTAACAGATTCCTTCTCATCACAATAATTTTGCCTTCTTTTTTTTTCTATTTCGGATTCTATGTTGTTGTTTTAGTTCTTCATAGAATCCTGTTTGTATCTGATATACGTTTTTGGGAACGGACTGGTTGTGGAAGTATGCTGGAACATGTGCGGATCCAATAGTCGATTTCTAAATCTGAGGCGGGACGAGGAGTTAAGAATTTGTGTTCCTCATTTAAATGACTGAGCTTTCTTTTAATAAGAACCGTGTGTACTTCTTGTCGAACATATATTGTATAGTAGCTTGGTATATGATTGTCATTTTGTGTTGAATCCGTGTACTTAGAAGTGTTTTTGTATGCAACGGCATGCTTCGGCCGTGGGCTTTTTGCACAAAAATTTGGAAATGCATTCACTTCTCCCACGTTCAAATATGTTCCACAGGACTAAATCAAAAATCCGGCAAAAGGATAAAAAATTAAATTTAATTGTTTTTCCTTTTTAGTTGATGTTGGCACTGCTTGTTATAATACGATAAAATTACATGTGTCCTCCCAATTTCTGCGGTAAAGTCGTGTTCCAATTCTGGTCAGATATGGCGGAGAAAAAACGCTCGTTCGAAACAGCTACCGTGTTAGTAGTCTGTCGTTGCACTTTTGGTCACCGTGTTTCTTATCAATTACTAAACCTTTTCCTTTCTCTAAGTACCCTTTTTATTTTAAGATGACTTTTTTCATAAATTCTATGGAAGATTTTCTTAAAGCGAAACCAAAATAACATTGCTTTTTGAGAGCTCAAAACACGTAAAATACTTTAATTTTATTTCAAGCGCACCTTTTCTAGAATATCCTTAAGAGGTATAACTGCTACACCAACTAAACGGTCATCACGGGCAAAACAGTAATCTTTCACACAAATATGTAATTCAAAGAAATCTAATTGCTCCTCTGTGCCAATAGTGCTTCAAAAGAAAGAAAGAAAAAACGAGAAAGAAGATAAAAAGAAATATCATAAGAAGTCATACTTACAAATTAAATGATTCGTTGTATTTCGGAGACCAATTATTTGATTTCGATTTTGTTGCAAACTTCCGTTTCTTGTCTTGCAAATGCGGGCCAATCAAATTAATTTCCACAAAAGGGCGAAACATGCCGGATGGTATCTGCCATTTCAAGTCATTTGCGGCCACAACTAGAATTATACGCATATTATAACAGTAACATTGTAAAAAAAAGAAGTTTCAATGTTACACTCGGCCAAGGTTCATCAAGCAACACCTTACACTATTTCGTCTAAGACAATTCTTTACCTCTTTTCGGCACAAAACACCGAAAAGTATAGCTCCTAAAAAGGTGTAGGTTCCAAAATGGGATGAGGTCCGACAAATGGGTCTATACGATTCATACTTAACGTAGTAAATTTTTGCTCAAATGTCTTTTTAGACCAAATTCTACCATACAATATTAAAATGAGACTTTGCAATGTATGACTTTTTTGTAAGAACGCCCAAATGGGAAGAGATCTTTGAGAGCTTTCTGTTTTGTCCCAAGTTTTGTTTCCCTTGATATAAAAGGTACGTTACACGATGTGCTGTAATATATTACAAATGCCACGTGAATTGGTTGCTATCAGGCTTTGAAATTGAAATAAAATACATTGGAAGCACCTAGAAGTCTTCAGTCATATTAGTCTCAAAAGGTTTTCTAACTTTTTCCTAGATTTCGCCGGCTTTGGCGACTTTAGTATTACGGAAACATAAGATAAACACATGTACATAGTTAAAAAAGGAAAAAATAAAATATAGCGATGAGTTATTTCAATATAAAAATACAATTTCTGAAATTTTATTTTTGCACTTGAAATATGTGTTATTTGTACAATATTATTTATACAATATATTTTTTCAAGAGATTTTATTTTTACATTTTACGTCACATGCTGTTTATTTAGACACGCATATCAGTTTCCTTATTTTCCCTTTTAAACGATATGTTGCTTAAAACTAGGGCTATTCTTTATTTGTGGACTGATAGGCGACCAAGGCGAGCAAAAAATTTTTGTAAGTAGGTTCAAAACCGATAGAGACGGTTTACCATTGTCGTCACCGGGCTATTGTACTAACGAAAAACTAAAATACGATCGCATTTTGGGTTAATGGTACCTAATTGTTTTCGCATCGAGTTTGTCTCCTTGTCATTGCATATGTAAAGGAATATTTGTGATATTATCGGCGTGTACAACAAATTAATACAAAGACAAAGAAGAAAGGTATATAAATGATAAGCAAGTAAGTGTACTTAATAGTTTAACTTTAATATAAATCAGTAATATAATTTCACTTTGTAGAAGATATGGATTTCTTTGTATTATTCTGATTGCTACCCACAAATCTGCCTAGAGAAGCAACTGCGGATGAAAGTCTTGTGCACATCCAAAGTAGAGTGCAAGTGTTGAGGGATAAGACTAATCCTTTTTTCTTGCCACGACAAAAATAATTTTCTATGGGGTTGCCATTTAATATATTCCTGGCACAAAAAATTTACTTTTTAAATTTATACAACGCTTTCGATTAAGCAAGGAAGAATTTGTGTATTTTCATCGCAGAGTAGATTTTGAGTGGCACAAATTCATTGTGATTCCCTCTATTTTGCAATCTTGTGCCGCTTTATTGCATTTAGGAAGTGGCAGTTTTTTGTTTATGGTTGGGAACGATTTTCTTATTAGGTTGTCTAAGAGTGCACTGCGTAAAATTTCAAGTAGAATCAATTTCAAGTAAATCAGAAAAAAATATGGGGACGTGTTATACGGTTCAAAAGCGACGACTTGAAATGTAATGTTCAACAAGAAGTATAAAATTTCGGGGGGTAAGCGTATAATATTTTTTTGAACGTGAGCATATGTATTGCAATCGGAAAGGATTTCATACCCGGAACGTTATGGTGATAAATATTTAATCAGATTATACATACATAAATAAATACTGTTCTTTTTCTGGAGTTGTGATCATAAGTGCGGAATTATTGCAATCAATGCGAAGTATGGTGGCGCGGCTTACGATCCTTTCATTTGGAAAAATTTTTCTGAAAGTGAAGTTTTGAGAACGAAGCTTGTAAGCTACACATTTCTGAATCGTCGGTTGTTAGCTAATTAATATATACACATTATTTTAATAATGTGTAATAGTTTAGAGGTGGTTCGGAGTACCCTGTGATGCTTACACTTTACGGTAATGTTTGCCAATGGGTCGACATTCAATGAGGCGCACTGCCAAACTTGCTCGATTGTAGAACGAAAAGGTAAGAAAGTTATGTTCGGCTGGGGTCAAATCTCGTATGTCCATTACTATTAAAATCTTTATCATCCCATACTTTTATTTATGGACAAAAAAAATGAATGGGGTAAAATTTATCCTCCACCTTTTAGTTCATTAAAAGATATTGTTATGAATAAATCAATCCACCATGTGGTGACGTCTACCATAATTAATTTAGAATTAATTAGCTTGTTGAGTTCCACTCTCCAAGTCCTTTTATTTGATACCCATATCGACGGTATTGTGATGAAAAAATTGGTCTACTAAGTCGTGGCGTTCACCGTTTTTCTTAGCATTAACGTGTTTTCAGGCAGATAATAAATCTTCTTTTGAGGATGTACAAAATAATTTAAGCATTCTATCTTATTTACCTTATGATTAATAAATATAAAACTTCAAAAAAGTGGAAAAAAAAAGAAATTGAATCATTTATAACTTTGTGTGGGTATGTTCGAATTTTTGCGGTTGCAAATATTATGACAAAATGAATATGACCCCCTTCTTTGATGCTGGGTATAACAATAAGTATTTCAGCATGAAGGTGTGTGTGCTATTTTTCACAACATTTGTGTAAATATGAACTCTTTCACATGGCATTAGTCGATATTATGCAAAGTAATCTAATAGAAATTTGCGTCCACAGCCTTCTTAAAGATTGGTGGAAAAATTAGAAATCATAAAAAGCAAAGTTGAATAAGTTGTGTCTCTTTAGCTATCTTGCTTTATATATGATATTGCTGCGAAAATCCCAAATCCAGTTAATGCTAACTAATTGATTTCCGCAAGTAATAAATTCCTTAGTGCATATTCGCGGCGCCTCATGCAGCTGCCGGCCTACGAAAAAGATTATCAGGAAAATCGACAGAGAAAAATCCAGCTGCACATGCGCGTCAGCTGCAGGCCGAAGAAAACAATTAGCAGAAAAGCAGGTTAACGGATTAA
This sequence comes from Glossina pallidipes, assembly GCA_000688715.1. Classification (NCBI taxonomy): domain Eukaryota; kingdom Metazoa; phylum Arthropoda; class Insecta; order Diptera; family Glossinidae; genus Glossina; species Glossina pallidipes. The sequence continues at coordinate 211,899 of KK500069.1, forward strand.
AAATGAAGCCATGAAGTTAGGTGATCGTAACATGCTTGTAAAAATGTATATAAGTAGGCTGTTTGTGGAAGACAGTTTAGTCGTAAGAGAATATTCAAGTAAAGAATAATGATAGTTGTGTTGAGGAGTCAAAAAGTATTGTTAAAAACAAAATAAAAAATAAATTGTAAATAATCCTACATTTAGGAACATAATAAAACTTTGAAGTGCATTTTCTTTTCAATATCCACGATCTAGCGATATGAATCGTGGAGTGGAAACTTGTAACAATATTCTACGTTTGATATTCATCAAACACTCCTACATTATCAAGTGCCATCAATCCAAATTGCGAATTCGATATAGAGTTTGCTCGATGACGAAATTTTTAAGCATATACCGCGAAAACAAATAGTATGAGTTGGTAATGTTAACCAATATAACGTCGCCGATTGTAGCTATAAATTGCCAATAAATATCGGAAATCGTAAACTGAAGATAGTAAGTGTTCAGCTGAAAATGAAAATTGAATTGAAGCTCAGAAATCCTCAATTGCAATTATATTTACTGATCAGAAATTCTAGCTATTAATTGACAACGTCTGATATTCACGGGTTTTCAATATCAGTTAGCGAGTTCTCATTTTCAAACGAAAGTTCTGTTGTCAATTATTAATATCAATCTTTTAATTGACTGCTCTGATTTACAATGGAGGAGGTCAAGATTGTATAATTACAGCTGATAGATAGATTTTTTAAGTCTTGATTTCAATTAAAAGATAAACGGACATTCTTATGACAAGCCACCAGGTGTACATTTCATAAGATGTTTAATGCGGTACAATCATTTGATTCATCTTGACATTGAAAAGAAACAAATACGGAAAGAAACAATTGCACTAACAATTGCAGAACATTTCATTTACCTTTCACGTTAACTCTATATTCGCCTGTGCCAGGATGGGAATATAAATCAATTTGCACCGATATTTCTCCTACACTTTCCTCTTGATTTTCTGAAAATAGCATGTGTTAGATTATTAAAATGAAGATCATGTCAGATATATTCGTAATATTAGCTTACCTTCGTGCACCTGACTTGAGATAAAAGTTTTGATAAGCGTATCGGTCATTTGAGTATAAAGACTCAATGCGTAGCGTAAACTTTGTAATTCTGAGGATTTTTCAAGGAACGTTTTTTTTAAGCCATTTCCACCAGCATGAAAATACTGTTTTATCGTATCTAAGGCTACATCAAGGATAGCACACTGTTTAGGTGATAGATTCTTTTCCACCTCTTTGGAAATATCCATTACACCACTTAAAGCACTTTTTACATCCTGTTTACCAGCCATATGGGATTTAAATAGGCGACCCATATCTTCGATTTTAGCATTCGAAGCGAGATTTTTAGCATTGTCTGTCAAATGTTTAAACATCATCTAAAAGTCAAAAGTGAGTAAAAAAAAATTATGGTTACACATGAACTTTGCAAACTTACAGTTTTATCTGTCATGGGTGGTAATACTATGGTCTTTTCCAAAGTACGCATTACAATTTTCCACAACTCCTTCAGCAAACGTTTCAGAACAGTCTTCTCGCACGATTGCGCGTACAGTGTTAAGGACCCATCCAATAGGTCCATTAGTGGACGCAATACTTCATCAGCTTCGACGGCTACCGCATTTCGCTGAGCAACCTGATTGGAAGTATTCACGTTTTGGCATGGTCCAGTTCCACCCTTGATGGCCAATAACAAATCACCCAATTCCCTTACAGATTGAGTAATCCGTGGTTCCAAACTGTACGGAATAATTTTTAGCACCTTTTTAAATAAAAAATATAGCCATTGATAACTATTACCTCACAGCAAATTTCGAAGCCAGATCATCTAAGGCAAAATTTAGATTTTGTTGGAGTTCTTTAAGTATGTTAGCGGCGTCTTCTTCCAGTTTGTCTCCACCCATTGATTCGAACATCTTCTCCAGCTGAACTCGCAGTTGTTGAATATTATTCATTAAAATGCAGGCCTGGCGAAAACAAAACTTAATTTTGAGGCTACATCCTTTAAAAGTATTTAAGCATCTTACAACTCTTTCATCCTTCATATGCTCTGGAAATTCCCTCTTGACTATATCGGCGTAGGCTATTAACACCTTAACGATGGTCTTAGCAAATCGTCTCATGTAGCGTTTCATTATCTCTGGGTCGGGACATTCGAGTTTGCTAACAACATCGAAGCATTGTGTCAACTGTGTGAACACATCAACCACCGAGTTAGAGAAAAGGGCATGTTCACTGCTCTTTTGAAACTACGCACACACATACACATATACACAAAAAAAGGAAGAAATTACATAATTTGTGCCAAATTGTGAAAAATCGTCCTTACCCCGTCCTTTTTATCACGATTAAACGCACCATGAAGATACTCAAGGGAGACATCATCGTTTTCATTCAACCATTGCATTACGAAAGGTTCAAACCAAGCTGGATATTCAGGAACAGCCCCTTTATAAGGAGGAACCTCTTTTACGTAATTGCTATACAACCATTTGACACGAAAATGCAAATTCATATACGCGGATGATTTGCAAAGACGATGTTGTTCATGCTCCTCCAAAGCATATTTCATATCGACAGCAAATAAACTCCACATGGTTGCAGCCGATAGCTGAACAAAGTAAATTGCAAAGCAAATTATAAAAAAAAGTTGTTTGTTGGTGATTCTTGTATTGAAACAAGAAATTACGAATACGAAAAAGTATTGCTTATATGTCGCTACTTTTGCAGTTTCGGTGATCAGTCAAGGAAATTATAGAATTTACCTTGCAAGGATATTAGGAGAAAATTTAAGTCCAAGCTAAAAGCTACTTTACTATTGAAAGACCACATTGGTTTTGCTCTGCAAAAAATTTTTCCTTTGGTTTGAAATATGAGAAATTTTAATTTTATTTTTTTTAATTGTATAAACTGTGATCACAAAAGGTAGCATAAACTGCTATTGCTTTGGAATTATTGTTCCAACTTTCTTCTTTTCTTTTGTCATTGTCCTATGTTCTACAGAATTGTTGGCCACCCCCTTGTTGTTTTGCTATTAAGCTAACATTTTTTTAAAGTTATCTATGCATAACTGATTTCTAAAAGTGAGGAAAAAATATTATACTTGTCCTATGTTTAGTTCCTGTGGAAACTGATTGAGCACCGATCCATAGCTGTTTTTATCTTCATCAATCACGGATACAATAAGTGCTATGAGTTTATGCCAAAAATCGACGCTATCTAATTTAGGCCCATGGTCATCAGAATCACGTTTAGCTTCGTTTGGATCCACCTGAGCGAATGTAAGAATTTGCAAAGATTTGTAAGTAACGGATATTCGTAAGATTTACCTGAAATTCCCGGTTATAGAGTTCGTAGCAATTCTCGAATAGGAATTGATAGGTGGATCTAAGACAAGCTTTGACGCAATCTTTGACGACCGTACTTGCGCGAGGAGGACTAGAGAGCTCCTGAACCTGAAATTACATTCTTCAATCATAATTTGTTGAAAATTGAAAAAAACAAAAGATATATTCCATTTAGCCCAATCTTTGATATCCACCGCCAACGAAGCATACACAAAATAAATTTTATGCAAATTGTATTTTGATTATAGCAAGTATTCCATGGGTTTTCTTGCATTATAAAATTTCACATTTTAAAAAATTTGTGAAAAATCTTGGCAAGCATTTATATTTTCTTCCAGCAATCAGGGTACTGATTGCGTATCTTTTGGTTAATTAGCTTTCGCTTCTACGAAGTAACTATTTCGTTGTACATTACGTATGCCTTTCTTTATTCGATATTTATTTCAAAAGAATATAGGCAAAATAAATGACAGATTTGGTACTTGTTTGCTTGCAAACAAACAACAGGTTACAATCAACAACAAAACCATACAAACCGAAAAGCATAATTATGTAAAATTTTTAGTAAAATGAAGTGAAATAATAAACATTTCCAATAAAACACAACAAAAAAATAAATGCAGGACTGCAATAAATAAGAAACATTGCTTTAAGAGAACTAGTTCGCGGACTGTTTGCGCGTGCAGTTAAGCAAAATTGCAATTGATGTAACATCAATTATGTAAGTGGTTTTTTGGTCATTTGCAAAAATTCATTGCACTAATGGTCAGTAGTGCTTATTGGCCAATCATCAATATTATTAATTATTCTTTGGCGGATTTTCAACCTATGAGGAAACGAGGAAAAGCTCTGACATCTGGCTATTTTTGTTTTACATATGTGTGTTTTATTGTGTAAATCTACCTATAAAGAATTTATATTATTTTACAGTGAATTGAAAATCACTTTAGTTGAGGGAGATTAAGGAAAGATTGTATTTTTGATTACATCTTTTCATTTTATTTAATTTTTTTATTTTATTTAATGGTTTAAATTTGTTTGGATCAGCTTTTTCTAAGTTTTGTTTGATATTTAGTTGGTTTTACATTTAGAGCTGTTTTCTTTTATAAATGGCACGCCGAAAAATCAATATTAACGCAAAACGTGATCTAATTAGCTTTCGCTTGATTTGACAGACATGTGCATACGTAAAACAAAAACATCGATACTCGAAAAAGAAATTTAACTATCGTCAGACATAATTAGTACTCTGCTTTGCCAAGTTTCTCGGGTGATAGTTACAGCCGTATGCCGTTTAATTTTTTTTTAACTTTTCTATTAAAATTCCCACTATTGGATTACGAGTTGAAATGGCCTAGCTAATATTGAGTTATAAGTAATTGAGCGCAATTAATAAATTTTAATTTTTTGTAGCTTCTACCTAGTAACAAATAATTTCTTATTTTGTTGCAAATGTAAAACGTAGACCAATTTTAGCCGGCATATTAATTCCTAATAATTTAGAATAATTGTTAGATTTCATCTTCAACGTCCAAAAGCTTTGTAACTTCATTTAACACCATCCTGTTAATACTTTTATCTCTTTTTCACCGTTCGTAGACATACATTTATATTTACAGCTTTGAAGTCCTATTACTGTTCACTCTCTCACTATTCATTTATTGGTGGTGGTTATCAAAACTAGAGAATATATAAATAAAAGAAAAAAGTCGTATGAAAATACCTTCATACGGAAGAAAGTAATGCTGGTTAAGAGATCGACCGTTGATTTGAGATCCATAAGTTTCTCTTGACTGGAAGCAGGAAAGTTGTTACGGTACATTGATAAATCGATACGTAGCGAATTGTGCAATTGGTCCAAAAGTTTAACGAATTTCTCTTTCTAAGGGTGAAAGGGGAATGCATAGCAAAAAAGAAGCAACAAAAGCAAAAAATGTTTCAATTACCCCGAAATTACTAGCGGCAAAACGATCGCTAGCAGATACGGATGACGAGGCTGTGGTATGTGCGTAATAAGCGTTAATATTTGCCAACAATGTGCTCATTACTGCTGGCACTCCAGGGCACAAATATTTGGCAGAAAGGCAATGAAAGTGTGTCATAGCCTGATAGATGTTTTCAATGCCATAGCGCATCGCAAATTCATCTACTATTTCTTCCGGTATTTCATCGAAATACAATTTCCAGGCGTCATCACCTTTTTGCTGTGGTAATTTGACCTATGTTGGCAAAGTTATTTGTTTGTTTATTATGTGGCTCTTCTCATTTTTAACAATTTCAACATCATGACTTTTAAAATATACTTACCATACCACAATTATCTTCACAAAGATAATGAAACAGATTTTCGTGCAGACATGTGTATTGCACATGATAGGGCGCTACCTTTTCTTCGCCTTTTATCTCCACAGATATATGCAGGCGTATTGCACCAGACACAGCCGACTTGTCCGTACGTTTCTCCAGATTATACCATACATCCATCTCGCCCGATAAAGTGCGCACTTCAATAATAGCTTGTCCCAGAAAATCATCAGATTCTCGTGTCAATTTTTGACGCAATTTCGATTTCAGATCGTTGTCCTCATCCCAGACTCGCACCTTAATGCGATCAGATGAGTTGTGGCATTCACTGCATCGCCATGGTCATTCACACACATAATTAAGAACGTATGCAACACACAAATGCAATTTTACAACAATCAGTTAAAAAACATTACAGACCCAACAAATAAACAATAATAGTTCCTTATTTCAACTCATATATCTTTGTTAACATCTTTTCTTTACCTTTGTAATAAATATTTGCATATATGTAATGTATTCTTATATTTTAATTACAAAATTCTATGAATTTTGCAACAAGGATTTGTGAAAAAATTCTTCAATATTATTTCATTAATTATTTAGAAAATTACTAACCGTAAAAGATAAATTTGGGCGAAAAAACAACTAAGACCCCAAAAACCAGCAAGAGTAGTAAAACTAAGAGCAAAACTGGTAAAATTAAGATATATTAATATTAAAAATGAAAGTCAAAAATGAGAAAGAAAAACGTAACACAAATCAAAAACAAAAAAATTGAAAAAGAATACAAGCAAAAAAATTATTTTCATATTTTAACCATTTAGAAAGACAAAAAATAATGTTAACTAGTAAGCCTAATTCTTTTAGGGACGCATCTTGAATACCTACTATTTATAAAATTGCAGCTTTTCCTTGCGTTTAAAAGCTAGTAACAGTATATTTTACTGAATTATATACATGTTGGTAAATAATGTTGCCACTGGTCAAACGACATTGAAGTTTTCAAGTTTTGTCTGATATTTTTTCAATTTTTAGCAATTATTATGAGTGATCTGCGTTTATTTTTTAGTTTAATTTTTGTAAATTTTTAATTTTAAGTATAGTTCTCGGATGAACAATCAATATCAATATCAAATTCGACTATAATCTCGATTAATACACGTTGCGAAACATTGTAAAATTAGCACGTAATTATCATTCGGTGAAGAATACGATTAGTAAAAAAACTCATTCGCCGTTCATTATATAGTACTTAATGAATATAAGTTTTTGAAATTGAGGTCTTGATAACAAGAAAAACATTTTCGAAATTTTCCAATGATCATTCACTTCCGAACATGTTTCAAGAAAGTAAATTACACAATTTATTATGAGTCCTACGTCAACCGTTAACCAGTTAACTGTTTCGACTTTTTTAGAATAATAAATAATTTTATTTTTATACCCACCACTGTGAGATGGGGATATGCTGCTTTTGTTTTTTTCCATAATGTATCTAACACCCGAAAGGAAGCTGCAGAGACGCTGTAAAGTATTTATATTCTTGATCAACGTGAAATTCTGAATTGATTAAGCCACGTATGTCCGTATGTGTGATGTTCGTTGTTGGCATTCTCCTGGTCACAAAAATAAATATATCGACTCCAAATTTAGTGGAAACATTGGAAGCTTTTGCACGCAGGGTGATCTTGAAAGTGGGCCAAATTCGTCAGAGCAGAAGCCCGCAGTGGAGCATAAACTGAACGCAGCTCCGTTGCTCTTAACAAAAATTTGTGGGCTTTTACTCGTTACTCAGAAATTATAAAAGCTAGAAGGCTGAAACTTTCCACATTTACTTCAAGAAACACTCTACGCTTTGCGTGCAAAAATCGGCCAAGCCCTCGCAAAGTTGCAAGTGATTAAATTTTTTTTTGGGTTTTATGCTTGTTTATCATAACCCATACAAGACAGAATGTTTAAAACTACTTTGTACATTCCTCAAATGAATATATATTATCTGCCTAAAAATGGGTTAATTCTAAAATGAATACGATAGACACCGCGATTACTTTTTTCTTAATTATAACAAGGAAAAGAACTTGGAGGGTAGAATGGGAAAAGCATAGTGGTGTGTATGCGAGATTCGGCCCCTGCCGAATATAACTTTTTTACTTCTTTTATTTCAATACAATTATTTATTTAGTTAAATTAACACAAATATTATGTACATAAACGAAAAAAACGTGAAAAATTAATTTATTACTTTAATTTTCTGTTAGAGAATGGTATTCAGCAAAGCACGGTACAGTGCATAGCGGCACTTCGCAAGACTGATTTACTTTCTTCGATCAGACATAAATATATTCCAAAATAAATGATAAAGTTTCATGAGGCTTACTTAATACTCTCTAATTATCCCGAATAGATAGCAACATCTCTCTTCAAAATATTTCAAGCATCTTGAATCAATTTGAGTTTTCACCAACATTGTAATTTAAGTTGCAAATTGTCACTACTTATTGCTTATAACGAGTATATTTATCAAAACAGTTAACTGGTTAATAAATTGTTCAAATCGGAAATATTTTCAGTCTTTGGTCTCTTTTTTGCGGGATTGCATAATAAAACTTATTCGAAATAGATTCTATTTCTTGTTAATTCGTTATCAATTCATCATTTAGTTCCGGTTTGCGTGTCATAGCGCTGAACCTGAAATTTAAACCTAAGTAACCCCTACAACAACTAGTTCATAGTTGTAACGTCCAATATTACCATACGTTTATATACATATATACGTATTTGTATTAAATTAAACATTTTTGTGAGAAAGGCCATTGAGATATTAAAGATTTAGAGATCCTGACGCAAAGGAGATCATAAATAATATGTATGATTATAGTGAATACTAATTCGAAAACAGTTCCAGGCAGAATGGAAAATGATGTGAACTGACTTGCATAAGATAATATTAAGCAAAATAAATTATGAAGTTATATTCGCCTCAGCACGAATCTTTCATACTGCCTCACCCTAATAGTGTGAGCAAACCGCTTGCGAGCGTGTTTATGCACAACTTCGTCAATGTTTTAAATGTAAAGTGTTATAAATCGTTGGTTACAGATTTTTGTCTATTGCGGTACTAGTGAGCGGATTATTCATTCCAAATTTGATGTGCGGTCATTAGCAGCAGCCCATATCAACTTCATTCTTGTATCTTAATTAATCAGTGGCGTTAGACGAAAAAGATTGCATCAATTTAAACCCTTTATCTATTGAAGAATATTACATTGGTATTAAGCAATACGTGCAGTAGATTGCAGAAACATGACATATATAATAATTGGAAAGTTTTTACATTTCCTGCGTTTTTTTTTTTTTTCAATTTTTATATTGGTAAAACGTTTGTAACATCTAGAACGAAGCTTCAGTGACTTCATTTTGGTGGAAACCTTCACAACAGCCCGAATAGAGCTTCAAAAACCCTATAAGGTATGTACATTCTTCACCACCGTCATATTCGAAATAGGTCTAAACATGTACGTCTGTGTATCTGCCTAACTCTATGATATTTAAAATAAACATTCTGCCGTTCATAAAAATGAAGATGTCGCTTACAAATTTGCAAAAGAATTTGAAAATAGCCCACATTGGACACGTCTGCAATCCAGCATAAGCTAAGAATACCTTTATTTTCCGTGATTTTTGCTAATTGCATATAACCTATACTGGAAACATAATAAAATTGTTCAGATTCAGAAAATAGAAAAAATTAACCGCGCCTGCCTAATATTATAAAGAATGAAAATTAATTATTTCCTTTCTTTTAGTCTTTTTCAAAATAATGGTGATGCGTATAACAGGTTCGGTTACAGCCGAACATAATTTTATTACTTGTTTCTTCTTTCTGAATAAAATTTACTGGGCGTGTATTCGATGCTCTTGTCAGCCTAGTTAACGCCAAGCAAACAAGTTGCATAATCTTTGTGGAAAAGCAAGTTTGATAACATATAATAGCTATCTTATCTTTTTATCTACCGAACCTACCAACAACACTGCATAGAAAGTAGAGACAAGCGCCTCGAAAGCATTTTTTTATAATTGTGTCTAATTTGGCATAGATATATACATAATACGTAAAAACTAGGTTTACTAGCAGTACTAGATTTATTCATGTTGGAGACTGTTTCTTGTTTCTATTCGATATAAAATTATAATTTTTATTTCTACACCCTTCGTTAAAAATTCAAAAGAACCCAAAACGTATTCGTTTTATATTCAAAACACAAGAAAACAAAGACGAAAATGAAACACGATAAACCTATCCTATTTTACTGGTTAATTCATACATATAACATATGATAAGGTTAGCAGAATATAATCTGTGGTATGCACTTTGCGAGGCTTTTGTAAGGCGCTTTTAGAATTGACCGGTATGTATGCTAATCTTATGAAAACGAAAAAATAGCATAAACTTACGTAAGCTGATACGTAAGCCAATTGATTGCACCTAAATATCCTCGAAAAGTTAAACCTTAATTGCTTTTGTCTGTTATTAAAATTCTAGCAGAATTTAGTTATAAAGCTAAAACTTAGCGGATATATTTTAAGATTGCCTTTCTCTCTCTCTCTCTCTCTCTCTCTCTCTTTCTTTCTTTCTTCCTTTCTTTATTTGTGGAAATGAAAGCATCACTTACAATGTTTAGAAATACACAGCAAAGTCGAAAAATATCCGAACATTTTAAAACATTTTCATAATGTTTAAACCCTCGCGAATGTAAAACAAATATTTCCCATATGGAGGGTAAGCAAGTTATACTGGTCATTGGTTGCACGTAAGTTGAATAACATTATAATTTTTGTAACTTCTTGATGTATCTGTTGTCCTTTTTTTTCGTAAAAAAGGCTCCGGCCTTTAAAATAGTTTTGTAGTTATTGGTGTTATTATGTTTATGCTCAATTTACTACTAGCACTAGTCAACCAGAAAGTTTGGAAAATACACATCGTTTATTCGAGAAATATTCTGTGAGGAAAATGTTCACCACTCTTAAATATTGAATAAGTGCATAACGAGGTTAAGTATTTTTCCAAACATTTCAAATTAAAATAATACTAATGACTGGTCTAATTACTGTGATTCGTAACCTATTATTCTCTCTGACGGCCAAAATGTGGTTTGGACAAAAATATAGATAAATATATAAATATAAATATAACAAAATAGGCAAAATTAAAAACAAAAGTTTTTTCGAAATACTTGAAAGCTTCTGAGATGAAAGATGTCGTGATTTGCTAATATGACTAAGATGGCTCATGATAGACTGGAGAAAGTATAAATATTAAATTTCACTTCTCTGCTTTAGAACTTTTTCAAAACATCTTGTTGTGTTTTTTTACATAAAGTAGGCATGTTAGAGTTTGAAAAAAGTTTGGAAACCATAAGAATGAGTTTCTGGCGTTCTGTCCGGAAACTTCCGATTGCGATCTTTAAACTTTGCTGTAAACAATAACGTTCTCTTCACGCTCTCAGCTGAATCGGCCATTGGGTAGACTTACAGTTAACAAGGAACCGATAAAATTTTTCTTTTTCCTTTTCAAACATTAAATTTGAGTTTAGTTTTTCATTATAGCAGCCTATATTAGGCGAAAGGACAGACACAGATCAAATAAGTAAATTAGGTGAAGATAAATGGAATAAACTACAACAAATTTTTTTTGTAATAGTAAAAGTCTTTTTTATATCTTGATATGGAAATTTGTCGAAGCATTTGTCGAACATAGAATTTAAAATTCTTCAATATAAACGATGAAAGTAAAAAAAATTATATTTGGTACATATATACCTGATGTTTGGCCAATAAATACACACCTCTATACCACAGCACGTATTAACTTAAAAGTACAGAATTCCGTATGTTTCTGCTTTGCAAACGTTCGAGAGAATGCGGCGCCACATCATGAATGGATTAGCGAAATTTTCGCCCATAGAAATAATGAAAATAAATAAGCAGGCTGTCGAATGGCTTCGCTATCACTGTTATTGACAACAGATACAAAAAGGTGCCTAGGATTCCCCTAATCTCAATTTTGAACAAAATGGAATCTACCGGAATCTACGTAATATGTAGAACTTGAATTAATGAATGTAAGATTCGTTACGTATATACATATGGAAATGCTCAAATACATTATATATACATATGCAAATATATACATATGCAAATGCTCAAATACATTATATATATATGAGTGAGTGAGTGAGTGTGTGTGTGTGTGTGTGTGTGTGTGTGTGTGTGTGTGTGTGTGTGTGTGTGTGCGTGTGCGTGTGTGCGTGT
>KK500069.1:224005-297902 GCA_000688715.1 Glossina pallidipes
GTGAGTGAGTGTGTGTGTGTGTGTGTGTGTGTGTGTGTGTGTGTGTGTGTGTGTGTGTGTGTGCGTGTGCGTGTGTGCGTGTGTGTGTGTGTGTGAGAGAGAGAGAGAGAGAGAGAGGGGGGGGGAGAGACACAGAGAGAGAGAGAGACAGAGAGAGAGAGAAAGAGAGGAAGGAGACGCATAGGAACGTTAGCTAGTCGTGGTGAATTGTGATGTTTTTAAATCAAATTAAATTATCTCTAGGGAATGCCATCAACAACTACAATCAGGAAAAAATGGAGCCAAATGAAAGGAGCCAAAGGTCATAATGTCCGAACAGAAATGCAGAACTCGTTCTTTGCCGTTCTAACTTGAACTATTAAATCTTCCTGTTGTTATTCGCAGACGATTGATGCAGGCTTCAATAGATCGCTAATTTATGACAATACCCAAATATGCCTTCTTTTGCGAATCGCCCTAACAAGAATTTCTCCAGAGCGGGAGTCGAAAATTGTCGGAAAGATGCTTAAATGTTGCAGCTGCAGATGGAGTGTACTTTTAATACATACATCTTCACTTTTCTAATCAAACAAATACCCTCTGTTTTCAGAAAAGAAAAAAGCGGGGGCATACTCACAGAGGCAACATTGTTAACATAAGTCACTCTGTACAGTTCAGCTAGCGTAGTATTTCCAGAAAATACTAATTTAACCAGTCTATCATAGTAACCGTCATAGCACCTCGCCGTCTACTCTTTTCCATTAGGCTTGAAACCTTGGTCTAATATTATTGTAGAAACAAATCAAATTCATCCATAAACAGTGGCAATGAACTGAATGTTGTATAAAAATTTGTTGTTAATAATTTCTCAACTATAGAAGATGTACTTGATGATGAAGTAGACGCATATAAAAATTATTTAAATATAATATTTTATCGCAAAGATCAAGAAAGGAGGCAAGAAGAACATATATTATAGAGATTCCACTGTGCATTAAGCGTTAGAACTAAAACTGCCATTCGCTGATACAGCGCGATTATAAATCTTTGAATTGCACAGGGTACTTATTATTGATTTCTATTTATTAGAACTCTGAATCCAAGATACGCCAGAAAACATAAAATAATGAACGGCAACCTTGAAACGTAAGTCACACACTACACTAATGTCTTATGTATACTGTATATTAAGAAAGATCGTAGTCCATAGTGAGTTTGTTGACAAAAACCGACGAAAGCCACATATTTATATTTATATAAACACATATATATATATATATATATCGTTCGGCGCATATTTCGTTTATTTGAATTCATTTAAAATGTTAAGATTTGCTTGAATCTTATATAAAAAACGGCAGAAAGATTTTTCTTGACTCAATACATTTGATCAGAATAATTCTTCTTTCAATTTGGCGTCTGTCCGCCTGCCAGTGCGGCTTATTATTAGAATGCCTACGATCGCAAAAACTAAGATAGGTCAAGTTTGGTATTAAATTTTTAATTGGTATCAAGTTTGTAAATGGTCGTAAATTGCTCCTACCGTAGACAGAAACTTACAATTTGCTATAAATATTGATCTGTAAAAAGACAATGACGAAACGGTTACTGAACGTTTCGCCAGAGTAAAAAAGCTAGCATTATGTTGTAACTTTGGTAAGCATTTACAGGTATTTGTCAAAGACAGATTCACAATGGGTTTACCCCGAAAAGATTTTCATCAAGTTCTGTGAAGAGGATGATAAATGTACTCTCCATGATTCATTTAAAAAAGGATTGATAATGGAGTGGAAGGTTTCATCTGATGCTAATAGTGTTGACAACCATATTAATGGCGTTAAAAAATTGAACAAATTTTACGTCAACTATAGTGTGGATCGCGTGTCAATAGTTGGTAAGTACGACGCCAAAAATAGGTTGCTTTTGTAGTATCGGATACAACAAATTCTCCACTTCTTGGTCGTTCATTTCTCTGAACCTTTTCTTGTGAATTACGTCTATTAAACGAAGTCAAGTTAAAGAACGATTGTACATATATCATTGACCAAATTAAAACTCAATTCAGCGAACTATGGTCAATCAAGAAGTTATAATAGTAAAGGAATTACAGTAAACGTTGGTCAAAGTGCTAAATCAATTTTCTTCAAGTCTAGACCATTGCCACTCCCTTGGAAAACAAAAATAGAACAAAAGCTAACTGACTTAATTGAATTAGGTGTTGTAGAGCGAGTAGGTAACTCAGATGCGGGCAGATTTTTGGATTTGGAACTAAATAAAAAAAAACGCTTATCCTTTTAATCTAAAGTACCGTCTAGAATTCACCATTGACAGTAATGGATTAAAAAAACTTAAGGACCATATTTCAAGCGTAACAAAAGCAGCTATTCCAGAAAAAATCTCAGAATTAAGAGATTTTTTCCGGTTGGTTAATTATTATTTCAAGTTTTTAAAAACTTTTGAGGGAAGATGAGTTTGCTCTACAATGTATTATAAAACAAAAAATGGGGGATGTAGAGCTGTCATACCATAAAAATTTCGAACACAGTTACTAAATCCATCGCCTATGTCACATTTTTGTATTGCAAAGCCGAAAGCTTAACAAGATTATATACGTGGTTATCAGGAGGGTATAAAGAAATAGAATTAACGATACGAGCATGCAAACGTTGCCAAGAATTACGAAGCAGTCGGGAAAAAATTTGAGTGATGCCTTGGATGCCTTGTAATAAAATAAAAAAATAAAAAACTTCGAGATGGGTTGAATTATTCCAAATAAAGGATATTATTTCAAGCGTCGCAATTATTAAATTACGCGAACTTTTTTTAATCTACAGAGAACCAGAAGTTATTGCTAGTGACAATGGACGAGAATTTATGTCGAGCGAATTTCAAGGACTTTTATCGGCGAATTTAATTAGACATATACTTAGCATTCTTGCACACTCAGCAATCAATGGACAAGCAGAAACCCTCGTGAAAACTCCCAAGAAATTTATTTTTGGTAATATTAAGGACCGTCCTCGTTGTTATAGAGAGAGGACGATTTAACAATTAATTAACAATTCCTGATTGTCTACTGAAATACTACTAGTTGTGCAAAATATACCGTGGAAGATCTCTAAGAACTCGCTTCAGCAATTTAAAACCTCCAACAACAAAAAGCAAATTAGAAGAACAATAGTCTAAATACATAAAGAGTTATAAAGGCAAACGAAACATCAAGTTCAAAATGGGTCAATAAGAGTTTGTTTGAGATTATAGGAATGCCAACAAACCTAGCCGGATTGATGCGACTATTAAGCTACGACTTGCACTTATAACATGCTGCACATTAAGTCTCAATAACGAAGATATAAAACGTCATCTAAAATATGGAAGAACGCGAAAATGGCATAGTAAAGTTACCAAAATTTAAATTGAATTAAATTTTCCTTTTTTTGGTACATAACATATGTTATCAGCGTAACGAGGAGCGTATGAGATATGTTTACCTTGCAATGCATTCATATTAAACTACCAAACTTTGCATCTGGCAGTTCCTATACTTGTAGGGAAAATAATAAAAACGAAGATTAGGGACTCTAGTAAGAAACATACGTCTTTAAGATGAATTGGTATTTTTCCGCTCGGTGCATCACATTTAAAATTTCCATGTACGCTGGAGGTATTCAGAACTGCACAAGCAGTGTGATTTCTGTCATAAACGAATCTCTAAAAAGATCAATTAAGACTTTTTGCGTCAATGCCAAAGATTTGTATTGTGTGTACAATTGGCGAAACAGCAGTGGAAATGATACGAGTGTATGCCATATTTTGCAAAGCAAATTAATATTTAGGTTGCGGCACTTAATTGAAATGGGATGAAGAAGTTGAATGTGAAATCGTAAATTGATAATTCATATCAATTTGCACTTCTTCACGGCGGCTGCGGCTACCTTAGTAGTAGTAAATATACATTCTGCTGGAACCTGCTGCGCTATGCATTGTTATACCTAAAACCACTTATGGTACAAGACATATTAAGTTTGCGCAGATGTATGCAACGCCCAGAATGGCTTCAGACAAACCCATATTTCTTTATAGCGATCGGATCAGAATTACTTTCTGAGTTGATTTACGTATGTGTATCCATCCGTTTTCTTATGTTTGCCTTTGTCAAGTTCATTTACAGTTGTAAATTCTTAAGAATTTCATATTTTGGTCGAAGGACGATCACTGTTGAAAACAAATTGGATTGGATCATTTTGGTGAAAATTATAGCATCATAGCAACTTGACATAACGATCAATTATACCAACTTTGGATCATAAACGTCTATTTTTTTTTTGCTTAAGTCTACATTACAATTATAATGAAGAGTAAAGTAAGTATGGCAAAAAGGTCTATTTTTCAACGTGTAATGATGAAAATTGACGCATAGTGAGAATTGGACGTGTGAATTAATTGAACCAATTTTCGGACCTTACCCTTCCAGACGTATTCATGAAAAGCAAGCTTTTATATGGCAAAGAAGCTTAATTTTTGACCCTTTTTGACAAAAATGAGTAAATAGTGGGAAAGTTTTTGACAAGATAATTACTTTTGCGTTATTTGGACTATGTCAGACCAAGTTTTAGGCTCTCTCCGATGCAAAGGCGATACAAAGTACTTTTTTTAGAAACTAAGTATAGTCCATTTTTTATCACGACAGTATATGAAGAGCTGTATAAGTGTAAGTGATGCAGGGTATTTGACGAACGGCCTTGTCTGACTGTACTGGTTTCAACTGTTTATCTCTTATTAAAATGATATAAAAATTAAATTATTTAAGTAAACTGGTATAATTTCATACGCTGCACACCGATAAGACCTATGTCTTTTGTGATATATATTATATAAAGAAAATAAGTTATGTTTTATTTCCTATCTTATAAATGTTTGGTAATTTATCAACGTATTTCCTACAAAGGTAGTTTAAATGTGTTATTATTAATGCCTTTTTATAGCCTTCAAATATTCTTAATGCAAAGAATCTGAGTTCAAGCTTTGAACCATCGGGCAAAGAGTATTCAAGATTCGCTCTAAAACGAATAAGGTGCCTGATCTATTTTTTAAGCCAAGTTTTTTTATAAAGCATAGCAAAAGCAGAAATATATAATAAAAACACAGTAATAGAATTTGCTGATTAGTGCTCATATTTGCCTATAAAGACAGGAGTACAAAGGAATGGACCAAATGTTTGAGAAAAAGCCTTTTTTTACATGTCTTGTCTGTTTCTAAATGCGAGGTTAGCGAGTTTCATGCTTGAAGTTGTTTTAAGCCGTAAAGAAGTGATCAGTATTTAGTTTCGATTAAATTACGGCTGAATATGTTTTCTCGATACATCCAGGTTAATTTTAACAATGAATATGTTTGCCTGTTCCTGATTTTTTTGATATTTGGTAACTTCGTAGTTCTCGAAACCTATAATAGATTGATTTTCAATTTGAAAGTCGAAACTTAATTAGATGGCTTAAGAAATAATAATAATAAGAAAAAATATGTAGCTATTGCACTGTGACGTATATGGTACAAAGCTCGTTGGTGGGGGTCGGTGGTGTTTTCCGTAGTGATTTGTTGATAAGAGGTTATGATAACAGTTTTAACAGACTGACCTTTGCTGGCAGACTAATGGTGGGGCGGGGGGGAGGGGTAAGTTCAAAGAAGAAAACAAGAAGCGAGAGAGGTGGAGAGAGAGAGAGAGAGAGAGAGAGAGACAGACAGACAGACAGAGAGAGAGAGAGAGAGAGAGAGAGAGAGAGAGAGAGAGAGAGAGAGACAGAGAGAGAGAGAGAGANAGAGAGAGAGAGAGAGAGAGACAGAGAGAGAGAGAGAGACAGACAGAGAGAGAGAGCGAGAGAGAAAGAAAGAAAGAGAGAGAGAGAGAGGCTCAAGAAAGGCTTAGAGAGAGTCACAATCTTAAAAAGATACTCACAAGTGAAATTTTTCGTTCCAAACAGGATTTAATTCCTGTGGCATTGTACGCGTACGCTTTTTCACCTTGCTAACTTGGACGGTAACGTAGGGATCGCTGAAGCCGGATTTGTCCTTTGCTATCAGTCCTTGAGCACATATCACTGCGCGGTGTTAATGTTTTGATATATTTTAATTTTGACGATTTTTTAGTTTTATTTAATTTTTGTTTAATAGATTGATAATTATTTAGTTTTTTGATTTGATTAATCAAGAGATTGATTACAGCCAGCGCCAGCGTTGGTTCGATTAATGTTCGTTTCAAAATTTATCAATGAGAGGGCAGCGTGGTTTGAGTATGCGTGAAAGGAGTATGAAGACAACACAAATTATTGAAAAAAGATAAATTGAGAGATGAATAAAAGCGAAAAAAACGTATACATAAAGCAAAGGACGCAAACGGCACCGTTCAAAAAAAGAAAGCAATTTGGGAAACATATCGAAATAATCCAAAAAGTAAGAAAAAACAAAACAGTATTAAAATAAGTGCCACAGAACGAATTTAAATGATGTTGAGATGTGAATGAAAGTCAGTTAATTCCGAATGTATTAATTATTATAATGAACACGTACACGCACGTGCATCCGTACACACAAACACGTAGGCGCGAACGCATGTCGAATTTCAACATGTGTATCGTTTATTCGCCGTTTGATAAATATGAAACGAACAGAACCATAACATTTATAATTCAATTATTTCAAGGAAGAAAGAAAAAGAGAAAAACGGAATTAATTTTATATTTACAATTTTTATTACTATTTTTTTACTTCTATTTTTTATATCTTTCTTTTTGATACACGCACATATATACATATATTTTCGTTTTCTATTAACCATATATATATGAAAGGTTTTTCAAAGAAATAAAGAAATCAAAAGACGATAAATGCAAAAATACCCAAGAATGTAGGCACTAGAAAAAATATTTTTAAAAATCAGAAAACTTAAAAAATATTAAATATAATCAAACAACAAATACATATATATATAAATACATCGGTCGATAAGTCCCGTGGCTAAGTAAGAACAAACACTTTATTTATTTATTCTTTTTTTTTGTAAAATTTGATCTTATTTACCAACCTAGTCGACTTTGAGAGTGATACAATCGACTCAATGGTTCTCTAATGTTTCAATGAGAGACGGTTTGTCTAGAAACACAAAAACACTTCAGTTTCCGCAACGACCTCATCTTTGATTCAAATCTTTTTTCTTGGAGCATCTTGGAGACACATGGGAAAAATGCGCTTGGAGAATATTTTGAGCTTTGACGCATCTAATTTTATCGTTCTAGTCATTGACTTCAGACTGGGCATTTTTGTTCAGCAAGGAACAAGTGCGAGGTGTATTTGGAAAACATCTTTTACACGCATAAATTTTGATGGAAAATAGTTAGTAAATTGTCTTTAAAAATAGTTATGAGGCCAACTATATTTTTCCTCAATATCACTTTTCGCTTTTTTTGAAAAAATGGCTAGGATGTTTCTTGGTATTTTGCAGCCATATACTTTCGCGTACGATAGAGGAGAGGTGCCATAACGTTCTGCAGGCCAATGCTGGGCTTAAACGACATTGTTGCCTATCAAAAAGCTATCTTCAACCAGCACATGAAATTCGAGTTTTTCCATTGCTTTGAAAATAAGAGTACCATCACGAAAAACACAAAGAAATAGTTGAAATAACGTAACATTGTGACAGATATCGTTTGAATGTTAAAACTTTTGTAAGTATAATAGGAATATTTTTCGTTAGAGTTCGACATTTATTAGTTAGTCTCGAGAATTATTGACCGATATGTTAAATATATTTTCTATATAACATAAAGACCCCACACGAAAAGCCATTGCTCGAAGTGCGGTTATGCAAAGTGCTTTGGGTTATCCCTTATGAGAGGCATTGTGGAAAGTCACATTACAAACTTGACGCGCAAGGTTAATTGAATTGACTTTTTAGGAAGACTTTCTGTGTTAAGGAAAAGTGGTGAAAAATCAGTTCCAAGGGATTTGAAATAAATCGCACCGAATAAATTTTGAAATAGTGCCTATAATATAAAAATAAAAGAAGCGGTTAGAGTGCTGTGTGAAAACCTAATAAGAAAAACAAACAAACTTATAACGAATGACTCAAACCTAAATGGAAAAAAAACATTTAGCAATAGTATATGAGTGTAAAATCTTACAATACAGCGTTGTTAAAAGTTGTTTTTATATAGTGACGGTACAACAAAACAAATAAGTTTTTTTTAGTCTATTTTCATGAACCAATGTATTAAAAAAGTAATAGAACAGCTTTATTTTGAGCAACATCACAGAGATCTAACAAGTCACAAGACAGTGACTAATTGATATTCGAGAATTATATTGTGACTAATGCTCTGGAGTAAAAAATTTTATACAAGGTGAAAATAAAACACATTCGCAGCCTCCTGTGGTTAATTATATCTAGGCTCATCTTATTAGAGCACTATGTTAGCGAATTATGGGAAAATCCAATGTTTGATAGCACTACCAAGTACATAGGTAAAAATAATGGTTTCATGCGTTGACTAGCATATTTCCATAACTGTAATAATCACTATATAACGGACCAACAGCAAGGGCTAAATCAATTTCGAATAACTTGCTGATTAAGAACATATACATTACTTACACTATTGAGTCTCTGCACTAAGCATTTTGGGGTTATTTCGAAAGGAGTATCAAAATTCGTACAAATCTTTGCTACGGTGACGACATCTATCATATAAAACATATAATAGTTGCTTCTGGATGCCATTTATTCCAACCACGCAAATATGTGAGCAAAATTCAAATAAATCATTCGTTTTACTTTTATTAATAGCAATGTTGTCTTTAAGTAAATAAGGACCACGAATGAAATATCTTTATAGATTTACTATATGTTCGCAATTTCAAATGAGCAACATCTTGTAAATTATTGGTCAAATAATATTGCTGTATATATTTATTCCTCTAATTTTTATAAATACATTTTCCGCATTATGGAAGTAAATTTGTGTAAATCAGCTAATAATAGCAGTTCGTCTCCCTACATTAATGTTTACTTAAATATTCTAAGAAACTTCATAGTTAAAACAAGACGAAATAACACGCATACACATATATATCATTTATGGTACACTTTATATACCATATATAGTTATACTATATACAATACATACTCGTTGAAAGGGCTCGTACATTAGACTTTTATATTTAGAGTGCATGAAGAAAGTTCGGTTTAAAGTAAAACATACCCGAGCTTATGGTTTTTATACTTAACTTTTAGGTATTTAAACAAGAATTCTCTTCGTAGAATAAAACCATAATATAAAAGGTTTTTCTACTTCGTAGTTGTGGTATACGCGTTTGTGTATATATACATGCTTTCGTTTTCATCATGTTTTCAACAAAAGCTGATTTTCAGGTTCAGCTTAAGTAAAACAGTGGAACTGTAACAGCTATTCCTTTCTCTAACACAAACTCTTAACTATCCTGAATTTCATTCAATCAGAATAGGACGATGTAAATGCACACGGTGATACGGACATATTTTTTATGCTTTGTTACCAAATTGTGCTCCATAAAGAACTTAAAAAAAGGCCATTTACAGCGTTAATTTGTAACAATATGAAGAAATTAAAAAGAAACGTGGTATGTAAGACTTACCGGTTCTCAATAAGAAATAAATCTGTTACAACGCACTCTGAAGGTTCAAACTAAAAATAATCCTAATGGTATATATGTGAACTCAATTCTATTGAAATCTAATTCACTACGGACACCTAACCTCAAAATTTCAGCTAGAGAATCCAATTTAGTCTCAATATTCTTATTCTTCAGACACGAAAATTTAAGTTTGAAAATTTAAGCTGAAATCACCAAAAATTAGTCAACACAAGATTATTATTGTTTTTTCTTAGATTTCTTACATTCCTTTTTTTTAAAAACTCTACATTACGTCAAAATACTAAGTAGATTAGGGTTGAAGAATTGGAAATGCATAGAAATATGTCTGTCTGTTTATGTCCTGTAATTAGAACATTCACGGAGGTAAAAATTGCAGTAAAATTTACAATTTAGCGTATGAACTCTTTTAAAAATGCGCGTTGTCCGCGTACGTACAATAGGCCGAAGACGATAAGTTTTAGTGTGAAATAGATAAATGTTTGATAAAATAAGCTAAATGCTTTTGTTAGGATTGAGTCCATTAACGAACTAATACGCCCACATTTAACAAACATTTTTCGATTATGGCGTCAGAAATTTTCCCTAAGACAAATGTAACTTAATTATTTTTTGTTTTTATCGTACTGTAAAAATTCTGTATAAATCTCTTCTCTCATCAAGGTTAACTAACCATTTTAATGGAATATATTTAAGGCTATCTAAAATACAAAATTATTATGTGGAGGGTTCTTTAGGGAAGACTTGTGACAAGATACTTTTCTTCTACTGTGAGCAAACGCGGTACGTACATTGTATGCATATGAGTATGCTCGTACTTTCATGCAGAATAATCAGTACCCCGTTATTTAAAATTTTTAGGATGCCATCGATTGTTCTTTAATCTCATTTTCCGAGATTAATTATCAGTTTTTGTAATTTTTCCTTGGTAAACACTTCTTTTGGACGTCTGCTGCAGCGTCATCGATTTCAGTATGAGCTTTAAAGTTTACTTTAGTTTAAATTTAAAATGATCAAACAAGCGACAAATTGCCATTTTCGATGGATGAGACTTGTTATAGTACTTTGAACGTCAATGCTGTATTTGAAGGGATTTTCTCATCACTAAACACATTATAGCTCATAAACAAATGTGCGATATGGCATTCGATTTTGATAGATTCCATTCTACTGTTGGTACTTTCTAAACATAATATGGACTTTTTTGTTAGAGACGATATCTATGTCACGGGAATTACTGACCGATGCGTTAGAAACGTTATGAATCGTACATTATTTTGTAATAAATATGTGGCCTAAATAATATTTCGCCACATCTTTTATAAGAAAATGGCAAGAGAGTATATAGAATGTGGTTACAGAATAATACTTCACACTTTTTAAAAACAGGACACTCATAATCGCAGCTTAGAAAAACATTTGTTGCGTTATTATATTCCAATATTAAATAAAAAAAAATGTTGAATTATTGTAGCAATTGAAGTAGGAAGCACTTGGTATCAAAGCGTAACCTAAATTTTGTTCTTTCAGTTCCCCGCAATCTTATCAAATGGAGTTTAAGGTAAATATATGTGTAAACGTAAAAAGTGCTGTTGATAAATGATCGTACGCTCAATATCATAAACTTTATGTGCCTAAGAGTGTGAACTATATATAGACATCAAACTTGATGTATCGCCAATTCATTTTTTTTTCAATTGCTTTTAAAAGTTTAGATGAAGTATTATTTTTATTTAATTATTTATTAAATATAGAGACAAAGAGGAAGAATTGCATCAACATACAGATAGTAGAAACAAGTAGAACGCGAAAAAGAGTGGAAGAGAGTGAGAAAGGGGGGAAAGGGGCGGGAAGAAATAAGACAAACTATGTGGTGGTATTTAATACAAGCAAACACTAGGAGAAGATAACAGAGGGAGTTACATATTCGTAATAAGTGGTAATAAGATTAGTTTCATCATAACACAAGCAATCAACATTTTGTGAACTGAACAAAATGAAATAAAATTAATTTGTTGAAACTTATTAAGCACTATTCTTATTGAATGAGATGTACCTGTAATTGTTAGCTTGCAAGACCATTTTGATGTTCCTTCAACGGTAGCACGCTCAGCCTGCTCTAATGAATCTATGTGTGTATCGGGATCCACACCGAAAGTCATCCTTAAAAAGGTTTATGATTGCATATAATTGACTTTTTTTATTAATTCAGTTGGAAAAGTGAGATTGGTTGATGGGTTTTAAAAGGAAGTATTAAATGGTGCAGGGCTTCTTAACAGATAGTAGCAAGCTTAAGCAGGATTTAGTACGATAGAGGATTCTCGACATTTTTATCTTCTGTTTTAGATTGATGGTTTTATACTCAAAGTAAAAACATGGAATCTTCGGAAAGAAACGACAAATTTTTCTTTGCATTCATTTGAAAAAAGAAATGTTTAAAGGGACAGTAATGACGTCGACAATTTTGAAATATCGCCCATCGGCACACTCTAACTATGTTGTACATGCATGGTTCTGCTTTTGTTTTTATTTTTACACTTGATAATGTTTTTTTTATTCATATATCAAATTGCACATAAAATATATATAAGATATTTTGGTAATTTTCTTGCGATAGGATTGTTGTTTGTCGTTGTGGCGTTATGTATGTGCATATGTGCATGGTGATCATGCAGCCATCTCTTGCCTATTCATGCTCTTATATTTCTTGATTTGTTTACATATTAGATTAGCCTATGAACAGCGACAAACGATATAGTTTGTGCATGTCAGCATATTTTGTCTAAATGCAGATGATACTGTCATCCGGTAATGACATGGATAAATAATTCATTATGACCATCGTTCTCATGCCTTGATATATGAAACACATAACCGCTCGTATTTGTCCTAACTTTTAAGACAAGATAAAATAAGATAAAATAAGCAGCATCCATATGCTATTTAAATAAAGTCAGATGGTTTTGTCACTTTGAATTAAGACTACTTAAATTTTTTAACACGGAGTTCTGAATACAGTACCTGAACTAAAAATCGTCAACAGTTAACCCAAGTTCATGTACTCGTGTTACTCGCTTGACAGAGGATTCAACATACGTGTTGACGTATCTAAAAGTTACACTAATCAAAAAATAAGTTGAATTTCTTTTGTAAAGTGAACGGTTGTTGTAATTATTCTTTTAAATCAATTTCTTATCGCCTTCACTGCAGTCGTAACACTCAAATAATTTTCTTTATAAACAGTTTTACTCCGCTGGAAAAAATTCAAACTCCATAAAACCACGATAGTTAAAAAAAGCTGTCAACATAACATTGATTTTTGAACGAGTTTGGCGCTGTTGTTTCAGTACTGGGTCAATTGTTTCCGAACCGTGTGCATAAATTTTCCGCAATGAAGCGTTTGCTGTTCTGTTACGTCCTCTTAATCGTAACCCTTTTTCTTTTTTCATTAATATAGAAGAAATCGAAAAACGCGATAACCCTGCAGGAATTGTATATATTGAAAGTCTATATACATATCAAACACAGTGCTACCACCCCAGTAAGAAGATAATTTCATTATTTTACAGTACCCGCGAAGTTTGAATGAAGAATTCACTATATTGTTTGTTCATAGTATTATACATATCACAATGATATCCCAAATAACACGATTACCGCCATTGGAAAACGGATAATTTTAAGGCAAATGTCATCTTTGCAAAGTTTAATACACTTTTTAGAAAAACGTTGCTGCTCTTACGTTCATCCTTTTGTTTTACAATTGTGCTGCGCTATCACAAAAGGTTAAAGTAGCAATCAACCTATATGAAAGTTAAAGCTTTTCACATTCAAAGCGAGCATAAACTGTCTGATGTTAGGAATACTATAAGACAGTACATTCTTTAGTAGGTGACAACTCAGTAAAGAACAGAAAATCAATTTTATTATATTCCTTTGGGATGGTACTTAAGATTCAACTCTAATCCTTATACGTGATATGATTGCAGATGGCAATGTAATGAAATGCTCAAGCTATATCAATGTATTATTATTATAATTTAGTTTATTTGTAAGTAGGATGAGTACCAGGATTACCATCCCTCCTTTTTCTTCAAATGAAATTTTACCTTCATTAGTGTACAACATATATAAATTTCATCTTCATTAGTGTACCATATAGTTATTTTAAAAAAGCAATCGTGCTTGAGACAGATCTACGGGAACTTAAAATTATGGACAAAAGTTTATTAGCACAATAACTGTAAATTACATTAGCTCGCATAAATACAATAATAACTTCAACAGTAAAGCAGCTTGGGTGTTAGGACTATAAAAGTATGAATTAGTTATAGGCGGGTGAACGAATTAATTAAAATGTATGCGATATAATATGACGGAAGCGTATTATTTACTTTCTGGTCAATTGGATACAAAAATGCTTGAGAAGAGCCTTGTTTTAGCGAAGATAGAAAATCGTTCATGAAGTCAACAATAAAAAAAAGTTTATTTAGATGCTTATAAATTGTATGAGCTACACCATATAAAATTATTTCAAAAACAAAATATTACTAAAAGTCAAGTTCAAACGTAGCTTAGCTTATTTGACAAATATTTAAGTTGATAGTCTTTTTTAATAATTTTCGGACTTGAGCCAGATGTTAACTTTCAATCTCTTGCCGACAAGCCGTGAACTGAAACGTATGTTTCTAAAGAAATTGAATTGGTCTGAAACGGATCGTTTTTGAAATGTTGATAATATACGCATGTGGGTAGTCGAAAAGCTGAATGGCTCAATTTCGAAGCGTATGAGTTACATTGCAAGTTCCGTAAAGTTTTCTTTGGTCATAGCTTTAGTGAGTGCTTAACCAATCAAGGTATAACACTTACCGATTGGGCACATACCCATTAGGCTACCGCTACCGCCTCTCTATATCTTTCTCTATCCTCATTTTATTCTGACCGGCGCATTGTTATACGAATAAGAGAGAAGTGACTAATTTTATTAAAAAAAAAAATGAGTTACATTAGAAGACAATATTCATAAATTACTTAATAATAAGCGACAGCAGCATTAGGCTCCATATTCATAAGAAATGAACATCTGATCCTTTGAATCGGAAGTTTTTTTGCTTCCAACATTTGGGTCTTCAGACCACATGGTTCGTGCATATATAATATATTATAATATATAATGTAATGTATATTAATCGTCGATTATATAAATATATTACGTTGATTAGGAAAAGATTTTTGTAATAACTGGCTAAAAACTTGGTTAGTGAATTCGGAGAGGTAGATTGTTCGTCTGGAAAGATTAAAAACATTCTTGTGTGACGAAAAAGTAACGCAATTCTGTTATATAAAAGAGATAGAGAGATGTGTAGCAAATGTAATTGTACAAATTTAACTAGCTTGGTTATCCAGTACAACATACATATGTGTTAAACACGTTTCTCATAATTACAGATCCCAAACAACGTAATCACAAAATACACATAAAATTCTTTGTAATAAATTGTATTATTCTTTTCACACAAATGACGAGGTACGCATGGTAAGTCAATTATTCCACTGCTAACTGTGGGCCTGTTAGTAAGCCAATTACGATGACTTTTCTATTGAGCTTTTACATGGTCTCGAAGAAAATGGTTGGATTTTCTCGAAATTATTTTCAATCGATCGGCTGGGTCGCCGGGTAAGTAAGACCCGCGACTATTAAGTCAGTGTTCGCGGGTTCAAATCTCAAGTGCGTCAGAGATTTCTTTGGTCGTAGTTCTAGTGAGAGCTCAGTCGATAGGGTCAACACCGATTTGGCAAACACCGAATAGTATCTAGGTGGTGCGGGCACCATCTCCCCGTTTCTTTCTGTTTCCTATCTTCTTTCTGACAGTCACCTTGTTCGACGGATAGAGGACATCCCCCATGTTAAAAACAAAAAAAATTTTAGTGACAAATGCCAGAAAAATTTTTGGGTTTCTTAAATCCTTTTTCTATTGTGGGCATATCACGCTTATTTTCTAAATCGTCCTCTTGTTGCGATTGAATAAAGTGCTTGCTCCTTATTAAGATTTGTACTTTCACATGCAAAATTCTGAACATAAATAAATTTTTCTAAACCATTTAAAAAATCACTACTTTTTGGTGACTACAAGGTGGTATTTGGCTTTATCTTCTCCTATCGCTGCAATATTTTAATCATACACATACTTTAAAAACGACAGGATCAGAAAAATGGTAATTGTCAATAATTGCACTAGCGGCAGGTAAGTTTATCAATAAACATTCGTAAACG
Source organism: Glossina pallidipes (assembly GCA_000688715.1). Lineage (NCBI taxonomy): Eukaryota > Metazoa > Arthropoda > Insecta > Diptera > Glossinidae > Glossina > Glossina pallidipes. The sequence continues at coordinate 239,940 of KK500069.1, forward strand.
GATAATACTTCGAAGGTAATTTTTCAATAATAAATCACATGTCCACGGAAACAAAATATGTCTTATCCATTACCTTTGTCGGCATTGAAAATCATCGTCCATGCAGTTTTCGGACGTGTTGAATTGTCAAGAAGTTGCTTATATACATCGAACGTTGAATTTCGCATTATCATGGAAGAGCAAAGCTGCCCGATGTATGTCGTGCCTTGTTGAAAAACTTCTGATAAAAAAAAATTTTTGTGGAATGTTCTACAATTAGATAGTTACCTATACTGCGACTTACATCATCATTTCTGATATAAAATATTTTTGGAAGATAATTTCAATTCTGTAGTATTCGGAAGTTTTAACGTCATTTTCTATTTGCTTTTGGAAGCGAATGTCAAACTGTATTCGCACCTACGGTTGATTCTATGAGTGATAACTTATGATTGTGATTAAATTTATGGCAATGGCTCAGTCTTTATCGTCAAAGTTACAATTAAATAATAGTAAGGTGAATTCCGATATACGCAAACCCATTTTTGTTACAAGAAATCCTCTTTGTCTTTAACTTTTGATTAACTGGTATATTTGGTGTGCACTTCATTATGAAATGTGTAAAATTAAAGGTGAGCCGTGTGATAGTAAGAATTGAGTGGAAATTTCCGTAATATATCAATTTCAAAGGTTCCTCGATTTTTCATATAAAATATAATTTTCTTTTCTATAATAGATTTAACTTTTATAGATTGAACTGGTGGAGGATACAGGTGGTCTTGGTGAAAATATACTAAGGCATTTTTGCCACTGCATGGAATCATACATAAGGCAACACTAATCAGATTGCGTCATACTGGCACGTGTTTTAAAATGTTAATGTGGCATTTCAGTCTAGAAATGTTTTCCAAATAAATCTATATTACATCGGTCGTGTCAAAAGTTGTAATAATGTAAAAAAAAGGAAAGTTGTGGTCATCCGTTGTCGAAAGCAACAGCGTGTGCGTAATTGGCGCGCTCCTGTTTAGGAAATTTCAATGTGAAAGATTCACTTCGCTCTGACCGACAGATCACGGGTTGACATTATCGAGGAATTAAATTCGATCATTCGGTGTTACATGAAATATCGATGAAAGTTCTGTTAAAACATATTTCTGGCAACGAATCGCTACTGAAACGCAATGAAATCAACCTATTTTTGAAGTAAATTATTTTTGGCGATAAAAAATGCTAAAATAATGGAATAAAAAAGATTACAAGCAAAGAAGGGTTAATAGTAAATTAGATCGCGAACGGTTCCAAATGAGTTATGTCGGGTACATGATGGGCAAGTAATTCAGAAACGACGACCAGAGTTAACTTATCGAACGGGTGTTGTGTGCATTCACGAAATCGCTTAATCACACACATCTTTGATGACTGACGAAAATTGGGGGGTTTGGCTTGAAAATTTTAAGGCAATCTCTATCTTGCCAAGTCAAATCATCAGTTTTTTAACTCTCTGCAAACTTGACTTCAAAAGAGGCACATTGTTCAACTCCTCGCCCAAAGGTTCTCGAAGTTCTACGCCGATGGAGATATCATATTCGCCAAAAAATGGCAAAATGTCTTGGATAGACTAATAAAAATTGAAATAAAATTAATTCTGGATCAAATGAAAATTTAGAAAAAAAAAAAAATTAAACGATCATCTTTCTTCCCAGACTATTATGTAAAAACACAAAAAAATCCAAAAAAAATTTTGTATATTACTTAATTGAAGATAATAAAATAATTCGAGACGTCGAAATTAAAACAGATTGGATTGAAAGCTTTGATACGGAATTAATAGGTTACATTTTTGCAAAACAAATATAGCCTATCGAACACACTCTAAATACACACTAAAATAATGTATATATATACCTTAGAAATAGAGTAGTCGCGAGTAAAGAGTATCATACACTTTTGCTGTTATGGCCATCAAGCTATAACGCAATGCACTTCTCTAAGTGCTTACCGTGACCGGCACCATTCGTGTTGGTACGAATTTGTTTAAAATTAGGAAACGAGCGACAAATTATCATTTTCGACTGAGCAGTTACTATAATACTTTGCAGGCTAATGCTAATGAATAGCGTTTTTTTCCATTAAAAACTGAGATGTTTTGATTGTCCAGAAAATGCTAAAAACGGCATTGCCAAAATCACTATGATTCTTAAAAAAATAATCAAAATTGTATAAAACGTTGACAAATTTTTGTGTCGTTTAATGGTTGCCGCTTGCTAAACATAGTATTTACTTTGCCCGTTAGACACGGCATAACTTGTTGGTCCCAACGTACCTAAGAAATCGTTCTGTAAAGTATGCATTAAAAGCAAGAGGTATATTGGATTTTTCATATTGGACTTTGGACGTTTGATTAAGATAATATTGAAAAATAAACCTAAATTTCACAAAGGAAATGCTTTCCGTTTCTACTTACTTTCTGGAATTGTTGATTCAAGCATTTCATATATTAGAGTTTGCAAATGTTCGTTAAAGTACTACTGTGTCAATCAGTGTCATTTTTATTTGCAAACATGTTCTATATGCTCGTTGGGGCTATATGAGAGGGGCAAAAGGTAGCTTGGAACATGATTCTAATTTCAATAAGCATTGAAGAAAAATAGCGACATTGTGCTCAGCTTTCAGCTACGATATTAAATGGGAAGCCCATTTTCCTCCTTTAGCTTCATCTTCTTGCAGGAAGTTTTCATTTCAGCACAAATATGGAAATTTCCGATAAGTAATAATTTTGTGATAAGCTGCTCAATCGCAAACACATTTTCATATATAAATTAAAAAAAAAGAGATATAATGGATATATGGAGAAGATATTATAACGAAATGTTTTTATGATGTGTTGCGAATCTACACCAATGCTTTATTGAGCTGCTAATTTATTAAGTAAATTCGATGATAGATGGCCACTGACGATTTTATATTCTTTTAATTTTGTAAGCATTTCTCCGAAGCTTTGGTTATGCAAAAATAATACATTGAAAAAGTTTTCTTGTGAATTTTATCTTCATATACCAAGTTGTCAAGAATATAAAAAGTAAAAAGAGCAACGGGTTGTCATTACTAAGGCATCATTATGTAAGAATAGGGCTATTAGGCTGTCATTCGTCAACTATTGCCATAACTTTTGTGTGTTCTCTGAAACCATTGTTTTTGACATCACCAATACCCATAAAATGTTGATTTATTCCTCTGTAAAAGAAGAAAAGTAAAAGAGAGGCTACGAAAAGTTAAAAATGGAGAACATAAGGGAGGATAATGACTGTGTGACACAATCATAGAAAGCAATGCAGTCACAAGTTAGTCAGCGAAATTGCAACGATCATATAGTACAAAAATAATTAAATAAATCATATCAAGCATAATAAATATTTGCGTAATGATTTCGGTTGAACGGTGGCGGTTTGTTTCACACGTTATAGTATACCTCTCACATATCGCTTAGAATAAATACAAAACAAGAAACGCGGATATTAGCAGTCAAAATCAAACTACGGTTGAAGGGCGTACGTTCAATTTGACTACAGTTATCGTTTCCAAGAAACAGTCGATAAGGACCGACACTATTTAGTTAATATGCATATGTAACCCCTACTAAAATTGCAGATTGCAGAAAGTACCGGAAGAATGATGCTACGATAAAGTTCTCCTATAAATTTAGAGGAAACGGAATACGTCGTAATAAGTTTCTTTAAGGAGAAGCAAGATTTACCACTACACCTTTATTTATATATCCCAATCATGTGCGAAATAATCTAGAAGAATTAAAATTTCATTTCGGCCTTTTTTCAAAGGCATGTAAAACTCACATAGGATCTCATACACACATGTATATGCATACATAAATATAAGCCGTAAGTAGATAGATCTATATACAGGCACACAAGAAAATACACCTACGCGAACGCATTGTAGTTGCATATAAATAAATACGTTCGTATATATACAAGTAATAAAAAAACATACATTCATTCATCCATACATTCAGGAAAACACGCATACATAGTGTTCTAAACACAAGGTTACAAAAGTATATATGAGTTCGTATAAGACTTAAGTACACACGCTGATACGTGTTACATATATGATCGATGTTAGTTCACAGCGCACGGACATGCTTCTGAAATGCTCCGTTTCGTCACAATCGATTACGATTGACAAAACTTATTTTGGATGAAAATTTTTAATGAAAAAAAGGCGAAAAATGTGTTGATGTGCGTGAAGTGTTAAACTCAATATAATTAACACAAAAACATTGAGAGAGAAGAGACTTCGTTTTCTTCCTTTCTGGTTTTAGTGAGGATCGTTCTGTGGCATTTAGAAAAGTGACAAAAAAAAAACAAAACGGAAAGGACATTGTTCCATTGCTGCTATAACGAAACCTTGTGCTTTCGCCCAAGAAACTAAAACATCAAGCCGTATCGCAGACACTCTCCTTTCTTCAAGGATTTGCTCAGATTAGCATAACTAAAGGCGACCTTTATAAGATAAACCGCATTGGTCAACTGCCATCGAATGGCGGCTGCGGTGAGACAAAGGGTAATAACCAAGCAAATAAACCAACAAACTAACATAAAAATACCTACATGTATATCAACATACGGGGAAGTAATTATACAAACAGAATTACACACACACTTTACAAACAGAATAAAATATCCGTGGTGAATTCGTAGCGCGCCTGTTTAGATGCTTTATGACAACAGAAATATGCAACAAAGCCCTATATGATGGAAATTAAATTCTGTTAAGTAAATCTAGGCAGATGGAAGAAGTCCAAAATTTCATGATGCAAACAGAAATCGAGGAGAATAATTATGTTGTGCTACTTAGCGAGTCATATATAAAGCCACCAGCAGCTGCGTGGTTTCAAGATAGAATGGGTGAAGAAACTATTTATATAAGAAACACTAACCTAGAATTGGGAAAACAAGCGAAAATGTTGTTGTGCCGTTAATGGCGGAATTACAATTTACACTTGCTTTCTCTCCCCAAACGCAGATTTCATAACATTCGCTTTGGATTGAACTGTTTTGTAAAACCACCACAATAACATCTTCTCACTAGAAATAGTCGCAGGAGATTTTAGCAGCAAAAGGGCATTCAAAAACGGCTGGTAGAAGAGACACTACAGTGGGGTAAATGATTAGATCATTAGATCTGGTTGTATTAAATGCTGACTCTGCGCCTAATTTTCAAAGAGAAAGACAGGTTAAGGTAATAGACACAACTACAGCGTCGTCAATGTTGGCGCATCGATGTATGGGTTCGATAGTGACGGAAAGCAAATCTTATGTGACCACCAGTATATCTATTTCGATATAGATAATGAGGCAGTACAACGAGCATATAATAAGTCAATAAAGTGGAACGTAGACAAACTGAATAAGGAAGCGGGCGCAGTCGTTCTGTTGGACAAAAAAGGCGAACGACAGTACACTAAGCTGCCCCAGAAAGAAGATCTAAATGCTGTCATGACTTATATCCAACATACCTTGACACATACATGTGAGGTTGAAATGCCAAAAGTTGGAGGTTCTGAGAAGAAAGAAGGCAGCATATTGGTGGAATGAAGAAATAAGCCAACTGAGGAGTAACTGTCTAAAGGGTAACAAATTGTCTTTAGCTCCGCAGAAGACCGAAGCTGCAGCCGAAAGAGGACAGAAACCGTCGTACTAGATATAGACGGCCATGAAATATGTACGACGCCGACAATAAAATACCGAGGGCTTGTGATGATATAATCTCGTTGTTACCACAAACCAATGCCGTATGCGATAAGAATGGACGAGTATATACACCACTTGTCCGCATAATGGCAAATATCGGAGGGCCAAGCCAAAGAAGGCGATTGATGTTAGGCAAAGCGGCATTAGCAGTCATAATGTAAGCGGCGCCACGATGGTGGAATAGTTTGCGTAACTTGCGTCAAAATGGACAACAAGCTACAGGAGAAAAATGCGAACAACAGTGTATTGTGGTTTTCGCACAATGTCACTTGATGAAACGCTATTACCAGATATAACGGCCAAAGCCGCGAAAAAGTCATATCACGCAAAAAAGTAGGCGTGTTCCGGAAGAAAGAATGTGCAATTATGTGGACGCTTGGCACATGAGCTCATGTACGATATTAAAAGATGGGTCACAACGCGGCAGCGTAGTACTAAATACTTTTTTACGCAGAAGATTAGAGGTTATGGTATTATACATTCGCCCACGACAATGACCCTCTGCCGCCCTCGGTGTCCTGGCGTAGAGGAAACAGCGAAAGACGCCTTGTCTACGTTTCCAATTTGAAAGAGGCATAACTGAAGGTGTTATTGATAAGCGAATCAACCCACAGAGTCTTATCGGAAGTATGGTATAATGGCTGTCTGCCTAGAACGGTAGTAAAAACGCCTGTGCAGCTGTAGTGACCGCGCTGGCAAGAGCGGCGCGTACTTGCAGTAGAGTATGGGCAATAAGATTTAGACTGCCAGAATGGGCTAATACTCACAGGAAGGGTTTAGCGTGAGCTACTCTCGCATTGACTTGAGCTTTTAACGCTTTGCCCCTGCGCAGAAAAAAGAAAAAACTCACAAACACACATAATCAAAGGCCAAGGTCAGGCTACTGCGGTGGTCACGAGTGACGGATTGTGATCTGCCTGCACGTACCTCCAGGTGTGTTATAAGCCAGCTACGCATAACTAACAAGCAACCCTCGGGCTAGAGTGACAGAGGAGGATGGGCGGCTGAAAAGGTCGCACACCCCTTTGAATCTTTGGCGATAGGACGACCCCACTCCTAGTAAACAAGTGGCAGCTGAGGAGATCCGTGGTTTAAGCTTATGAGTAGGCGTGAAGACAGACACCGGTAAAGTTCTGATTATGGTATATCATTCAACGCATATGACTTCACGTTACAGAGGTGATAGCGGCAGTATTCCGTTATTGCCCCCGACCCTTTAAAATGTGGCGGCTCGAGGAAAAACCTTCTAGGTCGCTACATGATGTGCGAAGATGGGCCTGGCACTGAACGCTAGGGTAGTGTATGATTCCATCGATACCCAAGGGGACCAGATAACAGCCTCCCAATAACAGTGATCTTACGAGAAGATCATAAACAAAGAAAGGAGGCAGCAGGGTCCACGCAGATATGAGCGAAGAACCCCTTCCAAGTGAGCGGAAGAAGACAAACGTCGCCAAAAAGAGTACAAGGGTAGCCATGGATCAGACAACAACTACCCGAGCTGGCAGGGGCTAGAGTAGAGAGTACACCCGGAAAAGCGAAACGAAAACATCCCAGAGACATGGACATGCCGACTGTGCCGAAAGCTCCTCGCCAGTCCGTGGAGGGGAGAGGGCCGTGACAGCTAAAGTGAATGAAAGTGGCGGCGAAAACGAAAGAGAAAAAAACTGCTTTTGTATAGTAGTAGTACAGAGAGCGTTCCTTCGAGGATATGCTACAAAAGATTAAAATCGAAACTGAATTAAGTCAGCTGACCGATTCAGTACAAACGATAAGAAAATCGCAGAAAGGTGCGCTAATATTGCAATTTAACTAGACAGGAATGAAGACGTAAGAGCTAAGAGAGGCGTTAGGCTATTTTCTGAGAAAACAGGCAGCAGTCAGAAGGGTGCAACGCCAGAGACATCGCGACGTTGTTACCAAAAACGACAAGGTAATGCACACAAGACCCAATACACAGAGGTAGTGGATTTAAGGAAAGCATACAGTGAAACACAGGCAGAAGAAATCAAACAATACAACAAGAAGAAGCCGCTAAGCTACTGGCAGACGGAAAACTCGAATAGGTGATCTGTAAGATCTGTTAGGAAACATGAATGGCGAATCGGAAATGCTAATAGCACGGGTCAGTAGTATATTTCAAAGATTTCCACCTCCAGCTCGCATAATGTAAAACAAACACAAAAGCAACAAAAGAAATCAAGAACGCACATACAACGCACACATATGAATACTAAACACCCATGAGAATAAAAATTTCCACCAAAAAAAAGATAACGTCGATAGCGAACAGTAACGAAGAGCTTATGTTAACGTGATGAATACAGAGATGACTTTTAAAACAAGTGCAAAAGTGCCACAGTCACCGATGGGTGGTAAAGAGCAGATTCAGCGCAAGCAGACATTAGCGCAGCTGGCCTTACAACAGGAGACGGTTGGCCTTGTGGTATCTACTTTTTCCAAGAAACAACCAACACGGTGGCTACGTAAAAGCTGACGTATGGGGCACATATTTTTACAACTATTATACTTCTCCAGACTGGTCACATGCATAATTTTTGAAAATTCCTGAGGAGCTACTGGCGGATGTCCGCGATAGGCACCTCGTCATCATCACAGGGTATTTAAACGCTTGGGCAGTCGAATCCGGAAGCAGAGTCTCCATTGCAAAATCTAGCAATTTTCTACGAGCTCTCGCAGTCCCGCCAGTGACGCTGCTGACCGACGGCCAAAGAAACACATTTAGAAAAGCGAGAGTGGGGTCGGTGATCAACATCACATTTGCAAGCCATAGCCTGGCCACGAAATCGGCTTGGATGCTGAGCGAAAATAACTCAAACAGGGACCACAAAAACATTCTCTTGGATATTAACGTTGGGCGTGGTGAAGGAAGGAGATACTGTAGGCTCACTGAAATGTGGAATGTTTCAGCATTTGGCGAGAAAATTGTCAGGATGATGATGTTCTTATACGGGCAGTACCCTCCCATAAGAAGCTCTTGAGCTTGAGAAGTTCTTGAGGAATTGTAATCGACAACAATACAACTGGCACAGATGGAATACGTAACAAGGCGCCGAAAGTAGGTATGGAGGAACGTGCCGATGTGTTCGTAATACTTTTCCAGAAATATTTTCATGAAAGGGACGTCTTAAAAAGATGGAAACTTCAGAAGTTTTTCATCAATAATGGGGAAAAATCGGTTGCCGAGCCAGGCTCGACGGACACTAACTTATTATTACGATCGTTCACTTCCAATAGAAGAGGAAAAGGGCGCCCTCTCCGATCGGCAGAACGAATTCGGAAAAAAAAGTCGACTATGATTGCCGTTAAGCGGGTAATCAATATCGCGGCTCAAGCTGTAGCAGGCGAACGATGGGAGGGCGGTGAAAAAAAAATACTTCGTCACCGTAACACTTGATGCCAAAAATGCACTTAACCCTGTACGTACACAAATGCATACATATTGCCTTAATCTAGTCTGATTTCGGAAAGCTGCATTAATTTTAAATGAAATAAATGAAAAAATCAGCCAGGCATTTGGTAGGTCCACAAAAATGTGAAAATGGAGGGGTTATTTCCATACCGTAAAATGATAGTAGCGTGGATTATAAAAAGCATTAAATTTTTGCTTTGTATACTATTTTTGCGTGCATGCGCTCAGTGAGGTATAGTGCTGTAAAATGAAAGATAAAAACTAAATATTAAATTGAAAAAAATAAACATTTCTGGTCATGGCAAAGGTTGCTAAAGGCAAAGAAAAATTATGGAATTATTTAGAAGTGATTATAAAAAGACTAACATTATCACACGTCATTTGCGATTGGCCCTCCGTAATGATGAAAGATTGAATAAACTATTATTCAGTGTAATAACTGCTCCAGGCGACATTTTAACAAATACTCGGACACTAGTCTATGAATAACATCATGAAACCAACTCTCCTCCTTTATTCCGCTATATGGGTGACAATGAATTTCGAACTAAGAAAGATAACAAAAAGTGACGTTAGAAGTTAATAAGAGCAACTCTGTCTACCTGTATTCTGATCCGTTTGCACAAACGCACGAAAGCAAACCATACCACAGGCACGCCCCGTTTTTCCTTTTTATTAGAAAAGCCGCTTACTGTAGCATACCTTATGGCGCTTTTTTTAAAACACGTGGTGTTCGGCCAAGACTGGCGGACGGACACAAATATTAATATTGTGATAACGTTAGGAATACTAAAAAGCAATAAAAGTATAATACTCACAACAATAGAAATACATCTAAAGCAGTTACATAAGCAGCAACATTAGCAATACCTACACAAGCATACAAAGGCATACACACACACAGCAGAAATGGACACAGTAACAACAACGACAGGTATCTACAACAGCATTAAATATCAGCACTAACAGCCAGATATCACCCAACCAAAGGTGTGACACCGGATGAGTCAATTGGTAAGCAACACCCCCAAAGAGATGAGGCGGGATACACAATAGTCTGCAAGCTATTGACGCGCATGCAATGGGACTTGGTCCTTTTAAACACAGTCGAATGTTGTCTTCGCCAGCAGCAATCCATATTGAAAAAAGTAGCCATTCCTCGCCACAAACGCTGCAGAAAAGTGGGCTGACTGCAACAAAATATGAAGATGCTTTCACGCGCTGAGCTGATAGAGCTTAGGAGCTTATCAATGTGATGGTAGCAGAATGCCGTTCCATATACCATCCCAAGCAGGATCTAGTAGAATTGCTCGCCACGCTTAATAAGAAACTAAAGGGGGGAAAATCGCAGAAAACCATGAGGGTTAGGACAAGCTAAACAACAATCAAGTCAATCAAACCGGTAGAGAACATCAAGCGACAGAGAGAGGGCTAAGAAGTACCCAGTAACCCATTGAAAAAGAGTAAGAGCCACGCACACAGACGAACTAAGTGCTGAGAAGAATTGTACCGCAACTGAATGAAAGCAAGAAGCAAAGTAGATTAAACGATAAACATTGCAAGTACAGGCGACATGATTTATAGCGATATACTGAAAAATGACAAAAAATTAAAAAGAGGAGAACGCTAAAAGACAGCATAGCGCTTAATCTAAACATAGTAAAAAAGAAGAATACACTGTACACAAAGAGCTGATCAAAAAGGTATTTGGATAAGATGCCAGTCACAAACTTATGACAAGTAATGTGATGACAAAGGTTAAGGACCTAGATAAAGCGGTAACAGCAGATGACATTACATCTGCGATTAACAAGGATGGCGGCGGCAGTGATGCTGCAGTCTCCATTTGAAAAGAGTGTGCAGATGTTGGAAGCTGGGAAAATTATAGTTGTCTGCATTCGCTCAGTCATAGTGGCCGTCTATTAATAGCTCCAACTGCATCAACGTAATAATAATGTGAAACTGCTTCTTTGAAGTCCCAAATGGAAGTCGAAGGCGCGTTTGCATAATGGTCATTGTTAGAAGTGAGTTATTAGATTCACCCCGCCTGCGGTAATTATAGCCATCGAAAAGCGAATTAAACACAAAAAAGCTCCGTGTTCTAATTGTATACCCAACTGCGCTATAAAGCAAGCCAGTCTAGCAGAGCCTGCTTGAGAGAACAAATTTTTCCGGACAAGTGGAAACGTCAAGCACACGTTCGGTTACTGTTTGGTTGAGAAGTTGGATACGAAAAGCGCGTTGAAATAGGCAAGTTGGCATTTCATCATAGTTCCTCTCCAGGATAGAAGAGTTCTACGTTACCCCATCACTATCGTGATGAATTGGCTTATGGAAAGAAAACTTGGGTATGAAACAGAAGAAGGGCGCAGAAATTCATTGGCTACTGGAAGCACTTTATGGGTCAAATCTAGGTCCCATACTATGCAATTTTAAGTAAGACAATAATAATTGTAACAAAGAATGTATATGAAATCGCATTTGCACTCATTGGATTTAAAACTACCTAAGGACGAGATAGAAACAGTATTAAAAACCCGAATGCAAATGCTGGGAAAGGCCATCGTTGCCGATGCTGATATGAGCCCACAAGATGCCACAGAATATCTGGTAATAACGACCAACTGCATTTTAACATAAAATCTGTCTGCAGCATATGGGTGGAAAGGCAGCGGAGTCAACAATCACACTGGCGAAACTACTGCAAAAAATGCGAGTCTCTAGGCAAGGCCGTAAAAAGTTGATGGCAAAGAACATCAATGATACCACCCAATGTAAGAGGCAGCAAAACAGCACATTAACCCTGTACATATCGCGCGGTGTCAGAAGATGTGACTTTGATCATTGCCAGTATAATGGCGATGAACTGCGAGCTAACTGTGGTATCTATAAAGCCCAACTATAAACCATACGTACTGACGAGGCTAAATAGCGAGCGAAATTGCATTTAGGTAAATCGACTATTACCGGATTTGAAACCATGGGTTAATATACAGCGCTGTGAAGATGACTTCAACATAATTTAGTTAATAAGCGGCCACGAACGTTTCCTAGCGTACCACCGTGGGTTTAGCCTTGAGCACAACATATTTTGTAGGTTTTGTAAATATACCAAGGACGCTGAACATGTGCTTTGTGTGTCTGAAATACAAAAAGGAACTACAAAGACTACATACAAAAGTGGGAAAGTTTCCTACTCCTGCCAATCTTGCGTCAAATATGGTGCACGACCTGAAAATTAGAAAGCGACACGACTGTTTGGTGCAAATATGTTCAAGAAACAAAGAACTGAGGCTTATCAACGTAAGTTCAAAGATAATGCCTCCACGTCAACCCTCCGTATGAAGGTATACTTAGGCAGTCGTGAACCAGGTTAGGGTTAGGAGTATACGTAGTTCTTGGCGTGCTAAGGTTTCTCACTGCCACAAGTGGGTTCGATGCTTTTCCTCCGAAATATAAATATAAATATAAATATATATATATATATATATATATATATATATATATGCACACATACGCAAAGTCATATGTGTAAATGCTACGACAGCAACTGCGCAAACACCTAGGAAGAAAGTCTCGCTGCTAAGCCAACATGTTCGAACAGAAGATTTTGCGGTTGATGCTGGAAGCAAAGGATATGCCAAATGCCAAAGCAGTAAGAGTGCGTATCCCAAAAATCAAACCACGAAAGGAAAATGATTGGCAGACCGATACGATACGTTAGAATCCGAAGAAGGAGCTGGCCCATGGATAAGGGGGGAAGACGTCACAATCAAAGCGACGACGTGCGGTTCTTACGCGGACATTTTGAAAGAATGAAAACAGTAATCAAGCCTGAAGAAGCAATAATTACTACAAACAGAACTCGCAGAAGCCAGGCCTGTAACCTTTAGTTCAACTAAAGAAAAGAGACGGCCAAGCCAGTAAGCTACAAATTCGTATAAATACGTACACTAGAAGAAGCAGTTATCTTAAAGCAAATTAAGTGGAGGTTTTTACTGGCGATAAAAGACGTGGACTAATTTTCCGAAAAGATATATACAATCGATTCCATTTTGAAATACGCAGGCGATTTAGACACGAAGAAAATTCGGACGCGTAATATTAGGGAGGCATTTAAATGTTTTAAACAAGCAGTAAAAAACATCACAACAACAATAGCTCCGCAGCTACCGATGCCGCACACAATCAAAATAGGATGAGTTCAATGCCACGAGAAGCTTATACCAGAAATTGCAAGTGCCATCTGGGCGCAGACAATTGTAGAGAGATGTTTGCAGCGACAAGTATCAACTCAGGGTTGCAACGGATTTGGCAAGCGTTTTTCCAGGGGAAAGAACCATTGCGCAAAAAGCCAGGTCACATATCGAACAATGTAAAATAAAAAGGCACCGTGTCCTGATAGAATACTAAACGAAATAATACAATTACTTGCATAATGGAAATTTACTGTATAATACAGGTAAGAACGTTTGAAAACACAGGATTACAGCAAGAATACCGCAAGGCCTCATCTTAGGTCCTTTTTGTCAAATTCAAATGTCTGGTAGCCTATTGCAGAAACAATTCAAGGCTTTGCATGGTGAAAGGAGCGCCCACCTCCCCCATTGGGCAACTATTAAGGGAGCAGTTATGTATTCGGCAAAGAAGAAAAAAAGAACGAATCTACAACAGCATCTGCGGACTAAAAATTACTATATGACATATCAAGGTAGCGGAATGGCAACTAGTTTGGGACAATCATTCGAGAAGAAGGTGGACTTACCCGCGAATACCATATGTGGAACAATTTGGGGGGATACCAAATTGGAATTTTTCCCCAACCTAAGTTTTTGTGGCTATAGAAGCCTCGCGGTTTATCTGTGCTGTTTTAACATACGAGCGGACGAAGCCCGTGACTTGCTTCATAGCATAGACCATAACGCTAAACGCACAGTTCTCGCATGTCCTGCGCGCGCAGCTTCGAGGAATACGCTTTCAATGTGCCTGGACACAGCGTACAGAAACATTCATACAACACATACACACATCACACACACACATAATGATAGCAATCTATAACAATAGTAATAAACGCATACAGCAGTGAAAACAACAACAACAACAATAACAGTGGCAGCAGCCGTTAAGAGACCATCTCGAGCAAAAATCAACATATTGTTGGTAATATCAGCAACATCAACAAAAGGGTAAGCGGAATTGACAATATACCACTATTATTAAAATCACGAGACTACAACAATAAGAACAACAATAAAAACAACAAGATAACAGCAGTAAGAGCTACGACAATAGCAGCATTAATTACAAAAGCACAGTAAAAACCAAACTAATACTAAAACTAATATGAGCAAGGGAAATCCGTTCAAATCGTATGGTACCATGGTAGCGAAATCGCCGGCAGGAGCGTAGGTGCAAGCGGAGCTCGCACATTCATTCTCGGAGATCCAGGCGAATAAGAAGTATCGCACCTCCGCTTCCCAAAAATTAGGAAATCATATTGCGGCACTCTTAGACATGCTGGAGGTTGGGGAAAGAAGATAAAGATGGACCATAAATCAACTAGACTGGAGAGAAGACGGAAAAGATAAGCGAGGCGGTCAGCTTTTTTTGGCAATAGAACAGTCATAAGCCTGAAACAACGCGAGATCCTCGAATACAGAATTATCGACGAGGTCACCACTATGTAAGATACAGATGATACATATGGGAGAAACTAGCAATAGTTTAATTTCAAGTTTGATGGGAATTTTATAAAAAAACACTTAGACAATGTTAAAGCTTGATAAGCTAGAGTTTGTGGAAAAAAATGAGATAGAAAGAAATTAATAAACTTTGTTAAGAGGAGAATATCAGTTTCCTCGATCAGCGATCAGTGATGGAATATTTTACATAGAGAGTACGTTGCGTTGTTATTGTCGACTAACGAAAATACAAAACACATTGTTGACTACCGATGAAAATATAACCACATCTTCTGCTTCATTTTTAAACACTTTGTTAGTTATTTGCGCGCTTATTAATTATCATGAAAATGCCAAAATAAGTAATCTACGGCTGCAGCAAAACAACATTTCAAGCACAATCTCACGTGTTGCTGTGAAGGTATCCACTTTTCTAGAAGATATTCCCCGCCTTTGGTTTAATCAACAGGAGAATCAAGTAAGATTGCTTTGGGTATCACCAAATGTCGTCCCCTAGTTAGTTTCATTGAAGGTGAAATCCTTAACGCAGTAAATCACATCGTTGAAAATCCGCCGGATTAAAATTAATAC
Source organism: Glossina pallidipes (assembly GCA_000688715.1). Lineage (NCBI taxonomy): Eukaryota > Metazoa > Arthropoda > Insecta > Diptera > Glossinidae > Glossina > Glossina pallidipes. The sequence continues at coordinate 255,398 of KK500069.1, forward strand.
GAAGTTCTAAAATAAGCATTGTTAAGTGAGATTCAAAGTTCCGAAGGACAACCTCTGCAAATATTTTTAAAAAATACTCAATTTGACGATACAAATCCTTTAGCATTTTAACGTGAAATGCGTCAACTATCCTCCGGAAAAGTGTCAGAAGACCTACTTAAATCGTTACGGTTCGAACGATTACCATTTTATCAGTCAGCTCAGCTGACTGATCGGCGATTTCAAACGAACTCGCGGTTATGGAAGATAAAAATAATGTTCAGCTAGATCCTTCAATAAGCACAGTGATATCGATGAAATGGAATAAAATGTTTGTCTAAACGTACCGACAAAATTAAGATCGAAGACCGTATGCAAAACCGCAGCCGGAGAACAAAAACATTATTTATCTCATCTAAATGATCGTGTTGATATCATTTAAGGTTTGGTGTTAAGGCTAACAAACGTTGAGCACCATCCAACTGTCAAGCGTAAAAATTTTTCAACTGCTGATTCCGATTTAACTGTTGACTATCCGCATCTGATAACTGCTTCGGTTTCGATTCGTTACATGGTCATTTCAGGACACCATGTTTTACATGGTTTGAGATCTCTAAAAAATAGTTGTGCGCCTGATGGCATTCCATCATTTATAGTAAAATCGTGCTCTGACGAGTTATGTGGTGTTGTTTCAAAGATTTTTAACCAGCCCTTCAAATCAGGTGTTTTCCCTCTGTGTTGGAAGAATAGTTTCCTTCCCGCTTCACAAACGTGGAAATGGATATCATGTTCAGAACTATAGAGGCATCGCCAATTTGAGTGTCTTCCATAAATGGTTTGAAAGAATTGTTGTTGTTTAGCTTTTACTATCAAATCTTACATTTCTTACATTCCAACATGGCTTTCCGAAAGGAAGACCCACTGTTACGAGTCCCTTAAAATTTATTTGCCATGTTTTCGAGGCTATTTCTAGTGGCTACCGCACCGACATCGTACATGCTGATTTCAGTAAAGTGTTTGACTTGTGAATTAAGTTACTGATCTTCAAGCTCCAGGCTTCTCGCTTCCCTTTGTACTTAATGAAATGCATAAGCTCTTATCTGCACAACAGATCATTCAGGGTTCTGTTTAACTTCATCACATCGGATGAGTGTTTCGTGACGTTTGGCGTTCCTAAAGGCAGCCACTTTTACTTAATTTATACATTAATCATCTCACTTCGGTAATTAAATCCAGCCAGATCTTAATGTGCGCTAACGATGTTAAACTGTTTGCGTTTCCTTAGAAACGCAATCGTATTAGCTTCAAATTGACGTAAATAATTTGGTTACATGCTGCGCATTAAATTTTGCAAAATGAAATATAAAAAAATGCAAGAAGCTTTCTTTCTCAAGGAGAAAGGCATTCAATACTGAGTATTTTTTTTTCTTCACACAAGTTGGGAAATGTTGATTCGTTTACCGATATAGGGGTTCTATTTGATCAAAAATTACGTTTTAATTTGCGTATTGAGCATTCTTTAAGTAAAGCTAGGTAGGTCCACTAAGCCCTGGTCCAAGGAACTGAAGGATCCTCCTTACATAACAAAAGGGCTACACATGTGTTTAATTAGACCAATATTTGAGTAGGCCTCTCTTGTGTGGTCTACTTCCTATAAGTGTGACGTAGATTCAATTTGAGCCAAAAGCAATTCTGGCTGTTTGCCCTTAGAAATTTAGGTTGGGAACCACTTCTCTCTCTACCTCTTTATGAATATATGTTGCCGTTGTTATCGTCACTTGAGATAGATTTATTCTTGGTGTCTCCTTCTTAATTAAATTAATTAATGATACTATCAATTCGCCGACTTTGTGAGATAAACTTTAATGTCCCTAATTGCTTCTTTAAGTACTTTATTTTCATTAAGCTTAGTCAATGTAAATATAATTACGAACTGTTTAATCCGTTCAGAGTTATTTGCAGAAACCTAAATAAAACCTAAATAATGTCTATCACTTAAATTCAATATTGGACTCTTTAAAGTCTTATCAAACAACTATGCATATACCAGAGTTGCCTATGTCGTATTTAAGCTTGCTTGCACTCTTAACATCCAAGTATAATTCGCAAATTAACTCCTGTTGTTCACTGTTACCGCTTATCAAACTTTTGCATGTTTGCAATAGCTGAGGGGTTAACTTGCAACTTATTCCTGTACTGATTGTGGGTGTGCCTCTGTGCTAGTTGTGTACATGCTTTTTTCCTACTCTTTTTTTCGTTCTTATTTCTTTTTTCGTTATTATTTATTTACACACTAATTATGTTTTTTTTTTTTTATTATTTTTTCTTTACTTTTCCTCATAATTTTTAATATTAATTAGTATAAGATTTACTTCTACGAGTGAATTGAATTCGGCTGCTCATTTATTTTAGTTGAGATTCAACTGAAAGTAAATAAATAAATAAATGAGTACATAAATAAAACAAGTAAGCGCTGCGCCCATGGCGACTGACGATGGAGAATTTAAAATATGTCGCCTTTTTGTATGAGACAATTCTTAAAACGATAAATCCCTCATAGATACAGAAGTCGATATATCGGTAGTATGACCATGTCTCCATCAAAAGCGACGACACTTTGTTCATTTTGTTCAAGGTGATCGCTTACCAGCTCACCATATCGAAACGAAGGACGCACTTGTTGATTGTAAGCCACGCAGATTACCTCCTGAAAAACTTTAAATTGTACAAAGACAATTTAACTATATATATATGTATCATGCAACTAGGCATACGTCATCCATACAAGAGAATTTGCGCAAATCCTTTACACGTTGTATCATAGTCTAAGAACGAAAGTCACGCGTGTAGTGCGATTGTATAGCTAATTTACGTTGCAAGAAGATCTATTCAAAAATAGAGTTGGAGAGAGATAATTTCCATATCCCTGTTGAAGAAGCAGATATACATAAAACGACCATTACCACGTCAAAAGGACTTTTCGAATTTACAAGGAGGACATTTGGCTTGTGTAATGCCGCACAAACAATCAACGAAGCCTTCAAAGGCCTCGAATTTTGTTGTGTCTACAATGATAACATTCTTATCGCTTCTGCAAATTTGGAAGAACGTAAAGAACTTATCAAAATAGTCTATAATCGATAAAGAGCCTGTGGCTTGACAATAAACTTCGAAAAGTGCGTATTCGGGAAAAGTGAACTATATTACCTAGGATATTTAATTACATGAAAAGGATTATTACCAAATCCAGAACATGTGAAAGTAAAGAAAACGAATATGGTCTTAGCCAGACTTCTGGCTCTTGTTAATTTTTATCGAAAGTACATCTCGAAAACAGCCGAGACACAAGTCGTGCTTCACGATTTAAAAAAGGGTGAAAAGAAAAACGATAAACGAAAAATTGCTTGGACAGATGAACTAAGAAACGCCTTCGACTGTTGCAAAAAACAACTTACCACCGCTTGCTGTCTAGCCTATTCGAAGCACCACCTCTATCACTTTGAATTGACGTTTCAGATATTGGTATGGGAGTAGTTTTACAACAACACGTTAATCATTGTTGGGTACCTTTGGTTTTTTTTTTTAAAAAAAGGGCGGGCACATAAAACGCTGTTAGCACTTTTGATGGAAATCTACAAGAAATATATTCTATTATTGATTACGAGTCAGAAATATTTGATATTCTGCATAACTTGTCACATCCTGGTTCAGAATCTTCAATTAAAATATTTACTGATTTATATGACCATCAATCAAGACAGACATAGCAAAAAGGGTTAAATTTTGTATGTCCTGTCAGAAATTAAAAATTGGGAGACATACTAGGGCGCCAATCTGTACCATAGAGAACCCTGAAGAACGTTTTAAACACATAAGTAAGAAATTCTTGGTGCACTGTCTTTTCAAAAAATTAAAGATATTGTCTTACATGTATTGATAGATTTGCAACATGGCCGGAAGTGACACCTTTGGAAAATGTTACTGCTGAGTCAGTTCATAGCCGGATTTCTAGGTTTTGGTATACCAACTCAAATTCTCTCTTTTCCGAGCACTCTCCAAAATGCTTGGCTCTATATTCGTCTATACAACATCATATCCCCACCAAATAACAGCCTAGTTAAAAAGTGGCATAAAAGTTTGAAATTCACAAAAAATAGATAGATGTTTTGTGATTGGATTTCGCAGTTCGGTAAACGTTGATATTGGTTACGTACCTACTGAATTAGCCTGTGGTATAATTTAACAACTTCCTGGTCATTTCGTAGCTGAAAACACCTACTCGACAAATAGTGGCTAGGTAAAAAAATGGTGCGAGAATATACCAAACATGCAAGCTTGCGAAGTAACTCTATACGGAAATATAGGTTGGTATTTTACTCAAGGTATGACTCAAGATATTGAAGCCTTTACAACTGGATCCTGAAAATTTTTTAAACGGATTGATAAAAGGTTTGCATTCAAAGTAAACAACGCAAAAAAAACCCGTATCAGCTGATAGATTGAAACCAACGAAAATCGTTCGACAAATCGAAGATTCACCTGTAAAGCTACAAGAAGAACGCGAAAGAGTCAATCTTCGCAACCGCAAAGTTGCATGTTTCAAACCAAGTTGAAAGATTAATTTGAGTTGGTTGATAGAAAAAAGTAGAAAGCAATTAATAAATTTTGTTAAGTAAAAAAATTTTTTATAAATAAATAAATCCTGACCGGTTATGGAATATTTTACATAGTATTTGGTTGCTGCGTCATGATTCTCAACTAACAATGAATAGACAACATTACAACCGTCTGGCAGTGATTCTGAGGAAGGCGTACGTGGGAACTCAGACTGCAGTAACGAGCTGCCAAGCTATTGGAAAGCGGTGATTTACCTATAGTATAAGTGATCTGTACAATCAAAGAGCATAGAACCTTGGTGACGTGCATTCGATGTCGGACACATTGCACTGATGTGGAAAGAAAACCATTTTGCAAAACGTTGTGCCAAGTCTTCCTTCCTTTTCTGCAAAGAGTCACCTAATTTGGCAGTAAAGAAAAGTTGTTCGACCGCATGTGCCAAAAAGCAGACATTAATCCATGGCGAAGGGCATATAAAATAATATGACATAATAAGTTTGTGTAGACTAGTATGGAAGGGAGACCAAGCTGGCTCCTATAGCTACCATCAATTCCAAATACTGCACTAAAGCTAGCAATCCAGTGGAGGCCAAATATCTTTGCCCAGATAACCAAACAATCTATCGACGAGAGGATGTTCTTAGGTAAGGGGATAATACAGAAGCTGGTTCTTATTTCCAAATACAATAAACCACCGACCAAGCAATCCATCGGCGTATCCACCTGTGTAGGCAAAGCTGTTAGAAGGAGTCTTATATTAACGCATGGTGCAGCTAATGAAGCGGAACAACGTCCTCTCAGATAACCAATATGAGCTCAGGAGAGCGCGGTCAACAATAAATGCCATAAAGTACGTGGTGAAGCTTGCCACGGGCACCGTTTGCGTAGAGCGATGGAAACTTGACGAGAAAGAATACTGCGCCGTAGTCACGCTAGTCGCCAAAAACGCTTTTCACTCGGTTGACTGGAACAATATCCGCTGAGCACTTATAGGAGCACAGGTCCAATGATACATACTCGCCATAATGACAAATTACCTCTGTAACCGTACGCTCAAATATGAGAGCGACAATGGCGAAGAAATAGAATAACAGCAAGCGTCCCACAGGGATCGATTCTTCGTCTACTTTCGGCTACCATTATGCACCACGACACTCAAAGGTTGAAACATTCGGCGGGAGCAACAATTATTGGCTTTAAAGACGACATAGCAGTTGTCGTGAATGCAAAGCATGTGAGAAAAGAGAAAGAGAGAGCAATCGAGGCAGTCACGCGAGGTGAGGGCGTGGCTGAGCGAGGCGGACTTAAAGTTTTCATAGCACAAAGCACTAGCAATGCTAATAAGAAACCGGAATGTAGTAGAGCGCAGACTCCACAAATGGCGACCATGAAGCCATTTCCCCATGGAACACGATAGAAGAAGTAAAAATCCCAAGCTTGCCGTCTCCAAATGGGATATTGCTGCGTTTGGCGAAGATATGTTCAACGTGGTGGTGTTTTCCCGTGTGGTAAAGATTAACACATCGGAAAACGCGTTCACGAGGTGTATATTGCGCTAATGGAGGCATGCGATACAACTATAGCCACAAAAAAACCTTCAGAAACGAAGTGCCATGCTACTGGCAGAATGAGAAAATTAACTCGACCAGAAAGTATTGCCTAGAAGCTAGGCGGCAGGTGCCGCAGGTAGAAGAAAAGAACGTCGACATTGGACTGGATACATAAGAGCGCCTCTTGGAGGAAGTCCAAGAACGGCATTCGCAACAGCAAAAGTTACTTCGGGCTCACATATAGAATGGTAAATATAGGTAAATGCGATCATTCTCAAAACACTCAAAAGTCATATATAACTTTCTCTGTTCTGCTGTGAAGGAGTGTTATAAGTCTACACGCGATTTGGTTGTTTTTCGTGGCAGAAGAAGCACGGATTTGGGAAGTGAAGAGCGTCCCTTCCATAAGCACTGGGGAACCGCTGGCAGCGTTGGCATGACCCTTGGCCTATACGTAAAAAAGGACCGGGGGAGCCCTCCGGGTGGCGGTACGACTTCACGAAAGAGCATTCCTTGAAAGATGCCACTCTGGTTAATATCACGGCTGAGGCCGTACTACTTTTGCAACTTGCAGACTCAAGTAAGACACGCACTGTTAGTGAAATCAATCTACAGGCGGTGTACCCTCTTAGAGCGCTCGAGTAGGTATTCGGTTTTCTCACCATCTCGCAGGAGGCAATCCTGCCGATAGCAGGTGCGATCCTGAGCGATATTTCGGTGAACGAAATAAAAGACATTTAAAAAACGAGCCAGAGAGAGTAGATAGAAAGGAAGGAGGAGGGTTCGACCTCAGTGAATAAGGGGCAATCGCGATCGAACCCTGCGTCCTAGATTAGTGGTACGTCCTTGCTCAACCCAAACGTATAGGAGTAAACAACTCTTACATGTAGCTCCTTTCGAACCTACTTACAAAGATTTGATCACCACATCTCAATAGCGTGCTCAAATTTCGGGCACACAATATAGGTCGCTGCGCATGTAATGTTTAGTTGTCCAAGATTTGAAATCTAAGATCAGCCTAGATAGGGACGTCAAGACATAGGTATGAGAGTGACTGAAAATTCAAAATCCAGAAGCACCATGAGCAACTTTGCGTAAAAGAAGAAATGGAGCACTTGCTGGTTGGAGAGGCTGCGGATGGAGAGAAAAAGGCATGGACGCTTATAGGGTGATCCACTAAGGTCACACCAAACGAAGGACCGGACTACGCGAAATATGGTGGTTTCGCGGAGCAGTGATCAAAGAATTGTGGATAGTTTTAGTACACAACCGCCATGGATGTTAAAAACTGCATCCGCAAGAAGGGGGGAGAAGGGAAGCAAGGAGAATCTCTTAAAGATGCATTACAAAAAACACACACACGTGACAGGGCTAAACAGAGAGTTGTGTGGTGGCCGCATATTGCGAGAGACCGAGATGATGTCACGGACAAGCGTGATTTTAAAAAGCTATACGGACTTTTAAGGGATTAAATCCCAAAAACCCCTGAAGCGTAGAACCTGTGCAGCGCGTATAGAAGAACATAGGTGACAATCAGTAATTTCGCGAATTTGTTGCTCAAGGCTATTAAACCCACTATAGGATGGGTGGAGTCATACATAAGTCTAGTCCCAGAAGACGCCGGCATAGCAGAGTCCTTCAGGCCCTAAGCAAGAAATGCACAAACAGTCACCATTACCTAATGTTTCTAGTCGTGAAGCTCAAACACATGACACATATTTGGCCCAAAGTGACAAGACCGAATTGGAGGAAGGCAATTCGACAAAACAATTTTAATATGATAATAGACCCATATGAAATAAGAGAATGAACATTAAAGCGACTTCAGAAAGATGTGAGTAAACTTCCTAGCGACGCATTGATTCTAAGGAAACCATGTAATAAAGGAAGCCCGCGTTATTAATGGACCAACGAGATGTAGGCACTCAGATAGAAAGGACAGCCTGAAACGCCTGAAGAAAGGTGCAGAAAGAAATCTCGGTATTCTCGTACCCTTATACAACAATCTTTGTGGAGCAGTCGATAGAAAGAAACAAAAAAGGACGCTTCGACTGCGTACGCCGGGAGCCCGACGTTAACGCATGGGTTACAGCTTAAAAGATGAGACCGCGCGGATCACCGCAAGTTATATTTCCGGTTACGGCCGAAAAAATTGTGCCAATTCTTTTTTCAAGGAAGCTGTCCCAAGCTTTCGTAAGTTTTCACGATAGATAAGAGAATCCAGCTCCCGTAATCTGTGTGGGAGAATTGCCCAAGGTTTACAAACAGGTGACGGATAGGAAAGCCACTGGCTCGAACGGCACAGCAAATATCATCATGCGAAAGAGACCTGACATCATCCTAAGGATGTTCTAATAATAGAGGGGGTCCACCAACAAATGGAAAATGAAAAAGCTGGTCTTTATCGCAAAGTCAACAGCCCACCGAAGGAGCCGTCTTTGTACCAGCCTATCTATCTCATCGACACACCAGGGACGCTGCACGAGAAAATTCTACACGATCGCTTGCTGCTGATAGGCGAAGAATAAGATGACTTTTTAGAAAACCTTAAGGGTTCAAAAGATTGTGGTCGACAACAGGCACCTTGTGCATGTGCATTTTGGGGAAGTTGAAAAAGCTATAGTCGTTGAGCAATGGAAGGGTGGCAACAAGAAACCGTACAATGCAATCACGGTCGACGTGATCGCAATGCTGGAGAAGAACCTTATCAGATTGGCCCTAATGAAACAGACTAATATTGAAGGGGTTTTCACATACGTGAAAGAATTCAATTTAATATTTGATGATATGCCATATGAAGCATACGGCAGAGACATACGATACTCGAAAGCAACATTTTAGGGGATTATCACGAGAAGAAAAGGAAGCCAATTTGGCAACGCAACACGTCGAGATTGTATGTTTGTTCCTGTATACTAAACGGTTATTATTAAAAAAGTTGTGAAAACTAGAATAACTCGAGTTTTGTACCTATTGAATTATTGAATTGCAGGGTGTATTATCCTATATGGAAGTTGTCTTAACAGGCGTTTTGCTACACACTAGCTCCTAATTTTTCCAAGTATCCTCCTTCTGACTTTTGCTTTTTGCTTACGTGTCTGTGTTGTTTTTGCGTTTGTATATATCTCCACTGATTACTTTTTGGTTAGTTTTTATAGTTTGCTAACATTGATTTCTCTCCATTCTACATATCTGTTGAAAGTATTATTTTTGCTTTGCTGAGCTTTGACTGTTATCTTTCAATCTATCGTTATGGGAATCAGCCTATTTTTTTGCCAAATTACGCTTTGGCTGTGATCGTTTCATTACATTTGTGCACGGTATTATCATCCGAACTGTGCAGAAATTGGCGGCGTAGCTACTGATGCAGATTTGGACCCTATGAAATGGTTAGGCTGGACATATCCTGAATTTGGACAGCGGAACGTTGACCAACATCGACTTTTTATTCAGACAAAAATGGGGTTGTCTGAAGTAAGAACTGTTGGCGGTGTTTGTGAATTTGAAAAACCCAAGATGTTGTTTAATAAATGCTTCTTTCTTAACTGTTCTGACTTATCTAATAATCGGAAGATGTCAATCTGTAGTGTGGTATGTGAGCGCTCACCTGTGACTTTACAAAAAGTTCATGCCCCTATCTGAAGATAATAATCACAGTTCGCCCGCTGCTATCAAAGCTCATGTCAAAAAATAAGAATGAAAAGTCCCCACTCCACCCGTCACCTAATTCTCCATCACGTACAACACGTACAGCAAGTTGCAAACACAAACAGAACCATTCCTTTGAGTTTTTCTCCTATTCGAAATGCTTCTCCTTTGATTTCCAAAATGTTTATCACAAATAATGTAGCATCAGCAACACTTCCCCTTCGTAATGCAATATTTGTGTCAAGATTTGCGCCTTTGCGAAACATTAAAAGCTATATTTATGAAAAAATTCCATCTGTCAATCGAAGTCGAGCTAGTCTTTTCCAGATATCTACAGGTTATCCTCGAGCTATCTCGGTCTTTAAGATTTTAGTTCCGACCGAAAGAAAGGAAATTGCATTAAATAAAGCATTGTGGCCAAAACGACTCTTAAAAAGGAATTTACTCCGGCGGGCAGACCTCGAAATCCTAAGTACCAAAAAAGTACCAAAAAATAAAAAAAAAAAATATATAGGAAAAGCGCATCTGGGTATGATTGATTCAAATACCCGGCAGTAAATGGTAAATTTAATTACCACAGCCACCAAAATTACTGTAGCTACTTACAAAATATAAAATCCTGACTCTGTTTTAATTCAAAATAGTTTTATAAATTTGTTAACTCCAAAAGTCTCCTTTGAAGATTTTGAAATCTCGAATCTCTTTGCCGATTACTTTCAACGAAATTTTTCTACTGCTGGTTTCGAATGAATTGTTAGCTGCCCGCAGCAGACAATTAACACTGTTCCGGTTCCGAACATTGTAATTTCTGAATGCCGTATTATAAGGCTGAAGCTCATAAAGTATAGTTGCTCTCCACAGCTTGATAGTATCCCATCATGTATTCGTAAATCATTTGCCGTAAAACTTTGTGAAGTTATACCAATTATTTTTGATCTCTTTTGGTCATTGGGTTTCGCGTCATATTTATTGAAATGGATAATGTTTGTAATAGATCGTTCAATTTAAATTCTTCACCTTCGATGAATTTTCTAAGAGGAAAGAGGTCCATCGAGGCAGCCAGTTAGCACCCTTTTTCCTATTTGTCCTCTACATTTTCCATTGGCGTATAAGTCAGCCCATGTCCCAATGTACGCGGATTATGCTAAGTTGTTATCTTCGTTTACTTCAGTAACGCACTGTAGTCTCCTCCGATCTCACCTAAACAATTTGGTTACCGCTTTATGTCACTTAAAACTAAAAAAATTCAAAAACTTGTGATTCTCAAAAAAGAGATCGTTTACCAGTGAGTATTTCATTTCTTCCCAAATATTGCAAAACGTAGATTCGTTGATTTAAAGGGTTTATTTGACCAAACACTACATTTTAATCTACAGGCTAAGCCCTCCATTCATAAAGCTAGATCAGCGCTTGACTTTATTAAACCGCGGTTCAAAGAGTTTGATGACCCATACGTAACCAAAAAATTATACATGAGCTTGGTGAGACCAATACGTTAATATGCTTCGGTCGTGTGGTCTCCTTTCCGCAGGCGTTATATTAAATCAATAGAATCACTTCAAAAGTTGGTCCTGCTTTTCGCCCTTTAGAAACCTGGGATGGGATACGCTAGGATCCTTGCCGCCTTATGAAAAATCTTACCTTGACTTTTGAAACTATTTATCCCACGTTTCTTTCGTTGTTAAATTAACAAAGGGTCCTATTGATTCCGCTATCCTGTTAGGAAAGGTTAACTTCAATTTTCCATACTTAAAAAAAATTTTTTTTTTCGCAAAACTTCAGTGCAAATATATTTTTAAGATTTTCAATCCCTTCAGAGTTCTCTGTAAAAATCTAAATGATATCTACAATTTTATTTCAATATCGGACTCTTTAAACACTAATGAATCTTCAAAGCTTCGTATAGTTCGTAATTAAAGTACTATTCTATTCTATTCCAATTCACTATTTTTGTTTGCCAAGCTTTTGCATGTTTGCATGACTGGTTGCGAGATCACCTCTATGCTAAAAGTGTACATGCTTTTTTTTTCTTTCTTTTATTGTGTATTTATTTTTGTAGTTTTTTTATTTTTAGTTTATAAATGTTAATCGTAATGTTTAGATTAAGATTTAGTTTTAACATTCTAGCCTATTCGGCTGTAATTTTAGTTTGGCTGAATTGCATGTGTAATTAAATAAGTGAAAAAAAAATGAATAAAAAATATATACCAAAAAAGATTAGAGGAATGTTCAATGACATGTGACAATTCTAGCTCATGCATGGACTTATAAGCTGATCACCTACGTAGACGAATAGGATGCAGAAACAACCCGAAAACGTTAACTCTTCCTTAATACGAATTCTAAGTGTTCTATCCTCGAATTCATGTTATACAAGAGGGGATATGATGACGAATGTCATTGCCGACAGTGAATGAATCAGAATCAAGCTACTTAACGTATAACGATCCATTGTCCAAGATTCGCGGATGAGAGCAAAATTATAAGTATGGCTATAGGAGAGAACCCGGTGGGAATCCGTAGAGTTAATGCTGTACCAGCCGCAAATTTGGAGCTTAATACAAAGCATAAGTAAAATTGTTAGAAGAAAACTTCGGGGAGTAGAACGCTCGCAAAGCTTACAAAATAGCACAACGGCCGATTTGAGACGGTTCAGACGACTATTTAAACGGTTTTCTGATTTAATACGTAGTGGTAGTTCGGGGAGTGCTACCCTTAAACATAGGAAGAGCTGTGGTGCGGTGAAAGTCCCTCACCGATTAAGACTGTTAATGCTTTCCACTCGCCCCAAATAAAAAACATACACACGCACATCTACAAAGTGTAATAGAATAATTCACCCTTGAAAATTTTTCATAGTATTAATGCTGTTGTTGAATCTAAAGAAATTTGGTATACAAATGAAATTTTGGGCAAAATATAATAATGTAAAAAATTCAATTGGTTGGCTACTCTATCATGTGTAACTAAGTAATTTTCTCTCAGCTACTTTACATTTTTAAGAAAGTAAATTTTTCCAGTTATTTATTTATGTACCGTGATCAACTCCAAATTTATTAGTATCTTGAAAGCGTTTCATTGCTCTATATAAATTGCAGTACTTTTCTGTTCTGCGCTTGGAGTGTTGTAACTGCCTTCTTACTTTGCTTGCTTGAGTTGTTGTCATCTGTGGAGCTCTAGTTGGCAACATTCGAGCACGTCTTACTGTTTTTGCAAGAAGGAGCTTGAAAAGGCGCAACTAACTGCTCTTGTGCCAAGATTTCACGAGAGGAGCATGCAATGTTAAATGGGAAGTCGATACTCTTCTTTAGCTGCTCGGATTTTTTAAGAGTTTCGCGGGAGACATTCCTACTTCAGCAGCTGCAGCAGAATATGGAATAAATTGATTCATCCAGTAATGGCCTCAATGTTGGTGGGGGCTGTGCTTTTGTCGTCCTCAATTTAACAAAAGCATTTGACAGTCCAATAAACTTTGCTTGACCATTTTCTGAGGCGTATAGAAGAATAAAGAAGAAGTGACGTGTTGCAAAATTTAATCATAATTAAATGTCAAGGTACTTTGAAGAACGTTTTGCCAAGTATGTGCATGTGAAAAGAAAAGTTTAAAGATAAAAAAAGTATATATATATATATATGTGAGGACCCAAAGTCGTCCCTTGTTTTGGTCTCACGGGTTCTCCGTCTCTGAGCAGGGAAAGAGGTGCTAGATTAAGGTAGGATAAGAATAGATTAAAGTAGGGTAGGAGTAGAATAAGAATAGCTGAAGCATCGAATAGGAATAGATTAAAGTAGGATAGGAATAGATTAAGAATAGAATAAGAATAGAATAAGGATAGCATAAGAATAACTTAGGATAGGTGAAGAGTTGAGGAGACGCTCGCGAACGAGCGAGGAGTAAGGTCGTCGTTGTCAGGCTCTCGAACGAGCCAGTAATAATAGAGTAGTGAAGAAGAGTGCGTTGAATGAAGTATGGCGTTATAGTGAGGATTTATAAACGTACGTCAAATAAATAAGCACGAGGGAAATAAAATGAATGCAACTAGAAGAAACATCGTTCGCGGTTTTACTTAATCAAGCCAAAATAGTGCGAGGGGTAAAGGCAAACACGGCAAGTCCCGCAACAAATAAATATTCTTGCGTTATTTTCCTCCCCTGGGCCCCTGAGCTACCCCAGCCTCGGAAAGGGACGGAAACGTCCTCGCAATATATAACATGAGAATGCTTCATACCGGTTGTTAAGCGTAAACATGAAAATAAACTGATCTCTCAAATAACAATATGACGGCCTATGAAAGCCGTTTACTTATTTCTTGTACTCATATATTTAAACTTTGATTTATAAATGATCGTGTTTTCCGATATAAAATTGTTACTACGGTCACGTGAATAAAAAAGAAAAATTGTCTTATTCGTCCTTAGTTCCATTATTCGTTTAAACACTGCGTGTGGTCTCGATCGATTTGTTATTTAAAAAAAAAATAATCCAAATAAAATTCAAGCAAATTCAACGCGGGTATATGGCGGGCATTTACTGAGCGTTTTAGCAACTATAACGGTGACAAAACTATAATCTTTAAAGCTCCCGAAAAATTTTGTTAGTGGTCGGTAGTGGTATAGCCTCAATGTTGGTGGGGGCTGTGTTTTTGTCGCTCTCGATTTAACAAAAGCATTTGACAGTCCAATAAAATGTTGTCTGTCTAATAAAATTTGCTTGACCATTTTCTGAGGCGTATGGAAGAATAAAGAAGTGACGTGTTGCAATATTTGCTTTGTGTAGAAGAATATGGGTTTAACTATAAGAAAACGCATTATTTACGTGTTTACATTTGATTCAACTATAATGAAATATATAAGGAAAGATGCAAGAAATCCACATATAAGTAAATAAAGGAGATCAAAAATGAGACGGGAAAAAGCATGTAGACACGTAGTACGGAAGCAAATTCGCAGCCAATTTGGTCCGAACTGGTAGTATATTAAGTCGAAGCACACATGCAAAAAATTTGGTAACCGATAATAGTTTTTTGGAAATCACATATCTGCTAAAATAAGAAACAATTTAGCTTTACAGAAAACCAATTTCCCTATAATACTGAAGAAGTAAAATAAAACCGGCTAAAGATTTTGGTCGACGAAGAAGTTAACAAAATTCCCTGGCCTGACGCTGTTGACAACCCCAAATGATTTCTGAATATTACCTTCCGTCAAACAATACATGCCACAATTTTATGACATTTTAACAATTAATTTGTAGGTTACAATTGTTTTTTTAATTCCAGTTTTATAATTTTCGAGACACTGGAAATTTGGACTTCGTGTGTTTATTAAACGTTTCTCTTTGATAAATAAGAACATCGTTCACACTGAGGATTGGCTGTGGTCGGTCGAATTCGGAGGTTGTTCCAGAAAACGTAAAAAAAGTGCACAACACCAGTTTGAAAAACCGAAAAATGAAAATGCGTGAAATGATTGGCGTCCTGAAGATGAAAGGCAGTTCACTCAGCATATTGGATGAACATTCGTTCATGAGAAAGCTCTGTTCGCGGGTAGTACCACGTTTACTCTCTTTTCATACTAACGTACTGCTAATTCAGAATGTTCCTTGACGCTGTGTAGACGAAGTACAAAGATCTGTTTCATAGGATATATGGCAAGAGATGAAACGTGAATCAAAGGGACCAAAAAAGTAACGTCAATAAAACGAGTGCAACTTGTAAACAAATGGTCAAAATGTAATGAAATTTTTACATTTTTCGTTTAAAGACTATTATTACCCCGAAATCAAATGAGTCTGCCGACGGTGTTGCCATATATCTGTTAGGCCAGTTGGCTTATTGAGTGATATGGTAGATATCAATTGGATGTTTCCAACTAACCGCCAGTAGGTTGGAAAGTAACATTAGCCCAATTTTAGGTAAATAAAGCTTTTATAAGATTAGCGACGAAAATTGAAGTGTATTTCTTCTAATAAAGTCGCAGGGTCAATGATACCATTTATTGGTTTAATTAAGAATAAAACACCTAAGATATACCGAGGTTTTCTTCAGAAAAGTGTTGGTACCGATAGCAAACTACGTTCATAAAGTGTCAAGAAAGTACTAGGTCCCAATGGAGATTTCTATGCTCGAAAATTAAAACTTTCTGAGCTGAGTCGATTGCATTACGATATCAGTGGTATGAAAGCAACAACGTAAAACGTAAAAGAAAACATCAAGAATATAAATATGTAAAAATAATATAAGCAAATTTTTTTAAGTCTCAAACGATACCTCGACTAAGAGACAAACAGGTGTCAAAATAGCAAATAGGCAAGGTAAATCAAAAAATAACCAAGTTATAGGAAGATACCGACCAAAAGCATTGTCCGTGAGCACCATGCACAAAGCGTAAAAACCAATCTAGCATCACTAGTTATTGTATACTCTAAATTCAAATTCCAGAAACTTATTTAGAAAAGTCCAGGCTTAAAAGCATTTCGAGATGAAATAGTGCGGGGTAGGGGAAATTGCACACCAATAGCGCTTGACGAGCTGCTTAAGAACATGTAAATTTATTTCCACACACAAAATATAGATGATATAATTCAAAAGATAGCATCCTGGTGTAAGCAAATAAACCCCCCTCCCTTTCGTTAAAATTGATAACTTAGTTTTAAAAGTTGCAAAAATAAAATTTTACCTATAATCAAAAAACGTAATTGCCGTGAGTGAACTGTCTCGGCATATAATTTTAGATTAGTTAAAACGAAATTAAAACTTTTTAAAAGCTTTTACGCAAATATATTAAGATAATCAACGTATTTACTCAAGAAATATCCTTTGTGGAATTAAGAAAGGATTTTTAAAAATCAGGCATTTAAATATTCCAGAAATCAAGAAACTAAAAGCAGCGGAAGAATTGCTCAATAAGTCGGTTGTAAAACTCCGAACTGGGATTGGAGGTAGCTATCAAAATTTTGTATTGTCGGATGAAAGACGAAAGTTAGTTAAATTTGGTATTTTAACAAGTAATCTGATAATAATAGTCCCAACCATATATACCATTACTTTCTATATCAAATTACTATTATGAGCCTATTTTCTCCACGAAATATTTACCATATGAATCGTTAGTTTCCAGGGAAACGCTTATATGGGTCGGGGTTCAAAAAATGTTCCCATTCGGTCGTAATTTTCATATTACATGTTTTTTGAGAAACTTTGAAATCTACAAAAAAGACTTGCTATTACGAGTGGGCGGCGTTTGAACAATTATTTCACATAACACACCACTTATTTCATTACATGGCCATCCTATCCTGCCTGCTTGCTTCATTACAACAGATTTATGAGATACTTGGAAGATATTGTAGTTAAGCCAGTTGCCAATAGGTGATATTAAATGACACCATCACAGAAAACGTTAGAACACGTAAAATATTGTTGCGGAAATCCCAAATCCAGTTCATGCTAACTAATTGATTATTCCCAAGTAATAACTTCTCTAGAGAGGAAAACTCAAGTGCACATTCGCCGCGCGTCATGCAGCTGCCGGCCGGCGAAGAAGATTAGAGGAAAAAACAGACAGAGAAAACCCCAGGTTAATATTCGCGCCGCGAGGAAAACGATTAGAGGAAAAGCAGGTTCACGGATTAAAAATGAAGCCATGAACTTAGATAATAGTAACATGTTTGTAAAAATGTATATAAATAGACTATTACGGAAGGTAGAATTAGTCGGACAAGAACAGTCAGTCATACAAGAACATTTGAGTCGAAAAAGAATATTAGAGTTGAGAAATAGAGAGTATTGTCAAAGTAAAATGTAAATAATCCTACACTTGAAGTGTATTTCTCTTGAAAGGCGAATATATACTTTATACTTTTATGATCTCTTTACGGTAAATTTTCCACTCTTTTCGAAATAATACTCATGTGTCCACATGTGCAAAGCAAAGCTGCTAAAGGTAATAATAAAAATATAATTTAGTTTAAATAGAAGGAATACAATAAAATATAACCGCAACCGAAGAAAGGAACGGCAGACATTAAGACGTTCATTGTTGGAAAAATGTTTGTCTACAGTCAGATCTTGAAAACGTTAATTTAATTTAAAATTAAAGTGTCAAATAATTTTTAGGAAGTCAATAAATGTCTTAATACAAAACTACTTGTCATTAAATACCCCGTCGATGTGAGATACTCCGGGCCACAATGACCTGTAACTGTTAAGATATGATATCGAATAATCCGCCAATGCAAGTTATAATTCGCAATGCTCTGATGACATATAATTCGTCAACACAATAAATGTCACAAAAGAAAAGCTTACTCATTTTGCTAAAACTCGCACCTTAAAAAATACTCCAGATTCATAAGATTTTAATGCAAATTCTTATCTCCATAATCAAAAATGTGCAATACCAAAACAAAAAAAACAGAAAAAACTTTAACTTATAAGCTTTAGCAGACTTTCCGAATGATTCGTATGGGTAAAAATCACCAACATTCACTAGAATTTCTAGAGTGGCCACATAAATCAGTAAATATATCCCTATATTAAGGTTTCCATGATTTTCGGAGCGATATGTTCAACATATTGCTTTGAATTTATAAAAAGTAAAAATCTCCAGCTATTCGAAGCTCTTACGATCCAGTTACTAACTTTAATAGCGAAAGTGAACTGTACGCATAACAAGAAAACATGATGAAATTAGTCTTTATACTACGAAGTGTCATGTCAGGTTCGAAGCAACTTGAAGAAGAAATAAATGGAATTGAAATTACAGAATAATTTCAAAATGGTCAGTATGGACCGCCAGGCTAAAACTAGCAAGTCTCTTGAACCTTTTTAGAAAACGCAAAAAAAAAAGCGTTCGAATTTCGTCTGCAGTTTCCAGTAACAACCCGAGATAGCATTGACCTAACTTTCTCCTCATACGAAAGGGGAAAGTTTAGGAATTTTAATGTGTATTTGTTAGATATTAGAGGTTGACTTTATCGTATACTAATTATGTGCTGCAGATTAGATATTTTGTTTGTGCGAATACAAGTGCATGCGTTGCCGTTGCTATTTGCGACTGTGTCTTGAAAGAATAACATAGATGTCGTCTCCGTTGTCGCTGAATCAAGATGTGCTTCAAGAAAAGGTTTAACTTTTCTCCACTTAGTATTAAAAGCAACTCCATTAGTTGTAATTATTTTGGATTATCTCATCTATTGGATTTAGTCAAAAGCGCGTAAAGGAAGCTTGTCCCATGGCGTATATCCGTATTTAGCACAGTGAAGAGTGGAATTGGCGCCTTTTATAACATATCATATAATCATTTTTAAAAGTCATCATGAGATATATTTCATTATAAAGAGCTTCTCTCAAAAACGTCTTTAAGCAAACTATAAATTGAACATTAATGAAACTCGGCGAACCTTTTGGCTACCAGGCGTATGTACGCTATTTAAATTCATTACAGCCGCCACCAAATCTGTTCTGCTATTATTTGAACAACTGTCGCCGGATCGATTAATGCCTTACGCAAGTCTTACCAGCTATACTGGAACGGACTGTTGTTGTGTTTTTGTATTTTAGTTAGCTCCAAAATATTTTATGAGCTATTGAGGCATACCTGCATGAATCGAAAACGATAATAGTAGCAATTTTAATTGGTAGATATTAGGAACTACGTAACAAAATCGTTTATTTAATATTCAGGAAACGCAAAGGACATTCTGTATCAACAAAATTGAGTGGATATATGATTGCCTTAGCAACCCGAAGGATGTTGTCTAAAAGTATAAAGGAGTTTCTGAAAAGAACTTCATTGTAAAAAGCCGCATGTCTAGAAAATATTGGATAGATGTTGTGGAAAGATAACTGTAGCCCACTAGCTAAGTTATCTGTTTCTCCAAGGTCTTTAATTCCTAACCATTTTCTGACGATATTGCCTACACCAATTTGAGTTTGTTTCCATGTATGTACCTCAGTATGTATATAAGGCTTCGAAACCAATAGAGAAATTTGTGGATAAAATCAGTATTCTTGAAATGCCGTGCATAGAATATGTGGGCGACGAAGTGTTTACCTCAGTCAGCTCGTAATTATCTTCAATTTATTTCAACTGCTTATCCAATGAAATGGAGACCTTATCACCAAAATATGTAGGGCAACGGATAGGCGTTCAGAGGGAGTAACATTTGATCAAGAAATAGTAACGGGTCGTTCAGTTTCAAAGTTAGACGTTCTTGTGTACGATGGTTCCAAAAATTCACGTTTAGGGGAATGTTGATAAATCCTCACGTAATAAGGGGAAAAAGAGTAAGCATAAGATGTTTATGTATTCTCATATACGAAGGGCAAATTAAAAGATTAACGACATGTCAAAAATAGCGAACACGATAAAGGAGAGAAAAAAAGACATTATATAACAATTATAGTAATCGTAACCTTGGAAGGCATGCACGAAATCTCATTAATGTTACTTATCTGACATATTACAGTCAATTTAGCATCATTTATTTTCAATGTTATTAGCTCTTAGGTGGAAACACAGGAAAAGCTAATATAAGGTAATTACTCTCAAGTATAAGCCATATGAGTTATACATTCGTTAATATTTCTGTTTCGAACGTGTTATTCTTCTTGTTGAATCAACAGTGGTTTTAGGTACTTTCTTTAAAAAAAGAAATACTTCCGCTATGTAGTTCGTCGTCACAACTTATTCTGTGTTTTTTGGTGGCATAAAATAATATCTGTCATAAGCGAATAATTTGAAGGCATAAAAAAAAACCCTTTCTCAAAAGGGGAGCAAACAAACTGAACTCAAAAAAAGCGTGATGAACAATTCAATTCACTATAATAACTTGTTCTATCACTTTCGTACGGTGAACGATTTAGTCACCATAGTATACATTCTTGATCAGCATGAAAAGCAGCATTGATTTAGCCTTTTTGTCGAAGCTTGCAGTCTACGAATCTATCAAGGTTTTTATATTTTTAAAATATTTCCAGGAACATCCAACGCGGGCTTAATATTTTTGTATTCACATTATTAACTTTGTTATTCAACACATATGTCCAAAAATAACCTTTTTATTGTGTTACCACATGTTTAATTGTATTTTGACTTGAAGCATAAACTGGGCCGATAAATTGATAAACTACCCTTATCTTGCTGTCGTAGCAGCAGGTTGGCTGAGAAGTTTACGTGCGTACTTCGTACAACTAGGACCTTGCCTTGCGCGACTAGTGTTCGTTTCACTCGCTGCTACGTGCATGTAGGACATATATAGTTTTCCGCCCAAAAATCTTTGAAGCGCTACAGTGCTGACCAGAAGGAAAAATAAATAATTGATAAGAAAATTTGGTTGCATAAAATTCAACTAAAATACTATGGTGAAGATCGCCAGGAAATTTTTCCTTCATCTACTATCCATAAAATATATATATGCGATATTTAGGCTGCTTTGGATGTTAGCATGCGGTCTATTCTTTAGCTGAGATTCCAATGTTCTCCTACTCTTCGAAACCGTTAGCTGATCAATTATGAGATAATACAACAGTCAGTCAGAGTAATTGATTAAATCGACATCAGTATTGACTGATCCATCAGAGCAAGGAGCATCTTAAAGGTAATCAAAGAAATTTACCAAGTCACTTCGCTTACTGCATTTATTCCCTATATTATGTTAATTCATTTGCTGCCTTCATTTTTTATTCAACAAAATCGGGTAGTGAGTATTAAAAAACTTGGATGAAAGCGAATAACATTCAATTTTCCTTTAGAACCAATGGTTTTTTGGATGTATTTGGTTTAATTTCAACGTATTTATTATAAACAAGAAAAAAGAGGCAGTTAATCATAAGAATTGGCCCAAATCAACCGTAATCTCCAGTTTGAAAAGTTACCACACTTCTACAAAAGTTGAACTTGAAATGACAAACTTGTGGTCAAGTCAAAGTCTTTAGTGCGCCAATTGTGTTCAGCTTCCGAATTTTCTTTATTTTTCTCGCTCTTCCACCTCAACGAACTATATCTGTATATCCATACCTATATGTAAATAATATATGTATATGTATCAACATGATTATGTATACCCATGTATACATATATATGTGTATATATGTATATATGTATATATATACATGTGTGTATATATATATATATATATACATGTGTGTATATATATATATATATGTGTATATATGTGTATACATGTGTGTATATATATATATATATACATGGGTATACATAATCATGTTGATATATATATATATGTTGGTATTCATTGAACTAAAAGTTACATTAAGTGAACATATTACGGTACGTTATTGTTTTACATTTTATTAGAAAATTGCACTCTCACACAGATATAATCCGTAACCACATCACACTCATTCACATACTTGCACATACAATAAACAAAAATTTAATAAAATATATTAGATTTTATTTATTACTTAAAATAATAATTAGAATCAAACCTGTTATTGCTATTTTAGCTGACCATTTGCTGGTGCCATCCAAAACGCTTTTTTCGACCGCCCTCATGTGTCCTATATGTGACTTATCATCAATGTTGAATACCGCTCTAAAGAAAATATTTGGTAATTGGGAACATGAAAAAACAACATCGCATTTGCATATGCAATATATTAAATACACAGTATGTTATCGCTGTTGTTTGATGCTATAAAAGTATATAGAAATTAGTCCACCGAGTAATCTTCATAAGTACTTGTCATCGCAGTATAATCAACGACATTCAATTTAGCACATTGTGACTCTCACCTACCCACCACCAAGTTTTGACACTATATAAATAATCACGTGCATGCATGATTTGTAAATTGTCAAGCTGCTTTGACATACTAAACAATGCAAAAAACGTTAACAGATTTTCTTGCACATAAAGTAACACATTTTAAGTTTTCATTGTATTGCATTAAAAGGTGAATCATCCCTCTCTTTAACGCTCTTTCAAACAATTTAACAACCAACTTTGGAACGTTTACAAAATCCTTGATTGTACTCCGGAAATACCTTCCAATCCCCGCTGTGCTGTATCTTTAAATTTTTCATGCTTTCAATTAAAATTTTTAAACAATTTTCGAATATTTCACAACTTTAAATGCCAAATATTTTCCAAATATTCCTGCAACCTGTACTGTGGTGGTTACTAGTGAGTCTGAAAACGTGCAGAAAGTTCGGAGAATAGTAATTTTTTATCATCCATGTTCTGAAGTCATAACGAATGATAGGATCTGTTGCACTACAAAACCTTATTGATATATTCGTTTCAAATTATAATTAGCAGAAGCTACAGTCAACAATTTACCGTTGTGCAAAATTATAAGAAGTAGGACTAATATATCGCTTACTTTCCCATTCAATGCTTTTATGTCGATTACAGCATATATATTCGCAACGCGTACACGTCTAAGAAACCGCATAAAGTGTTTTTATTCTTAATAAGACTGAATAACGTTAAAATCACGACATTATTGAAAAAAAATGAACATGGTCTTAAAATTTTTCCCAACTTTAAAGGTGAAATTATCGAAACCTTTTCACGGATACGTCAAAAAATACCGAAATACCCATATTTTTTTTATTTGTAAATGTTTCGTTTGATTTCCGTTTTCAACAATTAAATTCTCTCACGGACTACCAATCTTCTAGAACCTCACGCCATTCTCTAATTTACCATTAATACTGTACGGAGCAGCGGCTGTATTTTTTTGAATTTTTCCAAATTTTTCTTTTCTCATGCTTTTGCACAAATTTAATATATCCTTAGACCAAAAGTGGCATAAAAAAGGGCATAAAAATGGTAATAAGTATCTCATATTCAAAATATTTTTCCCTTTTTTTTAATTTTATATATTATGTTATATATATCTATTATATATATGTATGATATGTATTATGCTTGCTTTATCTGGCATATATATATGGCTTCCAAATATATATATATTCTTGATCAATATAATATGATAAATAAGCGTGTTCGAATTTGTTTAGATGTTTTAGGAATTATGGCGCGTTCGCATAACTTGCTGTACAGAGATTATGTACATAAGTATATTAAATCCATTCTCAACACAAAACGAACACGTTTCATTTTTAAGTGACACATTCTAAGATTTATCATTTTAAAAGAGCATGCGTCCGTATAACTTGCTGTACGGAGATAAGTACACTAAATCCATTCTCAACACAAAACGAACACGTTTTATTTTTAAGTGACACCTTTTAAGATTTATCATTTTAAAAGAACATATAACTTTTACTAGTCACATTTGGTATATATGCGTAATATTACATAATACATACGTATACACTATGTCATAATGAAATAATAAATGTTATATAATAAATACGTATAGATAAGATAGATAATAGATATAGATAGATAATCTTACATATGTAGTTTTGAGTTACGTGCTACATATGTCGTATTAGGCAAAGCATATATATATTCTCCCCTGTTTCCCATATCGGCCCCAGCTGAAAATAAGTTGTTAACAAATGTTAATGTTGGTATTTCAATATGCGAGACACCCACAACTACAGTATCGTGTTCGAGCACTAAGAGAGAAATTATAGTTAACTTCGATCTCTCGATGTACCGCCAGCTTATATCGAAAGGTCGGGAAATGTCAATAAATTTTTAATTATGGTTCTTCTGCAAGTTATACGGAAGTCGCTTAGTATTAATGCACTTAGCCAGACACGAACAAGGTAGTTATGTTATGTGATATTGACCAAAAATCTCACATTTTTACCTTTGTGCTTATCTTTGGTTTTTAAATGAATATATCTAACTGATTGCTTTTGAATTGCACTCAATTTTTCGGTATGATAAAGGAATTAGAATGTATTGATTTCTTCGTTGAGCATTGTTGTGAATATAAAATGCTCATGAAAGTAGGCTTTGTGTATCAACCTTTACGAGCAAAATGAAATACCAAAAATGAATACTTAAATAGAAAAAAGGCCCAGAATGTCATGATCTCTGTTTTGACTTCTGCAATATTTCTTTTCGTATATTACATCAAAAACTGGAATATGGTAATTTAAAGCAATTATTATCGAAAAAAAATTCTGCTAGTTTTTTGTAAGCAGTACAAGGCCATGACGAAAGAAACTATCTTAGTAAGCAAGCAGCGTAAGAAGAGAATAACAATTACATTCTTCTTAGTCGTTTTTTTTTTATTACTATATTCGTGCTCCTTTCTTTTTCTACTTTCTCACAAAGTAATAAAAAATGACGTGCGTTTTCCAGAGATTTCTATGAGAAATCTTAGGAAGTTGTATAGCAGTTGTTAAAAATAAATCGAAGTGAGGTTTAACTTGAAATATAAGAGATCATGTTATCATGATAGTGACAGTGGTGGTGGTGGTGTTCTTGGTGGCAGTGAGAGGAAGATAATGAGAATTTGTTTGTGTTCATAATTCATTGCTGATGGTAGACTGGATATTATAAAAGGTCGATTTGACTGCCTTACCGTATCAGTTCGAATATTTCCGGTTTATCCCGCTCACGTTGTTTCATGCGTTCTTCCATCGCTTTTATAATCGAAATGGCTTTGTCCTCTGCACCGTGCTTCGTACTTTTTTCAGCTGCTCCTATTTAATAACAAGCAAAATAGACTATTAAACAATACGGAAATCGTTTTAAAAAATTAGATGTCAAGCTTACTTTGTAGGCAATCGGCATTAAGTAAATCCTTGCATTTCTCGTGACACTTAACACCACACTCAGTGCAACGAACTCCTTGCCGTGCTATACCCCACAAAAGGCCTTCACATTCATAACAATAAGTCGGTGACGTTGCCGTCCATAAAACAAAATTATGGGGTGTCGTTGAAGATATTGGATAGATTAAAGCTTGCAATGCCTTACGGTATACATGAGTTTTCTTTTATGAAGTGCAAAAAAGGTAAAATAATTAAGCAAATTGAAATGAAATGCCGCCTTTTTTGGCATTAATAATTCTGCCTATATAAAATATTTCATGTAAAATCGTCCAGATTTCACTTACCAGCTCTTCATCGTTTAAGGTAGCCCTTGGTACTGCTGATGTTAAGCCAGCATTTCGCTTTGTAGCAGCCATTGTCTACGGAATTTTATGCAACTTAGATTTATATTCAAATCGGAAGTCTTTATTTCGTTACATTCATTATCTACACGTACACATTTTTATGTAAATATATTCTACACACATCCGACCATTAAATATTTTAAAATTAAATTTAAGTAAAAGTGAGGAAGCATACTAACAACATGCGTTAACCTAAAAATGTAGTTAACTTAAATTATATTAAAGAAACTTTATAAAATAAAAAATAATTTCTGGCAGAAAAACAAATAAATAGAAGTTGAGTATATGGTAAGTAGCATAATTGGGATTCCTTAAATATGCTTGTAATTATATGTAATAAAATCTTAGTTTAAGAATTGGTACGCTATTTATTTAAAGTATCTTTTGTGGACAATCCCTTTACAATTCCTATAGAATTTTTGTAAGTAGTAATAAAGCAAGGGCAATAATAATGTTTCTTAAATAAAGCACGACGAAATATGCAAAAAGAAGCAACGCTACCGAAATCAAGTTTTAGACTTGTCCGTAACAAGAAACGTTTATTTATATATTTTCAGAGAAACTACAATTGGGTATAATAATATGCAGCAATAACGATTTAAAGGTCTTTGTAAATTTTGACCAAAATGCAAATACATAGACGTGTGAAATTTACGGACCTCCCAAGATTTTTCAAAAAATAAATATCAGCGTTCGAAGAAACCGTTAAAACTACGTTTTAGCTTTTATTTATTAGGAAAAGACATTTTAGTAGTCGCTGTGGTCAGATTTAAGCAGCAGGGTGAATTTGGAAGGGATTCGAAGCGTAATTCATTCAATTTAAGTGTCGCTTTCATTAACTTGTGACACGTGCCATTGGCTTGATGAAACAAAAATTTTTTCTGTTAGTTGTGAGGCCGTTTTTTTTTTATTTCCACACTCAATTGATCCTTTGTCTCCTTTCAAGATAGTTGATGCGTATCCCAAGGTACGTACCTGATGACCTCGCCAGCTGAGTTTTGACTCTTTCGACGATTTCCGCTGGCTGCTGTCCCCTCAGCTGACGATCGTTTTGATCCAGGCCTGAATGAGTGGGCCCATGCTTGTTATATACTGACGCATTATCCTGAACGGATTAAAAAATTAATTATTATATATCACTGGCTAATTTTTATAACAACAAATTTTTAAAAAGAACAGCTAGTAACATTGAAGTTTATATCTTCTAACAATATAAGAGAGCCGCTAACACCATTCATTAACTTAGCTAAGAAAAAAACCGCTATTGGGATACGTTTCTCTAGTGAAGGTAATGTTAAAAGAAGCATAATATTTTAATAAAGTGGAAAGGAGACTAGCGAAGGAGAGCAACTTGACATTATCACAACTTGACTTAAATCCCGATGGGGGACCATTAATGTACAGGAAAATAGCCAGGGTTCTAAGTGGCTACCTTGAAGGACCGCTGCTGTTGCGAGAAATTCATCAGAAGAACGGGCTTTGAAAAAAACTCTGAGCAATCTAATATATATATTTCCTGGTACAATGACCGATTTTAGGCGACCACCATCGTAGATGTTTTTACGATCGTGTTAAAATTGAGCACATCAGTCAACAATAGTTCATTTCTCTGAAGCATCCTCCATAAGGCTTCTCAAGCCAATGTTTGGCTGCAGCAATATATAGTTGCATCCAAAAACAATGTTTAATCAACATACGAAATTTGCTTTATCCACTGTTTCGAAAATTACAAAGCTGGAATCACTGAAACAACTACAAACTGACTGCCAGAAAAACATGAAATTTTGACGCGTATCGTTTGAAAGCCAATGTATGTATTAGACCGCGATCTTAACATGACACTATGATTCAAAAATTACCTGATCTTATTTACTGTTATCGGTTGCCAAACTTTTGCATGTATGCAATAGCTGCTGGTGGATGCACCTGCACTAGTTGTGTACACGTTTTTTTTCTTTCTTATTATTGAGTGATATGTTATTTATAAATTGAATCAGAACCTGATGTCAAGCATAACGCCGAAATTAGAATGAATTAAAGGGCATGGGAAAACGCGGGGAAGGGAATGCTAACATCTTGAACTTGTTAAAGTTTGATGACATGTGGTTTACTTTATACCATCATGCGATTTGTATCTACCTGGCCTAGGCTATATGCGGAGTTTCTCGCAAATTGAAAGATGAACACGATTAAACATAATCTGCATATATAAGACTTTCAACATACTAAATAACCACAGGAATATCGTTAGAATATACGCCAAATAATATAGGACCTAAACAACTACCTTGAGCAATCTTTGAGCAGACTTGAAATGAACCTTTTCTATTGAAGTTTTTAAGTCGGATGTTATCCACTTAACCAGGTGGAAAACCTGGTCGACCAAGTTTCTATATTAACAGCTTGTGATTTATTTTTTAACGGTTTTATTGTAATCTGCATAAAAACATCACTTTGCCAATTTGGAGACAAAGTCTTATGAATGTGCGAGCATAATTTAACACTACAGCTGTAACTTCCGCGTACATAGATGTAGGAGGTTTCTGTCGGTCTGCTTTTCCCTTTATTCTTCCCAAGAAAGCAATATTTTATATAATAACGGAATTTCGCTAAAATGTCTATCTTCTCGTAATTGCTCACGTATAATAGTTGAGATTGAAGAGAAGAATCATGAAAAGAAAAAAGCCAAAGTACGTCCGTATAACATAATTTTGCGCAATGTTATCCATACTAACTAAGCCAGTCACAAACACTGAGACACAGATCAAAGCAAACTTAAGTGAGATTTTAGTAGAGTCATTTGTTAAAAGGCTGTCATAGAGTGAAGTTCAGTATGGAAAGTCATTCGTTGAAAGTCATAAGAAAAAAAAATAAAAAACAGTTAAGTACAGACGGCCATGGAATCAAAGAAAAAACACAAAATTTGTGCACATAAAATCAATGTGTTAAAAAACAAAAAAAAATGTTTCAAATAAACTAGTATTAATTAACTTAACGAAATTATATTTAAATAAGTTAGTTTTAAATTAATTAGTAGTTCATTTAATTAATTAATAATTAAAATTTAAGTAAAGTTAGGTGAATGATTTAAAATCTTGATGTTGTCGTGTTTTCTCTACCAAAAGGGTCAAGAAGTAAAATGTATTAGATTTTTGTTTTTTCTATATTATTCAATTGAGAACGTATAGTCAAATTGACTATGATCTCGCAGCAAAATATTAAATCAATTAAGTTTTTCGACACTTAGAAGGCCTTTACAACGTGCATGCTACATTGAAGTATATATGAAAACAACAAGTAAAAAGTTAAGTACAAAAAACTCATCGTCATAACCGTCATCATTGTCATCATCTTCATTACCATTATCATCTAAGGACTTGGTAACCATTATAAACGTGCTAAATGAACGGTATGAATTCAATACATAATGTATGTATAAATACACATATACACATGTCCATGTACGATGTTGTACACCTTCTTGTCAACTGAGTGATATGAAGGGGTTCTACTTAATGCCGCAGATGACTTCAGAAAATTCATAAGTCGAAAGCCCGGAGTAGTTATAGTAGTTAGTTGTTCTTTTTTTTTTCTTTATATTTCATTTTTTATATATAAAATAAAATATGTATATATATAAAGTAAAAAAAAAGTGTAATAATTGAATTGTAAAAATAATTTAGTGAAGGTAAAGTTGGATGTGTGAATGAAATTTAAGTCCTAAACTAATTGTTCCATAATCTATTTCTGCTGGGAACGATAATTCAGCAACGTGGAAATAATGGGAGAGTTTTGTGTTTAGGATATTCAATTCTAATTTATTTGTTGCTTATTTTTGCTTTATAAAAACTTAAATTTGATTAAAAAAATTTCCACTACTGTTTCTTTTAGTTTTATTCTTTAAAAAAAAAAACAAAATTGATTTTGAATTGTCTTAACGGGTTTTTCGTTAATTTAAACTATATTATTGTTAACGGGCTCTTATTTAAAATGTTATCTGTGTGATATCTGTTTTAGAGTTGATAGTGCCTATCTGAGCGTAATTATGACGAACCGTCTTTTGTTGTTTTGGGATCTCTCATGTGTAAGACTTGGCTAGCGTTTTCAATTGTTAACCGTTTTGCAGGGCTCAAGGCAAGATTTACTGCCTTTCCTAGCGTTTGTGGCTGAATGCTTGATTATAGTGTTTATCAAGACTTCTATAGAACAGACGATACAATCACAAAAGACAAATATTAATTGAATATCGTTAATATTTATCTTTTATGATTGTATTGCCAACAAAGTTCTATATATGCAGATTATTCAATTCTCGTATAAAGCTCAACATTTTTTCTTTGCATCGTGCTCTTTTATTATAGAGACTACAAAGTAATTAGTAACGATAGTATTGTGTTAGTACTTTTGTATGTGGTTCTTATATTGATCATTAATATTGTCCGGAGATTCGGAGTTGGAAGGAATCTTATGGTCTCCTTCGTCCTAGCTTTATATTATGATAAGCAAACTCAAATGAGTTGAGCTTACTATTTAGTGATAATTTTTTGGCAAACAAAATTTGAAGAGTTTCATGGAACCAATACACTTCTTTTAAGTGGCTATTAAAACAGGACATGTTCTTAATGTTTCTAGTTTTTTATGGAGATTTTCTAATACTTATTTATCTATACAAAATATACGTATTAAATGTACATATTTGTATATGCTTTTTGTTCTGGTCCACTCACTTTAATCATCGCTGCAGAGAGTTTGTATTTATTGGCAATCGAAGTTTCCTGTAAATATTTTTCAGAGGTCTATATGCTGAAGAAGTACAACCTTTCTAAACGATTGTTCAACTCTTAGTGCCTATTATTTTAAAGAAGGGCAGATTCGTTGAGTGCCATGTAATTCTTACAAAGAAAGACGGATTCACTCTATAAGTTTTACCGCGACAATACAAGTGAAATAAATGCTTATTGTCGGTATCCAAATGTTGCGGCCTTCGTAAAGAGGTCACTTCAAGAGGAAACAAATGAAGGACCTGATAATATAGTACAATAATTGAACCAACAATGTTTTCATTTGACCTTATTAATAGTAATTCATTTCACGTCAAGTTCATCCAAATCTTCTATACGAAATTCCTTATATACTGATTTACAGAATAATAGCTACGGAATAATAGTTACAACAAGGTCTACTGCTACCGATATAAAGGAAATTTCGCTCGTAATTCGAACAAGTTACTCGACAGCAATTTCATGATCGAAAGATTTTTCTTTCGAAGCCGGCTTTAATTTTTAAGAATGGTTGTGGGTAGACAAATGTAAGAGTGAAGAGATTTAAAATGAAAGAAAAAAGTTGCTCAATTAAAAAAACGTTGTATGGCGCTTAGATGGGTACAAACTTTTGTGTTAATTACGACTCTGCGTTTGTTAGAGTAAAAGGCGGTATAAATTGAGTAGAAAATGAAAGAAATATGTATGGACTATGATGAGCATTTGAAAAGCAAAATGGTGCAAAAATGGTATAAAAATACATGCCCATTTAGGTCATTGTGCCAATTAATTCAAAAATATGCCTTATGTGAATAAAATCAGAAACTGTACATGTAGTGGTAATTATTTAATTTAAGGAATGCTAGCCTGATGTTAAAGAGTCATTGGAAAGACTACTTAAAGAAACGGTGTAAATACCTGCCATTTTCCTGCTATAACATGTGCAGGTAAGTCTTAACATAAGTAGCTCAGTTTGTAACAAATTACTAAGAAAATTTCAAAAAGATTTAAAGTATTTAGCAGTTGGAAAATAATGAAATGGCTTAATAACAGAGAAAAATCGAACAAGTAGCTGTTTTCCAAAATTTATTCTTGCAATCAGTCAAATTTAAAATTCTACTTTCGATTATCGATATCCTGGCATTTGTTCGATTATTGCGGAGGGTTTAGAACATATAAAATGCTGTCTTGTATGATACAAAAAGAATATTTGTTTGTGAAATTAAAAGACGGTAATGAAAGGATAAAATGTTTGACTCTCTATCGACTATTATCATGCAAATAACGAATTAAGTAACGTGTATTAAAATCAAAACCGCCTTGCAAATTTATTCGTCTTGAAAAGCTAACTAAGCCAAAACTACAAATCCGAATCGTTTAGTTAAACTCAGCGCTGTTGAAATTGTGATTTTGTGCTGTCGCACGTGTTTCCGATGGTTGTTGTTTTTCGTTAAAAGAGCAAATTCGTTAAAAGGTCAAATTTAACTGTTTCTTTTAGGTTAGTGTTGTGTTGGTAAGATAAATCAATCAATAAATCTATTGTTAATTTTTCTATTTATTTTTTATTTGTTTATTTATTTGTTTACTTATTTATGTTTCTTTTCGCACGAAGCCTAGCTAAAATCAATTAACACCCGAATTTAAGTGATTCTTAGTAGTATATCTTATGCTAGTTATCGTTAATAACTAATACAAAGTATATAAAGAAAAGTAATGGAAAACAAATTTAAATAAAAAAAGAATAAAATTCGTTTATAAATAAATGAAAGAGAGAAACGAACAAAAAAAAACATTTACACGTGTAGCGCAGAGACACATCCGTAGCCGGTGCAGATCCGACTTGGTAGTAAGCCCCTAAGCCGTTGCAAACATGCAAAAGATTAGAAAACGATAACAGTAAATCAATTCAGTTAATTTTCGAATCAC
Source organism: Glossina pallidipes (assembly GCA_000688715.1). Lineage (NCBI taxonomy): Eukaryota > Metazoa > Arthropoda > Insecta > Diptera > Glossinidae > Glossina > Glossina pallidipes. The sequence goes on from KK500069.1 coordinate 287,957, forward strand.
TAAATGTTGAGATTACAAGTTAATTTAAATGGGACATGGGTAAATCGTGCGTATTAAGGAGAGTTGCTGTGGTAGAATTTAAATAATCCGATCTTGAGAGTAAGTAATAGATATCGTTTCGATTTTTCCAAAATATTCTGAATATTAAGCTATATGAAGACAGATTTTGTAGAGAAACGATTCGAGACATTATCTCATCAAGTATTGTCGGCAAATCGATAGTACCACTTATCAATTTAATTGGGAAGGAAACATCAAAAGTTTTGAAGTGACAGAGAGAGATCGTCACACACAAGAGCAGGAAGAAGTACAAACACCCGCGATTGGGGGAATACAGGAACAAGTCACAATTACACGGTATGGCGATCTAATCGATCTCGAAATCGAAAGGATTGTGAAAAAGTACCATTAAATGCAGATCAGGTTTTCACTAGGTTTCAGCGAAACGAAAAAGGTAAACTCCGTGCTCCTTGAATTAGGTAAGTAGACCGAGTTTTGAGTTGAGGACTTTTGCGGCAAAATAATTTTTTATGTTATCTTTACGTTTCTCCGTCTAAGTATTGACATGAACATTGCCTTTCAGGGTGGTACTGCTCTCAAAGTGACATCATTTGGATTAGGAATATTAAGAATGACGGTCAGACAACTTTGAGCTGGGAAAAAAATGAGGGGGTGACTATACTTGCTTATGCAACCTGTGCAATGTGGAGCTCACCAGATACACAAGAGCAGCTGCAGGAATAGGAGGATTTATTGTTTTTGTTTATATTTTTTTTAAACTTAGCCTGAATGACATCACTAGAAGGAGATTTATGACGTATTTACAATGGCAACTTAAGATACCGTACAAAATATGCATTATTAAATCACTGTAACACTGCTGAGAGAACCGTGATGAGTTTAGCAAACTGTAAGCAAGAGTAAATCAAAAACAGAGGAGAATACGCACGAGAACACCAAATACTGGTACCAGAAAGTAAAATGATATAAGAACTCAATAACAATTCGAAATATAAATATAACAATATAATTTAATTCTGAACCACTATTCACTTTTTTAGGCTTTATTTAGACTTAATAACCAGTTAAAAAAAATAAATTAGATAAAATTTTGCAAAATTAATAACCGCTAGAAAATGACACGACCAATTCCTTATTTTTGTAAATCCCTAACAGGTTTGCAGAGTATCAGTTAACCCAATGTAACTGCGGAAGCTGGGTATCTAATGAAATATTACGACTTTCTATCTAATGAATATTACGAGAACTTTCTAATACTGGTATTACAGTTATGAACTTTTTATCTTCATCGTTTCGCTTTTAAGCTTACAACATTGTATGCATGGTTATGTTTAGAATTATTAATGTTAATATTAGCTTATATTTTATTAAAGGCTGTAATTGGTATGAAAGAATAATATCTGTTTAGAATCAGCATTTAACTTACTGCCTGTATAGTTGGTAATTCTATTCCTACGTGATTTGATTTGGATTTTTTGAATCTCATAATTTTCGGCATTTTCAGTGGATTATATTGAGTAATATAGTTTTGATACCTGATGATGTCAATTTTAGTCAGAACATCAGAAATATATTGTTAGTTAATATATGTATACATATATATATATATATTGGTTGATAATGATCTTATCATCTCTTAAGATAATCTTTATGTAATGCTATGAACGATTGATACCCGTAACTAAGAGCTTAAACATCTAGTGGGATCGCAACGAAGTGTAAAACATAAAAAAATTAGGGGCATATCTGCCATTTTTAAAGACCTAGTGCAATCTGAACGAATTGCGAAGTGTAAAGCATTACAGGCCTATCGGGCATTTTGGCCATTCTTATTGTAACTAAGATCATATTACGTTGAGAGATTGTGAAGAATTTGAAAATTATGAAGCAGTATTGAATTGTTAGGTCTTCTGAACTTTTTATGGCGAATTGAATCATGAAAGCCATGTTGGAATTTTTGATTGCTTCATAAAACAGAAGGTCTTTAACAATCAAACGTGCACTTACCTACGAACGATAAAGCTGGCGAAAGCAGTGGTCTTGGCGAATTCAGGCATGTATCGAAATATGTAAATCTGGCACTTATCCCTCTATAATTGGAACTTTATTGATATTACGTTTTACAAGGGTTCATTCGTCGCCATAACAAAATGCACACTAAACTTTTGCTAATTAACCAAAATCCTCTCGTAGCAAATAAAATTTATGTAAATGACTTACATAACTAAAGCGAGTATAAGTACGAGTATAATTCCTTGTACGCTCAATGTATAGATAGGTTCACCACACTTTTGGTGAAACATTGCAGCTATGCAAATTTCAACTTGTGGATGATTTAAAACAATATTCTCTATCTGGAGTTTTCATTTGTTCAAAATCGGCTGGAAAATTAGTGGAAAACGACTTATAAATTGCTACATAATTCACATACAGTCACAATATTTGTAAAAATGCAATCAAAATTAGCAGCATATTTAATTCAATTGCATTTTTAATAGAAAGTTATGTGATAATAAAATACAATGTAAAATAAAATTTAACAGAAAGTGTTAAGTGACAGTATATTTTTTAGAAATCGTTGAAATGTCGGGCTTTCTCTGGAATCACTCGAAAGGACCATTAGTGTCAAACGTATATCTGCTATGAAGTTGCAGCACAAAGTTTTGCCTATCCATTTCTGATTTTTCTGATTTTGCATAAGATGTCTATAGAAATTATTTTATTCGTTTAAGAGCGTTTCCAAATAAAAAAACGTTAAAGTGGTACCATCGAGAAGGCTGTGAAATGGATATAACGCTAACTGCATGTACTATATCAAAATATTGAATGCAATAAATGGATTTGTTGGCTTATCAAACGCGTTAAATCATAAGCTTTTCCCAGCAGCAATAGAGTAAAACATATAGTATTTATGGCAAAAACAAAAATTTAAAATCGCGTACATCTATCGATAAATGCCTTTTGTTTTTTAATTATAGTGTCACTTGTAAAAGCCAGGTATTAAGCTAAACGTATATATCCCCGGATGTAACAAATTAACAAGTCAGACTTAATTACTAAAGAAAATATGTTCGTACTCTTGCCCATGCGAACCATCGGTTATGTTTACTCAATGTTAATGTTAAGTTTTTGTTAGTAAGCGTTAGGTTTAGTTTAAAGTTAACTATAAGTTGTCCCTTTATTGCTTAAGTACGCGCATACGCTTACTGATAGTAGTTGCCTTGGATATGCATGCAAATGTATCATTCGTGTTTCAGTCACCATAACTTGCGGTCATTTAACTAAAAAATATTGTCCTTGGTTTAGCAAAATGAAATTAAAAAAGTCACGCAATCTTCCCTTTCTTTTTATTCCCGGCCATTCGTCGTTTTAATAGCAAAAATAATTTTGTAAAAGGCTTACACAATTGAAACCAGAATGACTTTTTCGGTTCTTAGTGAATTTCTTTAAAAAGAATTTATGTCTGTTTGCTGTGCAGTCATATATTTGTTAACGTAAAGATTATTATATTAAGTGAGTCTACTAATTTACATTCTATTAATATGAAATTCTATACCCCGTTAAAGTTATACTGTCTCAACGGTTTATATTGCACATTTTTAACGAAAGCGAATATTGAAACTCCTTCACCTAAACTTATACGTCCGTGTCTCCTTCTTGGAATCACCAATACCACAACACCACACTTGGAACTTAACAATTGGAACTTGCAATTTTTTCCTTTCCAATAGCATCAATTTAGGTTTAAAAGTAGCAAACTGATTGATTCTTTGTCCACAATTTATGAAAGCTAGTATTAAGGATTAATCGAGGAACCCTACTTTATTAAGATGAAGTGGTTATTTCAAAAAGAGGGGAAGTTGAATTTAGCTGCCCTTGCTTAAAAAGTAAGTGCGTGCGCACAGTGGAAATTGTTAAAGAGAGAATATGTTATACAGAAACTGTTTCCAAATTGAAATTGTTAAAACAGTGAATCTTAGCTTTGTAAGAATTGTGAACTCAAATTAAATAAAGTTGATTCTATCGAATTGTATACAAATTTGGTGTCAAACCCGGCAATCCCTAAAAACCACTGAATACAAATAAAAGGTCTATACCATATAAAACGGTTGGAGCGGGTCATAAGCATAAATAAAGCCCAAATCATCTAAATAATATACATCCAAATTAAGAAAACTGTGTCAGAAATAAAAACGAGCAAGAAGGATAAACATTCATAAAATGAAGCACGAAAGAAAACCTTGCACGTTTGATTCCCTTGTATGTAGTTAGATCGTGCCTATTCTTCTGAAATGTATCCTCTCTTAAAATCATGTATTCTTTTAAACATATCTCTGAGAATACAAACGATAGGATAACGAAAAAATAGATTCAACCCTATAGAGTAGCGGGCAAAATTAGGCAAATATGTTAATGAGCATTTACTTACGATTTACAAATTTGATTTATAATCGGCAATACGATGAAGAACATTACGGTCAGTTTATAGAAATTTAAGAAATATGAATTTAAAATATACTTGAAAAGCTGCTCAATCAATAATAATTACATTCTCGGTTGCTGATACGTGAGAGAAAAAGACAAATTATGCTTTAGTATAAAGGTATATTTAGTGGTCAAGCATTTCACAATTCAAAATTTGTGTCATTAGTTCATTCGCTATGTCTTGGCGAAAATTTGTCATAATCAATAGCTCAAGCCTCCCGAACTATAGTGCATTTATTTTGTAAGATTGTTGAATATAGGTAGAATGTTATATAGCCGCTGCAGTTAATTTAAAAGGACCAAGCTTTTGAATTGCATGAAAATAGAATCGCTCCCAAATCGGTATATGGGTAATCGAAACGAAAAATTTGGCGACAGGTCATAAATAGCCAAACACGTCTAGCACGTGTTAACAAATCTATCATAAATCTTCCACAACTTTCTCGAGCCAGCTGATTAATTTAAAGATTGTTTAAAATAGCCAGTTCTTGATAATTACGTTCAAGATCTTAAATCAAGATCTAAGATTGCCGGTGCAGTTGCTAAACGTTATGCTCTCAGTGATGACAAATTTAATCACACTAGGGAAGCTTCAATATCAGAATAGGAAGGCTATGGTGGAAAACCAAATACGTATTCTTCTCAATATACCTTAGGCGCAAAAAGAAAATAGTCAATTTATTCTTAAAGTTCAATAAGAATAATTGCTTATCATCCCTGAAGTCGGTGGAGATACCCACGGTCGTAGATATAATCCAAAAAAAAGGATAATTTTCGCTGTGCTTTACTATAAAAAGAGGGAAATCTGGAGAGTGCAGAGTTAAATTTTTCATTTCGTTTATGTGTTTTAGATGACCACATATTGAAATTTCTATAGAAAACTCCTAATTAAGGCAGCTAGGTGTGCGTTTTGAGGTTATGTTCTCTTCGATTGTATTTATTATTTACATTTTTATAAGCATATTTTAATATACGTACATAATTTTCTATATGTACATAAATTTCTGTAAAAATACGTGCACCTTCTTTACTTCTAAAGCCTCTAGAACAAATGACAAGCACATCTGTTCGTCATTCCATGTTTCACAGGTTGTCTATATGTGGTGTTCCTGACCGTGGTGCGACTCATTGCGGTTCCGTAATTTAGCGGCTAACACTGCCGTTTTCTCTTTTTTTAAAGCTTGGCATTAGAAAGCGTGCTATATTAAATGCATAAACAAATTTCGAAGTTTATCTTTCTTTATTAAAATAAAGATAAATATTCTAAAAAGTGGCTATTACCAACCCCAAAAGCAAACACATACGCTTTTGGTTTATTAGGCAAAATTGTTTTTAATTCACCTTTTTTTGCTAAAAGTATCTGGAGAGCTCCATGAAATTAAGATTCTTTGCAAAATTTTTAAATGTATTGCTTTAACAAGCATAATGAAAAAACAAAATGGAAACACCAAGAGGACAAAACAGTGCTGAAGTAAGAAAATTAATAATTCGAGTTGATAAATCGAAGTCGCTCAACCATCCAGTATATAATAAAGTGATATAAACCTGAGAAAAGGGTTGAAAATGAATCAGGAGTATCCAGCAATCAAATTTTCTACGTGGGTGATGAGCAATATGTTCTACGGCAAGTCAAAAAGGATCCATTTTCAAGTGCGCTGAAACTCCCAGAATTGCCGAAAGGGATTTAGGAACAAAATGTTGCCCCAAACAATACGAAATATATTAAACAAGGCTGATTTCAAGGGCATTGTCGTTTTCGGTGAACGTGTTAATCACTGACAACCATTTTGGTGCAAATGGCATATTTATGTACAGAGAAAGTCGAATGCAGCACTTCTTGCAAAACATATGAAGCTAACAGTAAAGCAAGATGATGAGGCGGTAATGGTGTAGGGGTCATTTTCTGGGCCGGTCTATTGCGTTTTGTTGAGGGTATTATGGACCAGCACTTGTGCCTTCGAAAGGAGGATTGCAAGGAAAAACTTTGTCTAGGTGGAGATTTTTGTTTTTACCAAGACAATGTTCCTAAGCATGAAGCTCTCAATGTGCTGTTGTATAATTGCCCGCATGTCATGGATAGACCAGCCCAGAGCTTAGATATAAACCCAATTAAAAATTTTCGATAGGAAAATTTCCCAGTACACTATAACTTCCAAGGACGATTTGCAGAAACTCTTCAGGACGAATGGCAAAAAATCGAGCCGAGGGTTTATGAAAAAAAAAAAAAAGTATGCTAAATAGATTAAAAATGGTGATGAAAAACAAGGGCATGCATTCCAAATATCAATATTTAAGGAAAAAATTAAATTTAGGTATAGTGTACGAGTTTAGCTTTGGCTTTGAAATAAGTATTATTTCATATTTTCGATCCATAAACAGGTTAATGGCATTAAAAGTTTAACTTTGGTTATTTTTTAAAATTATTTATGAAATACACTAATACAATTTATATTAACTCTTAAAGAAAATTTTTTTTTGATGTAGTAAGAGAGATGAATAATTTATTGTAGCTGTACGAGGTTATTTTGGTACTATTGTATAAATGTTCAGTCAATTTAGGAATTTACTCCTTAACACATGCTTTTTATTTATGCAAAATATCCGCTCTTTCATCAGATACTTACATGCATACACACTTACACTTCCCATCTACAGGTTGCCATGTTTTCTACACTACAATAATACTCATTGCGCCATATCATATTAAAATCAATCGAAAAACAAACACAATCCCACACTATATAAATGAAAAAATTTAATGAAAATTAAGTAAAACGAAAAAAGATTTTCGGAAAACATGAAAAAAAGCCCTTCCCATAAACTGATCACACTTACGTGGCCGACGTGAAAACATGTAAAAATATACGTGTATATACGTCTCACTCAAGCTGAACACCAACCTTACTGAGGTTAAGATAAAGAAATTCGTGTTCACATGGACCCTTTTCTACTCAGTATAGTGAATTATATGTTCTTTATTTAGTGAGTTCCAACAGGAGGAGAACATCGCGAATACTTCAGTTTGTTACTGTTTGTTTTATTAATTCATTTACACGGTGGATTTTCACTCCAATGTTCTACTAGGATATTTCTGTTAATTTCTTTTATTTATATACTGGTAAAGCATTTAAAATCGTTATTTGTTTTTATTACCGACGCACAAATTTTTATGGAATTTTATCTAAAATTCAAAGAAATTTAAGGCTTCTTTTTTTTATTGCTTTATTCATTCAAAGTGCATGATAACGGGGTGCCCGATAACGGAAATTTACATAAAGCGAATGACATTAAAGACGAAAGTCGTTTAAAAGATGCGTAGAGACCTTCTAAGCTAAATTGAAAAAAAAAAAAAAAAATGCTATTGTCGGGCAAGGCCGACCATGAGATATCGTGCATCACTTCTCCTAATACAGGCATGCACTCAATTTCTTTATAATACAAAACTTTTAGGCAAATTTGTCATAAAAGCCCTCATATTGCAGGATACTCAAACGTCAACGTGGTCTAAATTTAGCAAACCTAATGTAATTTCCGCAGTTTTTATTATTTTCCAGTTGCTTCTGCCTTAACAAAAACGGAACTAGGCTCCGTCGCCGTAGAAGAATGGTGGGCTCAAAGACTTATTTTTCATTAGAACCGTTATATGTAATGCGATCCAAAGAATAGACTTATGTGGGCTAAATTCGTTAAGGTTAATTTTTATGTCAAATTATTATTATGAAAAAATTTTCGTCACGAGGTATTAATAATTAGGCCTTTTTACTACATAGAAATTCAGTTTTCATAAGAACGGTTTAAATGGAAAGCGGTTTAAATGTCTGCCCCATCCCATTCACCGCCAATTTTAACTACCGCGACATTATTTTGAAGCGATTTTTGTTCCAATATTCCGAAAATTACACTATTTCAGTCGGAAAAGTATTTGATCGGACCGATTTTCAGTATCAGTTCAGTTCAGCATTCGTCCTTGGGCTAAAAGATGTCAGTATACCAAATGTTATCAAAATCGGGACCAGAAGGTTGAACATAAGAATGAATGGACCTACATCAGACAGACGAATAAACGTAGATAAAACGCGGTCTATCTCAAGTTCATCTGGGCGTTACTAACGTTCTCAAAATTTTAACATACCCTGTACCACAATTAGTATAGGGTAGAAACAAATTTTTTTCACGCTCCTTGTTGCCTAACCACTGTAAACTTTTTAGGAATGACAATTGTTATTTGCTTTTAGCAAGATACGCGTTCCTAAGAAGCTGTAAATTTTGGTCGGCGAAACAACCTAACTTGGTCCCTTATTAAGATCAAAGCATAACATATGATTTTCGTCGGAGACTTAAATTTATCAAAAACTATTAGTCTGCCGAGAATAATTTTTAAAATAAGGAATGTAGGCGAAATGTCTTAATCCAGCAATCCAATATGCCAAGAAACAGATTTTCCAGCTTACGCCACAACTCAGACTGGATTTATATTTTGTGACTGTTGCGTTGGTGGCAAAAGCATGATGCTAACAATTATTAATTAATTATTAATAATTTATTGGCATAAGTAAGTGGTAAACTATGACCGGATGAAATATTTTTACAGCACGCTTACTACTTAAAACAAGCCTTGAATGCAAGCAATAACACTTAAAAATAAACACAATCAGACTTGCCGAAGAAAATGCAAATGTGTTAATGTGAATTATGCCTGCTTCATTCAGTAAAAATTTGCACCCAACAATGAGATTCTTACAAACTGCTTTCAAAAAAGAAACCTTAAATTATGGGTAAGAATTATTGTCGTGCTTTAAGGAAAAATGTTAAGTTGAAACCTAACAACATTTCTTTCGAACAAGCAATTGTGCGAATATTTAAGACTTCAAAGTTGTATATATCGCTAATGTCGTTTTTCGTGAAAGCTAACTAAAGATTAGTGATAAAGTCGAATGTGTAGCAGAACACACGTGTAATTAAAATTTGAAAAACAAAGTTCTGATAGTATGTATTTTCTATATATATATATTATTCATGAGTATTCAGATTCTATACCTTAAGCACCTGTAAATCCATGAGAGAACGTTCAATCAAGTATACGTTTCAATTGATCCATTTCATAATTGTTTCATAAAAGGAATAGAAGAGCGTAAATAAAGTGGAAAATATTACATAAGAAGCTAATAGTAAAAATAAGGTAAATATGTGTGTGGTGCATATAGAATTTTGAGGTAGTATCACAAAGTTTAAGCACTTTTCAAATAGATAATCACCCCAGAGCGTCTAAGAGCCTTTTTCATGCCTTTGGCCGAGGTCTTCAAAATTTCTCCTATACAAAACTTTGAGATTTTTTTTAGATTACGTATATTATATATTATATATTATATATTATATATATATATATATATTATATATTATATATTATATATTATATATATATATATATATTATATATTAT
>KK500069.1:297932-372466 GCA_000688715.1 Glossina pallidipes
TATATATATATATATATATATATATTTATAAATATACATATATATATATATTTATAAATATACATATATATATATATATATATATACATTGTTATTATATTATATTTATATATATTTTATATATTTGTACAGATTTAATGTATTATATTAAGTATATGTACAGAAGGAAGTAAAGGAAAGAGTTGGCTGTGTGACAGCTTAAGATTTGTCAGTTATAATAATATTGCACATAAATACATATGGCTATTGTATTTTTATAATTTAATATTGGAAACAATTAATTTGTATTTTGTACTTACCAGTTCCGATACCAGGGGAATTGATTTACGACGAGGTCTAATATCCGGCATGCTGTCAATGTTACTATAAAAGGGATTGTCTCCAGGATGACCATTGGCACGCATGCAACCATCAACTGAACCGCTGCTATTCTAAAGAAAACGAAATGATTACATCAAGTATACATCAATACCTTATACTTTCATAAGTGTCAGTAAAGAAGCATTTTATTTATCAGCAGGGTAACCCGGTATCTGAAAGTTAAGTTTCGTTCGCGAATAAGCCGATAATTGCTAATCGCGATCGCGTGAGATTTCCGTGTCAATTTCGTCGCTATCATTCATCTATATACGAATAAGCAGAAAAGAGAGGCAAATCTTTATTTATATTTAATTGTAACTATCAAACTCCGAAAAAAGTAGCCGGTTTTTCTCTCTGATAAATGAGCAACCAAACCAACTAGTGATGATAGTTGAAGTAGACCAATATTTACCGAATAAATTGAAGAAAGAAGAAAAATAAACTTTAGAAAATTGATTACACACTTACTCTACTTATATATTTGATATAGTTTTGCAAAATGGAAAAATAGGTTAAATTTATATGATATGGAGCAAAGCCGCATAACGAAGAAATTTCGCAATTTATTATAAAAAAGCATGTTTAAGTAAAGTAGTTTTTACAGCATTTTTTAAATTGACTAAGCTAACAATTGTATAATTTCTTAGAAAAATAGAGCGGTGATAATAAGGACTCTTCTACCAAATTATATACATTGATTACTTATGTTCGAGTGGCCACATTTAAAAATTTACACACCGAAAATGTTGAATGAAATGATGGTCACGATTAGAACGAGGATTTAAACTAACGGACAGAAAAGAACTTAAATGCAAGTTTGTTGACAATGTTTTGTGCCGTGTTCTTTGCCTTCAAGAATTTTTTATGTTTCAGTTAATTAAGAAGCTTTGGTAACCTTTGCTTAAGTTGCGTTTGTTTTTAGTATAAATATTTATGGGATAAATAGTAAACAAACATAATAAATGTACCTTAAAACATAACATATTTATTGATATCATTGTCGTTATTAATTAATGCCAAATAACGCTATTAATTCCAATAACGCATATAATCATTATATTTTGTGAGGCAAATCTTTGGAGACTGATGCACTTCCCTTCAACAGTGGAGTAGACAGGTGAGCAAACTTTTAATATGTAATTCGGTGTTCATTTTTAATTGGTTTTTATGTGTTTAGAAGCCCTAGCACTAGATATACCGTCTAAGAACGATATATCGAATACAGCTAAGAATTGCAAGTAAATACACATATGTGATATAAAATTTAAAAAGTTTAATATTTGTTTTTCTTTTGGTGGACGCAATTGGCAAAATGAAGCTCAAGAAAGAAAGATGCCATTTGGCACTCGCAATTCGCTCCAACAGCAAATCGATTACGAAGAACGCTTTCCAGATATCATCCAACAATTATTATGGGGTCAAAATCAATTATTAAGGAAAACAATCGAGGAGAACAGGTCTTTTTTCGCCAGATCTTAAGTGATTTCGAAGTTGATGACGAGGAGCTTAATTAAATTCTTCATATTTCTATTCTAATTTGATCTAAAAGAATAATATTTTAATTTTTTGTGTTAACAAATTTTGAATTTTATATTTTTTTATTTTCATATGTACATTATTTATACATTTAGTACATACATATACTTGTTTTTATAATGAAATGTATTAATGAAATAACGAAATGAATATTAATGAAATAGAAATAATTAAAAATTTATAGAGAAAGTATTGACGTTATGTTGATTTTTATTTGTTTTACACGTTTTTAGGTAGAATAATGGGATTGAAAGCATCCCACAGAGCCGTTCTCCATCTTATAGCAATTCTGTCTCATGAAGTTCGGTCCTATTCCATAAAATCATGTGTCTGTTTAATATTTATGCGTTGAAGCCCATTAAACGGCTATTTATTGGTATTTTACAACATATTGTTGATCTTTCCCAAATTTATTTTTTTTTTATTTTTTTTTTTAGTTTATTGAGATTAAACGTATTAAGCTAGTAAGAAATGTGGTTTACATATCCATTCAAAAAAATATAGGAATTAAAGGAAAAAATTTTCTCTTTTTGGAATTCATTCTGTTACGAAAATCACACATTTTATGAACCTATGCGAAATTTTTAAAATGGAAAAACTAAATGTAGATTTATGACACTTTACCTCTTGACATCCTATGTGAAAGTAGCTTTATGCAGCTGGTGTTTACCGGAAAGGTTTAGAACAATACGCGGTAAAAGGGATTAACACGAATATGTCAAAGTGAAATACCCAGCTGGTAAGCTGCTTGTAAAGGGTATATAAGCATATGTTTGCTCATAGCTAAGGGCCTAGCATAACCTTGTGTAGACAAAACAGGTTACGACTGTTGCGGTGGAGTCTTGGTTTTTTCATTTATGTAAATTCTGTTCAGTTTGTTATTAAGCTTCAGATCAGTGGTTTCCATCTTGGAATAGTAAATAATGTTCTGTTTTATATATATTTTGCTTTGAAGGCGATTTTAATAGTAAATGCCCATAGGAAGCAGTTTTTTTTCTCAGACGTCTTCAGACTTTAGTTCATGTGAACTGGTGGAACTTATTAATTTGTATTCAATAGCGGGAGCGATGTTCCAAGTTATACTAATTTAGTAGCGTGGAACAAACAAATTTGGAAAATTTGGGAACTGAAATTTTCATCAAATACAAAATTTTTTCTGTTTTTTCTGTCAGGAGGGAGTCTTAAATGCTCTATAAGTTAGTGGTTAAAACTTCAATTACAAAATGACTCCGGGGTCACCGGATAAGGGTTCTGAGGAATTCCTGAACTTATTGGATCCACACCCTGTTCGTACAAAAAACCTAAGAAAGTTACCCATTTTCCATCATTGGCAGCTAACACGTTTTAATAGACCAAGAAGCTGTCATGTTTACATCTAAAGACAATGTCTAAACTAAGTCCATTTGCAATTAAAAGAGGTTTAGACGGAATTTCATCATAAATATTTCGGTCTCACGTTACGTGTTAGTTTGCGTCTAACTTTTTATAGACGTGTATTAAACACTCGCACATTCTAATGTTTGTGGACGATGCAAAAATTGTCCGTTCGGTTAGTTCAACTGGAAATGTTGGACTCTTTCAGTTGGACTTAAACGTATTGTACTGCTGGTGCGTCACCAATGGAATGTCACTTAATAAATATAGTAAGCCTTCGTTTGCTTATTGTAACCAATTGACTTCGCATTATGTTATTGATAACTACGAGCTGGTTTATCTGTAGCTCTTCAGTGACCTTGGTGTTTTATTGGATCCCAAGTTTCGATTTCACATTCGTATTAAGGTCTGCGTTAATAAGGTGAAGTCGTTATTGGGTTTTATGTTGGGAATTTAACGATCCTTATGTTAATAAACGCCTGTTGATCCCGTTTGTCAGACATGATTAATAGAGTCGGTCCAAAAATAATTTTTATTATTTGCTCTGCGTGGATTGTCTTGGAATACCTCAATTATCCCACTGCCATTTTAGCACAGGCTTAAACTGAACAACCTACCATCTTTGCAAGCAATACTCAAAGTATTAGGAGTTACATACGTCTCTAAAATGATAAAACGCTGTGTGAATTCACCATTCCAACTTGGTCCAATAGATTTTCACGTTCCTAACGTGACGTGGACGCACTAGAAGCTATGATCATATTAAGCTTTCTCAATGTCGCACAAGTTATGGGTTGCAGCGACCTCTCCGTGTACTTTATAAATTATATAATGACTTCAAATCACAGAATCAAGGGTATCCTTTGCCGATTATAGTGTTAATGGGCATTGGTTCACACATCACATTGGTCAGCAGCAGCTAACAGGCACTCAATGATTCACAATTCATATTAACATGATTGTACGAATAGTAACAGATATGTATAGGTATTATATAGAATATATATTTTCGTAAGAATACAAATACTGCACCTTTTTCATTCGTGCCCATGTCTGAAAATAAATCCCTTTCAAGTTTGGGCCAAATCTCATCGAAACTACCTGAATTGTTAAACTCGATGGAAGGCGTTATATATACTTCTTCTCTGAGTCACGTGCCTGAAGCTAAAATAATTGTCGAGATGAAGTGCTAAGGTATAATCCATACCTATAAATTCAAAAAACCCAACGCTGATATATTTTTTAATTTTGGTCGCTACCAACTACCTATCGTTGATATTGCTTGCTATAAATGTCAAGTCGAGCATTATATCCCAAATCTTATGAGATGTAAAAATTGTTAGCGACTTGAACACAAAATAAAGAGACGTAATAGCGATCCAACATATGCTAACTGCGGACTAACTCCATATAAACTTAGCGAATGTTGTCGCGCCTTCGGTATTAACAGAAGTGATCATCGCTCGGCTTTAAGATTGCCCTTGATGTTTATAAATTGCGATAAATAGTGAAAATGATGACTGAAAACTACTGTGGTATTAGGAAAGCTCACCATAGATATCACGCGCTAAACTATTTACCATATAGCAGAATCGCTACATTTACTGCGATCGTGTCACAATCCCCACAAAATAAGCAATCAACTTTAAACGACAACACACCGGCAAAACGAACCCAACTTTAACAACAATCAGCCCAGCAAATTAAATACAAACGAAACGCGTGTTTTTAACCCCAACCAGTTCCTCGAAACCATCAAATACACCAGCGTCAAACCATAGAGTTTAAAATGTAATTCTCTCCCGTTTAGTCGAACTTCACACGAGTACAATTGGCGAGAAAGATGAATTTTTAACTAAATATAACAATCATATCTTTAACAATATATATCAATATCGCGATACTTGCACATTGACTTAATCGCCTTGCTCAACGTGATAATACATTCGAAAAAAGACTTTAAAATATTCGAGTAGAGCATCAAATAATTTATTAACAATTTGAGTGAACTACAAATTCTAACGAGAGATTTCAACCATAGCTCTATGTGTTTGCAAGAAATCCATTGCAAGGTTTTTTTAACTCAATCCCATACAGTTCATATGCTGGATACTTCGCAACTATGTCAGCTTAAACGAAAGTGTACAAGCCAACTTGAACAAAATTATTATTAGTTTATTTACTGTGTACTCGCTTTATATTCCTCCTTCGCAATGCTTTCGCCAGTAGGATCTTTATAATTAGGTCGCCACGCTCTCGCCACCACTGATTGTTACTGAAGACTTTAACAGTTGGAACCCAATCTGGCGTTCGAGAGAAAAGAATTCTGGCGACATCGTATTAAAAACTCACTCATCCAAAACAGTCTTTGTGGTTTAATCTTTGTATTGGACAAAGACAATTCTTTTAACTACATGAAATTGGCCAAAAGACTATAGGTAGTAAAGCTTTTAACGTTAATTGCAACCATGATGCTGCTATGGCCAAAGCTATCTGTACTGCTGACTATTTCTTTATGCCTCATTCTAAAAACCATACTAAACGTGAAGCCATTGGTGGAACAACAAACAAATCTTGCTAAGGAGAAACAAAATGGGCTTAAAGCATCTTTTAAAAAAATGGCCTGTTCATACTGATTTCTAAGTATACAAAAAAAAGAAGAAATTTGCGCTCGATTTCAGAAAGAATAAAGATCATCAAAACCACTTCACATAAATCGAGTCACACGAGATATCTAACCACTTCGGAGAAATGTGGTCTGTGTACTCTTCCGGTTGCAGATTCTCCTTAAGCGTCATTACAAATAGGAGAACTCCAGTTACTTTCTCAGATATTCTTCTTATTGACTGATACGCTGCATTCCTAGAGAAATTCATGTCCGTATTAGAACTTGAGAGCTGTATTGCCAAAATAAAAGTCAGAACTTCGGGCTTGAGTTCCATTTTATATCAAATGGTGGAAGCGCTGACAAGTTCAAGTTAGCGTAACTCACTATATCCGATTCTTCTATCCTACCTACCAAACTATTGGAGAAAATTGTGGCTTCTAGACTACCATGATTTGTTGAATCTAAAAATTAAGTTACCAAGCAACAAGTGGGATTTAACTCCATCAGAAGTTATGTTGATGCTCTACTACAATCTGTTTTTTCGCAACGAACGGAATTTCTGAAGGAAATCATATTGCAATTCCTACAACAGACTTTCAAAATCGCTTCGACTCAGTCGGCCTTCATTTTGTGTTAAACGGTTTGAAATCATAAGGTATTGTAGCTAAATTTTCCAACTACTTTAAATCTTTTATATCATACAGGCCGTTTAGCGTTAGTATCAACAGTTCCCTTTCAAAACCTTTCCCTTTGGCAAATGGAATTCGGCAAGGATTTCCTCTATCTGTCACGCTTTTTCAAATTGCTTTTAATAATATAAGTTAGATTCTTTTTCGCATTTCAAAAGTCAAATATTGTCTACAAGCTGATGGTGTTTATATTCTAGCAAAAGAAAAGAATAATGTGACAATCATCAATATTCTAGAAATTATTGGGGAAAATATCTCATACTGAACTAATTGTTCAGGGGCAAAATTATCGATGCAGAAAATAAACACTTTGCACGCTTGCCAACCGCCTTTCAACCTTATGTTTTCAAATAAGTAGCTTTGGAAACCACACAGCTTTCATTAAAAGAATGCCATTCAAACTAGTGTGAACTTCATATAGAATGTTGCTTGAGAAAGTTTTAGTGGCGTAAAAACTATTGTTTGTCTTAGCAAAATGCTACTTTTAAAATTGAGTTTAGTTTGGTTAACAAAGGGTTTGGTTTAGTGTAGCAACAACGGAAAATCTAATATACTGTTACCAAAATTCCAAATCCATTTAATGCTAACTAATTGATTTTCGTAAGTAATAAATTCCGTAGTGCATATTCGCGGTGCGTCATGCAGCTGCCGACCGACGAAAAAGATTAACATGAAAACAGACAGAGAAAACCCCAGGTGCACATGCGCGGCACGTCATATAGCTGCAGGCCGAGGGAAACGATGAGCAGAAAAGCAGATTAACGGATTAAAAATGAAGCCACGAAGTTAGATGGTCGTAACATGTTTGTAAAAATGTTTATAAGTAGACTATTTGCATTTGAGTCGGAAGAGAACATTCGAGTAAAGAATAATAATAATTGTGTTGAGCAGTCAAAAAGTACCGCTAAAAATAAATTGTCAATAATCCTACATTTAGGAACATAATAAAACTTTGAAGTGCGTTTTCTTTTCAATATCCACGATCCAGTGATACGAATCGTATCGAGGAGCGGAAATTTGTAACACTATAATAAATATCCTGAAACCGGTTTATCACAAAGTGATCAGTTTTCCGTTAACAACATCGTTGCGGGGACAGATTTTCCAACATTAAGGGAGAGAGTGTAGGAATTAAAACCCAAAATCATTCCGAAATTACTCAGGTCTAACAGTTCAATACTCGGTGACGAAGTTAAAAAAGCTATTGCTGCCAAAAAAATCTAAGGATACCAATTTCAAAGTAACTCCTGTATACATGTTGCAAAAGAAATAACCATCCTCTTAAACGTCTTGCGAAAATTTGGGTTTAAACAACGTCCACTCTTGTGAAATTTCGGTTTCAACACACAAAAAAGAATATATGCCAAATTTCGTCTTCATAGAGCTAATTGGATAGAAAACCAACTATTTGGAAAATAATGGTTGTCATCTTGTTTTCACAGAAGTTTCTAAGAGTCATGACATAGGACAAGTCCAAGTTAATCGTATACTTAAAGAAATAGCTTCAGCATTACCAAAGCTAGGGCTATTCTTCAAGGCATAAACTTTGCTCGCAAAACAAAACATAAAACAGTTGGTTCGGCAGTCAAAGAAGCTATCTGTAACGCTTTCAATTTCAATCGGAACACCGTTAACAGAGTAAGGAATTAACAATTAAAAAGTACCGTGTCATATTGGTCTTATGGAAGGTGGGCGAGCAGGCCTTGCAGCGAAATGCGCTTCGGCACCTTAAGTTGTGGACAGCACAAAGGAAATATTTGGTCTCCAAAAATATATTTAAAAAAAAAAAACAATTAAATTTTATCTTTGACAAAAACATCTCGTTCCACACCTGTATCGAATCAACGTCGAGAAAATCAAGATTAAAAAATTTGCAAAATTATTATGGAAAAAAATTGGGACATGATGGAGGAAATGTAATGCGATATAGGGTTTTTTCCAATTAGAGCGGTACGTCTGTAGCGTTTTAGAATTTGATTGGAGTCACATAGTGTTCTTAATACAACAAGCGGGATTGGAATCATTTTTCTACTGGTGTTATTATTATCATTATTTTTTTTTTTTTGTAATTGTTGCTGTCGGCGCTGTTCTAATCAGACTTGCCTTGTTTTTCTGCTCGGGTCTTTTGTAAAATGATAATAATAACAGCCGCATTAATGATGATAACCAACGGCTGTTAACATCAATAATGTTGAAAATAAATACAGAATCAAGAATCCCATTAAACTATAACTAATGTACAATTTCAAAACACACAATTACAAAAAAATATGTTGATAAACGATATTTCTCGCTACAACAGCAATAACACGACAAATACAATAAGTGCAAAGCAAAGGGCAATGTGAAATGTCAAAATTTATCATCTGAACAATTTTTATCCCGTTAGTTGTGTGAGGTGTTAGCGCACCCTAAATATGAGCGTTTTAACGCCAGACATTTTGATCACGTCACTAATAAATCAAAATGTTTGCGCTGGTATTGCCCAAATTGTAAGGATTTGACTACTTCAACCGCTAATAGCTATTATGAGATGCTTACATTAGGTATATATTTAAACTTCTCGCCGAGGCAATCACACCAGTCTCGGAACCTATCTGACATAAGAGTGGAATAGTTATTACTTAATTTGATCGACATTGCATCTAGTACGATCTTGGCGTCGTCAATATGCTCAGTTAACAAGTCAGCTCATGGCTCAACATTATTAGTGTTCAAGCGGCTGCTCAAACTCCTGTGATTGAAACTGTTTAAAGAGTTGATAGTTGTGGAGATTTGTCACAGAGTAATACAGTGAACTGCAAAGATGTTAGCTGACAAGTTTCCGTTGCAAGTTCTATTGTAAACTACCCAAATCTAGATGTGAATAAGGGCGTAAAGCCACCTCGCGTTCTTCCAAATCGAGTGACTAATAAGGTGGATTTTAATTCAAATGACTGCGTGATTACGATGGGTCAAGTCACAGGAGAAGCTGCCATTTCTAGTGACGATTTTCGCTTCTCCGGCAGCTATTGACTCTAACGTAGCCGCTTATCTAGCTCCACATATCTGATGTGACAGCACCTGTACCAGCTGAAATTCTAACTTTACTTAGGAGAGTGAGGAAAGGTTCATCTGCAACAACTTTGTCGGATCTAATCGAGGTGGCCTCAATTTCAAACCTTGATGAAGCTCAATTATAATGAGGGGAAAGGTGCTTCTACATCTTCATTAGCTTCTACATTTAATTACATTTAATTCTAAACCGAAACTAGGTGGTGTCATAGGTGATTTGCAGCCATCAAATGGTGAGAATAAGCTTGTAGTAATTACTTCAGGTGCAACGATTTTTGTCTCTCGATTAGTCACGAGTACGTCAACTGAGATGATGATGAATTACATTCGTCAAGGCACCTCAGTGATAAGATTTAATTTTATTGGTTAAAGAGTTTATCTCTAGAAAAAGATATAGACCACGTGCTGGCTCGGCGCCAAAAAACTAGATGTCCAATCCATTAATTTGGAATACTTGTTCAAAATGTAAGAGTTCTTCAGGCTAAAAATGGAGATTTATATTTTAATACTGCAGGCTATGAATTTCAAGGTATTGTGTTTCCAGAACTATGGTTGAAAACGGAGGTAAATTCTTCAGAAGTTCGCTGCCTAAAATATCAAAAGTATTTAGACATGATGGGTCCGGTAGAATTGGTGGTGCGGTCTTGATTGTACTGCCTGCCACAATTCCAGAAAAATGGCTTTCTCTTTCTAATCTAGATAGTGTGGAATTCATTTGTATCCGAATTAAAACATTTAACAGGATCTTCATATTATCTCTTCACATGTTCCTCCTGCGTCTGATTTAACTGTCTGCGCACCCCACGTGAATCTCATTCGCGAGCTGTCCAACTCTCCGCGTCCGAATGATGCTGTTATCAAGCTGGAAGGGTTTAGTATGCCGGTTATATGGTAGAATCTTGAGCAGAATGTTGGATTTTAGATTTCATGGCATAAATTGGTTCGTTATAATTTCTTTTTTACGGATACATATAATTTTGGCTTGATGCAATTGAATAAGTTTTACAATTCAGTGACTTGTACTAGTTTGACAATTCAATGACTTGTACTAGTCCTTTTGCCCAGCCGAAAGATGGTTTTCAGCCGACTATTTATATTTCCTTGGATGTCAAATTTTATTAATGGAATGAACGTGATAAAAGTGGACAGGAATATAATTTTATTAAAACGAATTATGGATGGTTGTATAATGAGAATCTTACAGCAGGGATCTTGATGGTCTTCCGAGTTACTTTTATGATACACTTAAACCAATATTTCTGTGCTTTGTGAAATTAGATTTGATTAACAGAACGTCTATATGTGGACGAAGGAAAAACTCAAACTTATTCGAAATTATTAAAACAGCCTCTTTAAAAAGTTTAGAAAAAGTGGTTGTCCTATTGTCTTTGCTTCTTACATGGCAGCTAAACAAAGATTTTTAAGTGTTAATAATAAGTAGCGTTGCTAAAACTATTTGCAGAAAGCAAGATTGAACTTAGCAGGAGTCCTAAAAGCTTTTAGAGCTTTATGAATTCTAAAAGAAGCGTTTATGGGTTATCATCGCATATACATCTTAACGTTATTGAAACATCTGATCGGCAGATTGTTTCCAACAAAGTTTTTTGAACAATCTTACTGTGACAAAATTTATACGAATGTGGGTAGTTATCTTCGTCACATTAATAATGATGATATTTTCCCTAATATAAGATAAGAGTCTGAAGCTTGTAATGTCTTTGTAGGCTAACATTTTCCTGCTTTCAGGTTCCGGATAGCAATCATTTGTGTAGTCTTGTCAGTTGTGCAGATATCGTAGTCAAACCAATTACGGATTTAATGTGTCTCTAGCTAGTGAAGTTTTTCATGATAGCTAGAAGCGCAGTTATATTTTACAGTTACATATAAGTGTGTCAGCAGACAATCTAGAAGAACCATACAGGAATTGCGAAACTGTTCTTGGTATTAAGACTTTTGGAAAAATTTTAAAAAGTAGATTAGTGAACCCTACAAACTCAGTAGTCTCCCCATAACAGCATGGTTTTCTGAAAAGCAAATCTTACTGTTACTAATCTCTTGGTGTTCGCTCGTTATAGCTTTGATTCATTTCAAAATAACATTCAGATCGGACACAAAAACTTTTTTTAAATCGTGCCTTTCTGAGCATATATCGGTGATATGTATTGGATTTTCACATTATATCTTATTCTTAAGTTTTTACGTAATTCGGCTGTCTTGTTATAGCACATATGTTTTTATGTTATAATTACAAAATATTTACCATAGCTCTTTAAATGTCTTATGAAGTTAACTAAGAGTTGTGTCCTAGAAATTTTATGTATTATCGTTTTATGTATCTATTATCGTCGTTGATTAAAATTTTTGTGATTAATTTGTATTGACATAAATAAATAAAATCCGGTACCCCGCAATGGACCCACGTTGGTTCAATTTTCCTTTTTTTTATAAATGATTCGTCTAATATAATTCAACATTAGGATGTATTAACTTATTCAGATGACGCCGAGCTACTTTTTTTCTACTCCTAACTATGAAGTTTTCCGAGGCCTGAAATTTGATTTATGTTCATCGGCTGCAAGGTGTAAGGTAAAAGCAATGTCATTGAATATAAATAATTGTAAATTTCTGTGTTTCAATAGCGGGCTTTCATCACTTTCAAATATAAGCGAAGCCATGAGACTTTGTGGTAGATGTTGGCGTTTGATGATCTGGATGTAGTTGTTGATGGTTAGTTGACGTTTAATCTTCAGTAGTCGAAAGATTTCGTCCCGTTACATCGTTAGTGAGACTTTTAGTTGAAAATGCATCTGTTGTTTGGTCTCCCAATAACCATTTTCGGTAGCGTTTGTTCTTGGGTTTGACCCATGACATGTGACAAATTTAGTCAAAATGTTTCAAACGTTGCGAACTGCAGTTTGAACACAAGAATACATGAACAATTATCAGACGGACAGCCTCCCAGACAAACTTAGATCGATTAAACATCATTTTCGGTATTATAAAAGGTATGCCTATCTCATCTCCTTCTGTGTGTGTGTACATCCACACAAACGTAATTTACCTTGTATGCTGGTAAAGCTAATAGGGTAGTTTGTAAACACAAGGCACAAGGTGCAGAATATATTGAAATGGAAACCGTCTTCCGCGATTTTATATTTTTTATTCAACTCCTTTTGAGGTTAAGTTCGCACCGCTGAACTGCGATTTTTAGGATAATAGAGGTTTTATTCGCAGTTGTTAGGAGATCGATTTACAAATTATATACCGGAACTTATATCTACAATGCTTCAATTCTTGTTTGGGTCTTGTCCGTTCGAATATTGCAATTCAACTTTCTTCGCTCGAGTCTCTCGACTAACGTTGACTTCCGCAAATATGCAGCTTATATACCCTGTTACAGGAAAATTATCATTAGCTGAATTCATCGGCAAATTTTTAATCCGTTTCCCCGTTAAATTTTCTGCCAAATGTTGGTAATCTTTCCCCAGTCGCCCGGTGCATGGATGCGTACTTGGTTTTGCCTTTCTTTAGAGTTTCGTTACTCAGAAAATCGACTTATTTTTATGAAAACTTAAATCAATCAATGTTATTTTGTTAACCGTACCAATATAAATGTCAATATTAGTGTAAGTTTAGCACTTAGAAGGTAACAAGTCCATCAAATAGCAAATAAAGTGCTGAATATTATGACTGCTTTTTGCCTCACGCACAAACTATCAAAATTCGAATTTAATACGTGGAATTCGTAAGCGAGACAACATCAAAAGAGAAAAATAAAAGTTATGTTGAAGATGGGATAGCAGGAGCAGAGGTCATACAAAATAACAGTTAAAGTGTAATGTATACATGAGGGTTCGATGTTTAAAGTGAAATTAAAAATGAATCAAAAGAAAATCGAGATTGGTAATCGGCAGTCAAACCAATTTTTAAAATAATTTTAAAATTAAAAATAGTATAAAAACAAACGAGAGTGACAGAAATTAATAAATAAATGATAATGGATAATCGAGATTGCCTGTGATGTAAAACCACAAAAAGAGAGGTGTAGTTAATCAAACGGAAATAGGAAAGAAAAAAAGAAAGGAGTAAAATGTGTGCATATAAATACTATATATTATCTGTTTAAGATTTACTTTTTGACTTCTTACACTAGATAAGTATCAAAAGGAATTATAATTTCTTTGACTGTGTTATACGTACACTTATGGCAAATAAATGGAAACAGAGTGCTAAAGTGGTTATAATTTTGCCCATATCTAATGCTAGCGTCAATTGAACAAGTCCTAAAAGATATAAAGATGCTCTTTAGGGACGTTTTAAATCGGTTGACTCTCAAACGTCAATTCGCGACTCGAAAGTCATGACAAGGTGGGCGGCTTGAAATGTAGTTTCATAAAAAAGTTAATAAAACCATGATTGATAATTCCCGACTATGGACTGAGACCATATACACAACCACACGTTTTTAAAAATAAAAACATGATGTTAGAAGCGTAAAATTATTGAGCTTTAACTATAGCTTAGAGCAAGTAAAGGCGAAAGAATGCAACATGTGGATGTCCTTAGCAAAAACAGAAATGTTTTGGTCTCAGAAAAACTAAGGTCGAACAAAACTTTTCTATTTGTCAAGATAAGCACGAGGCTATCACTACGATGAGGTTGCAATTGAAAGAGAAGGAGAATGCGTTGTATTAGATGAGATGTATGGTTCGTGTATGAAATCTGGCGATAATATATTATTCCACGTGTCAGAGTGTATGGAATTGAATATTTTACGAAAGTGTCAAGCGCATATTGGGGATTTGGGTTGCGAGAAGGTATCCGAAATGAAACTCAAACAATAATTGCTTAAAGTGCTTTGCATTTTCGTTGAAGGAGAGCAAGCGTGAGGGTTTAATGTATAGTATTCTGAAGGAAATATGTCTTTTGAGAGAGTGAATCATTTTAGATCGTTTACATTACAGAACGCCAAGAATAGAAGCGTTTTCCTCGTGATTGTCGTGTTTTCGAAATTTGTTCGTCTTTATGCAGCTAGTACTATAAATTTCAGCGAAGTTTGTCGCATTTGAATTCTTATAGTGAACTATCGGTGATAGCTTCAGATAAACGCTGTGCGTTTGCTTCTGAAATTTTTTAAGTTTTCCTTAGTCAAACATGTTAAGATTGCAAAGGGATCACGTCAGATTAATGGTCGAGTGAAGCGTGTTAATCGTGGATTGACGCCTATCACAGCGAAGTTAACGACTGCTGTCGCTAATTATAGTTGGGATAAAAGTTTACCGAATATAGAGTTTGCAGTGAGCAAATCCATCCATAGTAGTACTGGGAAGTGAGCCTCGTGTTAGAGAAAAGAGGAGAGTAGTTGCTTTTTTAAAGAAGGAATTAGAGGTACTAAATGTGATAGAGGTCGAATGGAATGTAGTGAACGTATGGGAATCCACAACGGAGAATATAGTGCAATATCAAGATTATAATAAGGAATTGAAAAACCGTAGCCCTATTTGTAAAGCACACAATATCGGCGATTATGTGACAGTTAAAAACTTTGTTAGTACCGCGGGGGCTTGTAAACAGATTTAAGGGACCCTCTAATATTATTAATGATCTTCATAATGATAGATACGTGATGGGGAAATGGTTGATTTTCAAATAGGTCAGACTCCCTATAAAGAAATATAGGAAGAGGCATGTATTAAATCGTGGTTGACCGCTTCGGCTGCGATTGAAGATAAGAATCTGGACATTTTTAAGTTACACGGGCCTAGTTGTAGCCTGCCTATAAAGTTAGATAGTACATACAAGAAAGCAAGTATATTTAGATAATAAGGTGAATGAAGTTTAAGTTTCAGCGCAACCTTGAGTAAGAATAGGTGTGAATAACTTAGGAGAAAAATTCCTTATAGAATTTATGACAAAACTTTTTAAAAAAGCTATTCGAAACATCAAAACTAACAAGGGTCAGCAGTTGAAATGGGAAGGGCAGTTTAAAGCCTCTGTGCGTTGGTCTCGGCCCATATGGTTAGCATTTTTTGTTGTAAGCTCTTAAAAAATACAAAATTAATAGAAAAAATACAAAATAATACGAAAAAGAGGGACAAAGTGTATTCTTTACAAGGAGAAGACGATTATTGCTGCTAAGTTCGGACTATAGTCAACAATATAATATTTATAATTAATTAGCAATATTTAACAGGCTTATAAGGAATAATTTTATCGACAAAAAGAAATTAATAGCGACGATTTAATTATTTCGATTATGTAATAAGAATCATATAGGAGCGTTATCGTAAGTATGAAAAGTGACGCTGGGTAAGATACTTACATACAAACCGAGATGACAATGGATTATTTTTGACCGCCTTCGACTCTATGTATTATATTGACGTCGAGCAATTTAAAATGAATGACCGCATGGATCCAGAAATAACTGACCTTCCTCTAAATTTAACGGAGAAGATGTTAATGCGATCTTCGTATAGGCCTACTAAATGTAGGCCTTAAACTTAAAACTGCTAAAAGTTTCCCATTTGGGTTGTTTCCAGATACTTGGATCATGACGGAAGTGTCAGATACTTATCGCGTCTTAGGGGTGTTCTTATTCCGTTCGTCGCTGGCCTTCGTAGTTTATTTTTTAAGGCCTATGCAACGTTTTCTCTACGGGACAACTTAATGAGGCCTTACTGTGGGATTCTATTAGCACAAGACAAAAAAATCTTCAATGACAGGTTATGGCGGGGTGGAAGGACATTCGAGAATGCGTTCGGTGCATTGGCAGAGAGTGCTGTTAAGACCCATCCACATGAATTCCGAGAAAGTTGCCACAGTGATAAAAGTCACGATTATCTTACGTAATTTTGTGAAAACGCATAATGGATCGCTACGCAAAGCAACAAGATAGTCGGGAAACAACGCCAGCGGAAGTGTCTTTCATCTTTGCGATGTTTTGAAAATTATTTAAAACAAAACCTAATTTAATGGTAATCAGGTTTATTTAAATAATATATTACTGAAATATAAATGTAACGAAAACATGAATTTTCTTTTACACTAAAACACAAATATAGAAGAGAAGTATAGAAAAAAATAAAGAATAGAAATCATTTATGATACAGCAACCAAATATAGCATTAATTTATAATGCAGCAACAACATATACGATTCACTTATTATGACAACAAAATATGTATAGTACTTTTTGGTTTTTGCAATTTATTTAGTCTGGTTTTTTTTTTTTTTTGGGTTGTTGAGTGAAGTTGGACTAAGCCAATAAATTTGTGGCTTATATGTCCAGATGATAAGAAGTCGTAATTATTGGTAAAAATTATATATAAAACATAACAAAAAAAGCGCCCATAATAGTTAATGCCGATATATTAAGAGTAATTGTGTGTGTGTATGTAATTATCGATTGTTGAGTTGTTAAAAGCCACGTGAAAAAAAACATTGTTGCAAACTTTGGCTGAAAATAAAAGAGGAATGTTATAGCAATAGAAAATGATTGAACGCAAAAAATAATTTAAACCGATAAATTCGCTTTTCTAATAAAGCAAGTTAGTTCCCCGAGGTGATGTACATTCTTTGCTACAGAGAGATCGAGGAGACCATCATATAACTTGAAGAAGCTGAAAGAAACCCTAATGCCATCAAGCCTGTGACATCTAAAGATAAGATGCTCAGCAGACTCGACAACATTGCAAACTTCACAAATATCACATGGTATAGCACAAATCATTTTTGAATATACTTTATCACTCTTTGAATTGAAATGTGGGATAACTTTTATAGAAAAGGCGATTGGATTTAACACGCGCAATCTGTTTAAATTCATCATGTAGTTGTTGAAAAATGTGGTTGCGAATTGCCCGTATTGCTTCGTTGGGTGTATATTTGAAGGACAAAGTTGTCCCATCGACTTGAGCCCTTTTTGCATGAAAGTCAGCTTTTTCATTTAAAAAAAAATCGCAATGACCAGGCATCCAAACAAGGTGACAGTCATCCACTTGAGATTCATGTAACATCCTGCGTATATCAAACCCATATTGATTGTCTCCATCTCTTTTATTTATTAGAAGTAGAGCTGACTTGCTATACGAAAAAATAATAATTCTCTTGATACCATCAGTAATAACCGCAGTAATAGTATGTCTGATGGCAATGAACTCGATAAAAGTCGAGGAAAGTTTCCCCGCCACTTTGACTCTATGTACTATTTTAAATAAATGCTTCATTACCGAGAAGCTTGATACATTATGTCCGACGGAAACGTCAGCGGCATATATATCCTAGCCGTTGTTGCAATAAAGAAGCTTTTCTTGACATAAGATCCTCATACATGCTTTGAGGTAGAGATCAACTCAACAATGTTCAACTCAACAATGTTCGTGAAGACTCACATTTGTTGGTGAACAAATTCCAGAAAGGAATTTATCTTGTCTAAAATATGACGCAGTTTTTGATAATAGAATGTGTAGCTGCACGGAACAGTTTCACTGGGAGATATAACTTTCTAAAAAGGAAAGGATTCGTTATCTTGACTTTTATTAGTTCCAGTGCAAAGAAGAGCTCTTTCGGAAACGGGCCATTCACGAGAAATGGCATTGAGAATGTGTTGAGGAGTTGAGGCGCAGAATGTGCAAATTCAATCTTAGACCTGACTAAAGCTTTGTACACAGTCAAAGCTTTTTTGGGAGGCAAGCCTGACTGATTGTTACTCATGAGTTTGATGATATTGTATCCAGATTGACAGTTTTTGAAGGCTTTCTCATAATGTCCACGAAGAGTTAAGCTGTCATTTACAATTCTACCAAGAAATCGAAGAGATTTCACCTGGTCAACTTTAGTTCCTCTGATAAAGAGCCTGATTTTACGTTTGAAACCTTTGGCAAAATAAATAGTATTTATTTTGCTTTTGCTAGGGTTAAAATATAAATTAAGGTTGGCACATGCATCGGAAAAAAGATTAGTTTTTATCGAGAGATTATTCACGATTAGGAAATCGTCAGCGTATTTAAAAATTTAAGTTTTGTCACCTTGAAGGTCATGCAAAATAGCTGTGCATAGATTGAAGAGTATGGGGCTTAAACAACTGCCTTGTGGGATTCCACCGTGTATTTCAGGTGTTTCTGTACTCATCACCAACACGCGCTTGGATAAAAAATTTAGTATCCACAGACGTATTTGAAGAAGAATTGAAAAGTTTAAGAAAATTCTACCAAGCTTAATCAAGTTGACACAATCATAGGCTTTGCTGATGTCTAAGAAAAGCATAACAACCATTTTATCAGCTTTTTTTAAACTAGCTATGAGACAAGATAGTTCATTAACGCATATATTCGTAGATTGGCGTTTTTGATAGGCGTAAGAACGAGCTGGAGTAATGTTCTCGGCTTTCAAGCAATCTCTCTCAAGCGGCTCTCCTTAACCATGAGGTCGATAATCTTTATGAATACAGATAATAGCGAAATTCGTCTGAAATTACTTAAATCATTTAAGTCTTTACCTGTCTTAGGAATGGAAACTACTTTGATACCTCGCAAATCTAAGAGTATCAAGTTAATAGACCGGCGGTTGTTATTTGCTTGCAAGAGGATGATTAAGCTTACTCCAGACAGTGCTCTGAGCATGTCGTGCTTAACTCCATCATAACCTGCAGCAATAGCCCTCTTTCTAGAATGTAAAACATACGTTGGCTCATGCAATGAAAAGGGTGTATTGTTGGAACTACTAAAAGGAATTGAAGGTATTGAAATAGGATTGACACTTGGATACTTCTTGAGAATATTCAAGTATCTTCACAGCCATTTAATTTGCGACTAAGATGTCGATGACCGTTAATGTAATTCCAGAAAGAACGTGGGTTGCCGTTACCACATAACTCTTTAATCGCTTTAGCTCTATGTACCCTTTTCGCCTTTCTAACTGCAGACCTCCATTTTCTCAGTGTTTTCATATATTCAATGTAGTTGGCTGGATTGGCATATTTACTCATTTTTTTTTTTGCAGCTTGCTATTTGCGTAGAAGTGTTGACAGGGAAGAGTTCCGCCAAGGTTTAAGTGAGAAGGACTCAATGTGAAGAAAGTTCGTTCTAGCAGACTGATCAAAGACTGAAAGGCAGTTTGAATTGATGATAAATCGGAAGGAAGATCAACTTTAGACAGACCGTCCATAAGGAAGTTGCGTGAAATGAAATTTTCTATGTTCTTAACGGAATTGCTGCGACTGTGGAATAAAATGGGAGAGTGCTGACTTTTGCCAATGGAAATGTTGGGCGTATTCCAGTTGAATGATAAAATAGTTGAATTCGAGAAAGTTAGATCCAAGACACTGCTCGTCGTACGACTACTCCGGTTACAGTGAAACGTAGTATTGCCATTATTTAAGACATTAAAACTGCTGGAATTGTTTGCATTTACAAGGATCTTGCCTTTGTTGGTCGAGACTTGATCGCCATACAAGCAATGCCTTGCATTGAAATCTCCAGCTAGAATCACATTTTGTTCGCGATCAAGAAAGTCACATAATCTCTGAATCTCATGACGAAAGGTTTGTACGTCGAGACTGAGTGGAAAGTAGCATAATACTATGAAAAAATTCATGATTTTGATGATGATAATGTCAATAGCAGAGTTGTAGGGAATGCGTCTGAACTTGACACCTTTCTTAACTAATATAGCACAACCGTAGTCGTTATTTCGGCATTTCGGCATAATTTGAAACTTTAACTTCGAAACAATTTCCATCCTTGAGAAAAACTTGACTTAAGATGCAGAAATCAACTTTATTTGAGTTCAAGTAAAAAATCCAAAAACGGCAGTTTACGTCGAACACTTTGGATATTGTATTGTAAAAAGGAGATCATATTTAAAGTTGAGAAGGAACCCCGGTGAATTTACTCGTAATGCTGGGTGCATGATCGAGGCAAGAATTTGCACAGACAGACATTTTTTCTTCAAATTCTTTAATAAGATTTTGCGGGACCATCGGACGGATACTTTCTTTAATCGCAGAGATTAATCTTTCAAGTTCTGAGGAACGCAAATAGTTGTTCGAAATTACTGGACGCCGAAATCTTTTTACAGACGGCTTGGGGGGTGAATTGAGAGAAGGTTTGGTGGATGAACTGAGAGAAGATTTGGAAAAACCCGATTTACTTTTGACGTCAACATTAAATTTATTCTTAGTTAAAACTTTATTGGCTTTTTCATTGCCATTCTTACTCGGAGTGGCAGAAGCGTTCTCCAATGGAGAGAAATTGTCATGGTAGGAGATGTCGTTAAGACATTCAAAGTAATTTGGGGAAAACTTCTCTTTTACTTCATTATAGGAGGGATTTTTAATGGCATGATCTTATTAATATTTAATTCAAGCTATGCATGACAATTAATTCAGACCCTGTCTCCATAGGGAGACAGTCTGATGTTGTTGTGGCACTTATCCCAGGGAACACTTACCAATCAAAAAAAAAAATTAATAATATATAAGTTTTTTATTTTTTTTAAATTTACAAAAATTTTGTTTCTTTTTTAAATCTTTATTTATTTATTTTTTTTTTCTTCCTTCTTTAAATTATCGTTTTATTAATTTTTATTCATTTACTTATTTATTTTTCCGCTAACACCGATAAAACACGAGAAAAGAGAAAAAATTATCCAGCAGCCGTTTGACGAAAGTCAAATGACGTGTTATTTCTAGTGTTGATGTCAAAAGAAAGGATTTAGTCTAATTTTATTTAATTTTTTTCTTCATTCTGGTTGTTTTTCACAGCACATAAAACCATGTGATTTTTGTTTTTTTTTATAGACACGTCAGTGTCTGTTTCGTTTTTTCCATAAAAAAAAAAAAAACGCACGCACAATGCAGCGCGAGCTACATATTCAACTACATTTAAATACACACGATCAAATTTATTTTGTCAGTTCATAAGCCACGCACAACGCACAACGCAGAGATTGCTTTCATCACTTAACCCAGTCATCTGCATTTCAACAATCACATACGAGAAAAAGTTGGTGAATGACATAACACGAAAAGATGAGAAAAACGTGATGTATGAAAACCCACCAATGAAACAGAAATCAGTAATAGTAAGATTAATAATAATATGCTTAATGAAGTCTCCGAATTTTATGGATAAATTAGCATAAAATGCCAATGTGCCGCAGCATATAGTAAAATGTGCAATAATGATAGAAGAAAAAATCATTTTGTGAAATTTAAATTTGGTACAGGTTCCATGTCTAACGTTTTGGCGATTGAATTTGTCAAAAACTTTACACTTGGAAAGAGTAAAAGATGGCCTAAACATATTGAGTGAGAGATAGTTAGGCATCTGTGAAAGGCATTAAATAAAATTATCTACGAGGTTAAAAAGTAAATGCGGAATGAAGTGGGTCCAACAGAATGGATAGACGCTTTTTAAATTCGTTACTTACTCATACTTGTGGTCACTATGAAAGATCGCTTAGCTATAAGGACATAAAATATATAAACCAATTATAATGTACAAGAACGTATGAAAGAAATAAAAATATGAATAATTAAAGTGCAGTTTGGTCATAGCGCTTAAGTGTCCAGGAAGATGAATTAGTAAATAAACTCAAATTCGTTGTCGTACCACTGATTGAAATTCTACTCATCAGCTCAAATTTAAACACAGACAACTAGCGAGCCAACCGCAGCGTATAAAAGTAAAGGCACACTCATACGAGCCGATTTAGGAAACCAAAACCCAAGAATTCTGCTCTTTACAGATTATTATTATTATAATTATATTTCCCTAGATAGTTATAAAAAATTTAATTATATTTTCCTAGATAGTTATAAAAAATTTTCCTATTGAATTAAAAGAAAATCTGACTCCCGTTTCGAATCCATAGCATAGAATACCATTAGTTATAAAGAGCCAATTAAAAAT
The DNA here is from genome assembly GCA_000688715.1 of Glossina pallidipes. Classification (NCBI taxonomy): domain Eukaryota; kingdom Metazoa; phylum Arthropoda; class Insecta; order Diptera; family Glossinidae; genus Glossina; species Glossina pallidipes. Next base: position 320,468 of record KK500069.1, read on the forward strand.
ATCGCTGAACAAAATTATATAAATGAAGAAACTAAAAAATCGAATTTCAGTTAGTACTTCATTTGGATGCCACAGGTGAAGGATTGCGTATTGCCAAAGCTGAAGAACAGCATGATAGAACAATATTACCGAATAAAAAAAGAGAAAAAGAACATAGAATATTAAGTTTAATAAAGAAAAACTTATATTTACAAAGGCGCTGTTGTATTATTACAAAGCAGCAGAAAACACAATTTATGATAAAACTACTACTACGAATTTTAGAGAACTAAAGTGTAAAGAAAATTTACAAGAATTTTGTTAATTGTTAGAAAGAATATATTTAGCTAATATATGAAGTCTATTAAAAAAACTAATAGGAGAAAAACAGAGACTGTTAAGAGAATAAAGAGCGAAGGAATGTAACAAACGAAGGAACTGGAAATTTAGTCAAAAGTTTGTACAACTCGATACAGAAATCGAAAGCAGCAAAACGTTTTCCTAATCATCCTACTTGGTAAGCGGTCGACCTGTAAAAAACAGACATCGGCTGCTGAAAACGAACATCTACTACGAAAATTAGTCACATCAAATACAGAGATAAATGAAATAAAATTACCAAGAAAACTGCAGAAACACTTTTAGGATATTCACAAGAGACTTCACGTATTCTTAAATATCACTTAAATATCCTTAATAATCACCCCTTTTACGCCTTGAGTATAGTAACATTATACTCTTATAAAAAACATTCCATTGTCAAATTCTATTTATTTATCTTGAGAATTGTTAGCGTTTGTTTTGCGTGTTCTGTTCAAATGTTTTAAAGTGCATAAAAACTAAACGTGTACTATTAACTCGAAACGAAGAGCTTGACAAATAATTAGCGCAATATTATTCAGTGTATGGGTCGATCATAGTGCGATATGAATTATATATATGTATCTACGAGTTTTGGCTAAGGTATGCCATTGCCATATTGCAAGCACTAAAAAGAGTATATATGTTGATATAAAAATCATTCAGATTTCATTGAACGAAAGGTGTTCCCTGAGGGTTCAAAAGTTCAAAATTGAATTAACATTGGCTAAGTTTTATAAAAAGAAAGTTACTTAGTTAGTTAAGATTATAGGAGCATGTAAGTTTATATCACTTAACAAAACACGTAAGTTTATGACGCTAGTTATAAACTTTACTATGAAGCAAATGCTAAGGTAAAAGCAGTTTTTCAAGCGAAAGTATGCATATAAGTAGTAGCCTGCTCTTACCCAGTACCAGTCGTACATGTAGTTGCCATCCCAAATTTTTTGGCTCACAAACAAGAATTGCATTAACCGAATTAAGATGGCCACAATAAGTAGCTGACCATACAAGAGAGGCATATTCCAGTATAGCTGATCTCACACATAGTCCTCTACCAGTGTTTAGTAAAGCGTATCACCCGATCAAGCTTTACTTGAGAATTACCCGACATGCAAATTGAAGCGGAATTTATGTTAAAATAGAACACTTAGGTGCAAATCCAACCCGGCGCAGCTTATACAAATCTATAAAGTATACAGTTACGAAGGAATTTGGTCTTTAAGGCGACAGCTGCAAAAACAACCACTCTGATAAATCAAAAACTCTGGAAACAATGTTCGTTACATTAAGGTAACTATAAACATTTCTTATGTTGCATTCTTCAATTAATAATACATATTTATTTCAATTTCGGCAATTCAATAAAATGCTAACTGTATGTAATTGATTGCTTTTTTGTTCTCTTGCTTAGTGAAATCTTTGCAAACCTTTAGTTCGGTTTTGCTGTTACATAGGGCGACTAGACTTAAGACAACGGCTGCCGTCAATAGTACTCAAAAAAAGAAACGTATAATCTCAAAAATTAAAAAATTACCAATTTTATTTCATTGTCGCCTGAGCATAAAAAGTACAGTGAAGTCAAGTCTGTGCTTCTTCAGTCTTCGGTGTCAAAATATTTATCTTGCTAGAAGTAAAGAGAATACTTAAAAGAAACTTTGAAAAGAAAGTTAATTCATACATAAGCATAAAACCTGAAAAAAGTGAAAAAAATAGAATTTAATCACTTTTAACTTTGTGTGGGCATGGCGGATGTTTTTCTTTTTCACACGTAAGGAGTAGAGTGCTTCGTAAAGTGAATGTGGAACATTTCAGTCTTCTGGCTTTTATAATTTCGAACGAGCAGAAATACACAAATTTTTGTTTAAAAAAAACGGACTTGCGTTCGGTTTACGCTCCACTGCGCGCTTCCGCTCCGACGACCGATTTAACCCATTTTCAATACCAACCTGTGTGCAGAAACTTCCAATGGTTCTGCCAAATTCGAAGTCGATATCTTGATTTTTGCGAACAGGAAAGTGCCCTTGTAGTGGTGCAACACACACCACACAGACGGACGGACATGGCTAAATCAACTCATATATATACTGTATAGCGTCTCTGAAGCTTCGTTATGGGTATTACACATATTTTGGAAAAAAAAGCAAAAGGAGTATACCCTCATCTTAAAATGGTGCGTATAAAAAAAGAAATAAATAAGCAAATGGATCGTTGTTAAAAACTTAATAAAAGCATATAAAAAATAAAAATAAAGAAAATAATAATAATACTTCTTAAAGTAAATATAATATAATAAGGGGAAAAAAATAAAACTCAATTAAAATTGCAATGTAACAAAAGTTATCGGACGCCTTCATATGTAGGGCGCCTGAGTAAAGCAGATCAATGTCCGAGAAACACCGGTAAATCTGCCAACTGAACGTGAACTCAAAAAAATGCTAATACAACAGCGACAGTAAGATCCAAAGGTTAGAAGCAAAACCACAACGATCTTAACAACACTAGCAACAACCGTGATCATACTAACGTAAGTGGTGAATTTTACAGTCTTTTAGTAATGAAGTGCAAAACCTTCACAAATTTTATGTAAAGAAAAATAATAAAAACCAACACAAAAGAAATACCTGTCGCTATCAAAGAAAAAAATTAAATAATTGAAAGCGAAATTAAATAGAAAGAAAAATAATAAGAATCAATAATAACAAGCCAAAAAATAACAAAAAAATAATTATTTAACAAAAGTACACTAAAAATAAAATTTAAGTGCAGTAAAAGAACATCAATGATAATAAAAATAAATTAAAGGAAAAATTAAAAAAGTAAGAATTAACTTGAAGCGAAGTAAATCAAAAGAAAAAAAAAGCAAAAGTTAATAATGCAATCAAGCCTTAAATTTTTTATGATCATCGAGTGGATGTAACATCTCAACTTATTAGTTACAAGAAAAAAATCTCTATTACCGTAATATTAATTAAAAAATTAAAATGAATTTCGAAAAAATCGGACTATCAATTCTTCTTTCAACTGAAATCTGAGATTCGAGATCGTCAAATAGTTGAGGAAATAGTTATGCCAGACATTTCTAGAAACGTTGACGCAAGTGAATCGAACTCAATCCCAGATGTAGCTAAAAGGTGAAGAGAATTCTCAGGCAAGCCAGAATAGTTTAGCTCACGATAACAAAGCATCGATAGATTCAGGGCCAACGCCAGATGAATATTTAGAATTAAGCGAAAATCTTGGATATGACCAAACTGAACATCAGGATAATATTTATTTTATCATTGCCTTATTTCGAATACGACAACGGCGGTAGAGAAATATTAAATCTTCTTCAAAGTTATGTTCAACGTAAATAATACATAACATATCAACATACATGCTATATAAGAAGACTTATTATAAGCAATAAAACGTTTTCAGCAAATTTAGTGTGTGCAATATTAAAATAGCCCATCAAACGCGCAACTATTTCTAAGCAATGAACAAATTAATTTTTTCATTTTATCACGTTTTATAATTTTTTATACCTGAAGCTTTAGTTCGAGCACAGTGAATTTGTAAAAGAGGAAACCAAATTTTTAGGTTTCATATGAGGGATAAAAATAATCAAACAAGTTCAAAGAATTGCAGACTTTCCACTACCAAAAACGCTTAGTAACTTTGCTCGCTAAGGTCTTTGCTAGATTTTCCATACTTCTAGAAACACAGTTGTCTAAAAAACAGTTTAACAGTTCAAATTAAATTGAATGAAGCAATGCAAATTTTGAGAAGTACGTCGAACTTAGTATAGGCGTTTACAATTTTGCAATAACTTTTGTATGTCACACACTAAGTAAAAAGAGGAAATTTTATACTACAAACAAGCAAGCTACTAGCTACAATACGGTCACTAAACGTGTTACGTTTTTATCTTTACGGGTCAGAGGAAATTGATGTCTACACGCATCACCAACCACTGACAAATTTTTTAAGTAAAAAAAAAACACCAATCAGAATTGAAAAGGATGGCTGGCAATTGTCGACGAATGTAACTACAAATTCCAATACTAACCTGGTAGAGGAAACATAGTAGACTGGCTCTCGACCCAGACCACCTTCAAATAGGGTAATAAATTCTTTAATCTGTACGATCTATAATGACGAAAGCTCAGAACACAGATCTAGTCCCATCAATATAACGAACACGTATTTCGGAAGCAATATTTTTTGTTTAATGTCTCCAATGTCTCAGGGGATACCTCCTATTCGTGTGATGGTTAGAAAGAAGTCAGGAAGGAGAAAGAAACGGTATGGCCGCCGTCTACTTGACGTGCCCAATCGGTAAGTGTTCCGCGTTCACCACATAAACACTCACTATAACTACGACCAAAGTAAACTCTGCTGTACATGATTGGTTATATAATAGAGCGATGAAGACTCTGTTCTCAGTTTTTCGGAACATACAGTAACGCCGTAAGCGTTTACCGAACAGACTATATCAAAACATTTAAAAAATACGTCAGTACAAACGCTATTAACGGTCAAAGAAGAAAAAGGGACGGTTATTATAACAGAATCAAGAAAGATTGTACATAAAAAGAAGTGAAAATATTACAGTTAGACAAAGTCGGTCATTAAATACTCTGCACTCTTTTCAGTAATGAAGTTATTCTCATTCATTTTCGTGATAATTATATATTATTTTCATGCAATATTTAAATAAATTATTTTCATCCATACTTTCTATAGAAGCCCTCATACAGAAGGGTGCCCGTAACGTCATCTGACGTGATCCAAATTTAGCAAACTTAATTTACTTGCTACTGTTTTATTTCCACCTGTTTTCGCCATAAAAAAAGCAAACTGGAGTCTGCATGCATAGAAGGCTCTACTTTTAATGCTGCTTGTATACTCACGTATGTATAGTTTCTTTTTGCGCATGAAATGTATCTATGTCACTAGGCAATAGCCCTGTGTCTTTATTGTTATACAAGTAACAAGTATTGTTACACAAATACCACTCCAGGGAAGTGCTCTAAGTGCAGTATTTTATGGAATTTTCACTTCAGATTTTCCGAATGCTGACAATATTTTAACTGCAACCCCATGATCCTATGAATATTTCGTTCTTTGTAGGGACAATAGCTTCTGTTATTTTTCTCATATTGAACATTTATCTATTATTTTTATAGATTGAAAGTTATATATGTAATTTAGAAAAAAAAAAATGTCTGTGTGAAGCACGAAACCATAAGTAGCGTAAACTTTACCACAAGAGTTTTGAGGTATAATAATATAAAAATTAAATTTAAATTTAAATACCTAATTGGGAGGACTAGCATTTTTTGGATTTCTAAAAATCGGAAATAGTGCTGATTTATTCCGATACAACGCAGACAGGAGAACTTAAATTAATTCACGTAATTGTCCCAGACGATTACGAATCCGAAATCATTGAGTTTGAAACGATAGTGAATAATTACAGTGGCCACTGCCTATTTCTACGACTGAAGCATGACAAGACGTCTGAAGCCCAAAAAGATAATAACGAAACAATCGCGACTTTATAGTATTCGCTTGGAAATGAATTACGGATAGTCCTGATCTGGAAGATCTTTTGACAATTCAGAAAAAGGTGAACAATAACTAACAAGCCGCAACGAAAAATTTGTATGAAGAAAGATAAAAGATGTTACAAGATAACTGATAGCTTACACAGAGAATTTATGTCGAACAGTGAAGTAAGGGGAGGATTGATCCCCAATATCCAATACAAGTTAAAAATTCTTAATGAAGAATTTCAAAATAAAACTAATGCTATTCATTACGCTAAAGGAGCTACAAGAAACTGTTTTACATTGTCCGAGTAGAAAATACAGGTATCAGTAAGTGAAATAGATTGAGGGAAAGTTCCACTCGGCACAATGAAAGAGGCGCTAAATCTATCTGAAGTAAAAATTATGGCAAACTCCATCTGGATTGCTTCTGTTATCAATATTTTAATAAATAGCGAACAAGTGTGCGAAAATATGTTTTGGAACATATAAAAAAATGGAAAATGTAGCAACCTTTAATTGAATATTATGATAAGATCAAAAAATGAAATTTTTAATCTAGGAGTAAAATGTAGAACATACCCCACTCTATCTATTCGTAAAAGAGATTTGTCTTCTACACGAAATTTGCTTCTGGCAATAGAGTACCTAATACATTCTCAAAAAACCTACTTGTTTGGACCTTTTTAAACAACTTGTTTTTCATATTCGTGAGTTCGAACCTAGGCACACATGAAGAAATGGCAAAATTTCGGCATATATAAAAAAAGAATACAAGAACATCTCTATTTATAAGGAATCGATTAGATTGTGTGACACTAGAGTTTTAAGTAGGCAGGAATCCGTCTTTTTAAAAGCAAATTTCAGACAAGTTTCCATAAAAGCCAGCACTGAAAATTCACAACTTACAGAGCTAAGATAAAATTAACGGACCTTAGATTTCAAACCATAAACATTTTGATAATTATAGAGAGAGAAAAGGCATGAATTTTTCAAATTATTTGAAAAGGAAGCCCAGAATCACGGCTTGTCTCTCGGACGCCTTGTGAACAAAACGATTTTTCAACTAGCAACCCGAAATTTTCAATAAGATCTAGAATTTTAAAGGACGACACACCACAACCATAGACAAAATCAGGACTGGGCCTACTTTTAGATATCTTAAATCTTCGGCGAAGTTTTAAAATATTACAACTCCTCAAGCAACACTTGGTATTTTTCGAATTTATTTGCCGCATCTGTTAATTTTTTATGAGTCCTTGGAAACTATACTTGGATTGAAGAAAAATCTTTTAGAAGCTAATATGAAAGCTCGCACCTATGAAACCTGCACGCGGGCCAGGGCTTCACATGATCAATACGAAATGAACCGATCAGATTTTTCCAATGTATTTGTATTACAGCAGCACATGCCATCCATATTAGTTAGCAAATTTCCAGACAGATTATGCACTGTATAGAAACGTTTAATGATTATGCTTAAGAGTGCGCGAGCAAATTATGTCAACAACAATTAATCCCAGTCGGAGTAGCCCATATCTGTAAAAGAGCAACTTCGCTTGTCAAAACTAAAATTTACGAAACACAGTAAATCATCATATCAGTAAAAAAACGAAAAAAAGGGCGCTAAATACGATAACGTAAGTTTTGCAATGTGTACTTATGTCACAAATTGCTAATAACAGGTTTAGTATCAACATCATTAAACATTGCACAGTAAATTACTGTGAAAACACCGAAATTAGCGATTTCTAATTACTATATATATACTAACAGAAGTCTTTAGAAGCCGTTCACGTTCATTTAAAAATGCTTTCAAACAAAACTACGTTACCATAGAATTATTGTTTTAATGCTTCTTAGGAGAACGTAAAATTTAAAGTTTAGAATAAAGGTTTCGGAGTTAGTAATGAATTACATTTCTCTTTCAGACGGTTTTCTCCGTCATTTCGCAACATGTAAAGTGCGATTCTGTTTTTGAACGATGCAGTAAAAGACGCAAAAATGTTGGAGAAAGAGAATGAATACGTGAACATGAAATGGCATTTTTACAATGCAGACTAATGGAAAAAAACAATACAAATTTTGTTGTGATAATGAAATATATCTATAGTACATGCCTAAACATCAAGTGCTTTTTTTTCGGAAAACGATTTCTAAAAACACCACGCAATAGAATTTCAAAAACTTTCATCACTTTCATTGGAACCTTTTACAATACTTTGGAAACGGCAAAGTTATTCAAATAAAACTTTTTATTGTTTTTAGTGGTTTGCAATATATTCATGGTAAAATGCTTCTTAACTAAAAGCAAAAAAATACAAAAGGTAAAGGATTAGCAAGTTATGTTCGATAAGTTAATTTAAAAATTTTTTATTACAAAAAAAATGCAATTTTTTTTAGGCAAAAATTTAACTTTTTGCTTTAAATATTTGCCAATCACACCAAAATCAATATTTCTAAAAATTCTATATGTTTCATCAATTCTAGGCATGTAGATTAAGTGATTTTTTTTTTTGAAATTCAAATTTGCATCAGTTCCACTGCGGGACGCATGGCTCTGCAAATTGAATATGCGTCGAAAGAATGGTTCAGATGCGATTTTTTAGTATTCTTTTTAATTGATAATTTTTGTTTAAATGTTTTAAGTTGTGCTTAATAACCTACCCTTATATTATTCATCTGCCATCTTGCCACCCATCCAAAACAATTGTCACAAAACCTCTTTTTTAAGGTTGTTAAGTGGTGTTATTCCTCAAAAATATTTCATATGATAAGAAGTTATCAAAGATTTGTGAAAAATTACATGCTTTGAATACGTCGCCCGAAAGGTCGAAGCTAGAAATGTATCATTCGCTAGTTTAAGAATGAGAAATAATTTAAAGTGTCAAGTTAAGACCAAACTATAGTTTGCATATAAGATGCTTTCAATTATTTCGCTGCGGCACTCTCTTCAAGCTGTAAAGCAGAAATCATAGTGACTTGTTAAACTCACTCTACTCGGTTTTACCAACCTTTGACAGTTTTATTAGAGAAATCCAAAAAAATTATTGACCAAAATGGTAAAAATATGGTTTAATAAAAATCACTTGGAATATAGGTAAAATGCTACATTTTTATATAGGTAAAATGCTTTACATTTTGCTACCAGAAGATTTCTCTCCAATATTAGTCTTCACGTTCGCAAACCCTCACAACATCGGTATCTTATTGCACAATGTTGCTGTTTCTAAAATCACGCTTACACAGTTTGTGTTTACTTGCGATAAAAGTGAATAGATACAGCGTCCTTCGCATTTTGTAAGTATAACTACGTTTAATCTTCTGTTTCTTCATGTATTGAAATAACGCAGTTAAACAGTTTAATTTCATAGCTTATTACTCTTCATAAACGAAGTGTTTAAATAAAAAGTATTAGGACTAAAAGGAAATTGAGCTTAAAAACAAATAAAAACATTATGGACAGGCATAGCTGACCTTGAAATACCACACATAGAAACCGGTCCGAAACATAAATTCGCGTAGTTCAAATATACCAAATATAATTTTCTTATGAAAGATTTTATTATCCTTCACTTGTTTTCATCACAAAGTACTAAAAATTAGACATTGATGCCATGTTAAGGCTTATTTTTCATAGAAACGCTTATACGGAAAAAGTTGGCCATCCGATCAAAATTTTCCTCTTCACACGAACAGATAAGTTTAAATCGCTTCAAAAAATAATTCGAAATTTTATCGCTATCGGCCTATCTAAAGTCGGTTTGGATGTTACATACATTTCAGCAACCTTAATTCACTCCTACCACAAGTGATATGATGTACAGAAACACAATCAAAAAAATGGAGTCGCTGTTTATTATAAAGAAACTAAGAGGTAACTAACTAAAACTGTACTATATTAATCAGCTGCGAAAATCCATGCTCACAAAGGAGGAAAGGTATAATTTTATATAACCCAGTGATTAATTCTTGTGACTTACCTTGTCCCGTTGTTTATTCAATTCGTCTTCTTTCATTTTTTCTTGATTATTTTTCTCTTCTAGTTTACGTTCCTTTAAAGTTTTTAATAACTTCCATTTACTACTACTTAAATTACCGTTGCTGGATTGGTCAGTACACAATTCTGTATTCACACTTTTTTTGACCGGTTTCATTTCGTTTATCGCCATTTCACCAAAATCATCGCATAAACTTGATGATATAATTATTTCTGTTTTAGATTCGATTTTCGTGTTATCATTCGTTATTGCACTGTTTATCGGAAACTCGTTTTTTGTTTCATTTGTTACGTGTGCAGCTTGAACTGGAGAAGATATGTCGACAGTTTCTTGTGTTGTTGACTTGACAAGATCGCTAACAATTTCAACTGCATTATCATCGAAACGATTAAACTCTTCAGTACGCATACTACTTTTGGTATTTTCTAAGAATGTTATTGGTTCAATACCATTAGATTGATCGTCTGTAGATTTTTCAAACATTTTATTTTTTTTAAATGCTTTGTAATTAGGAGCAATTCGACATAGTTGTTTGTCAGTCTCGTCTGCAACATCACTTAATTCGGTTGGTGTATCTGGTCCAGATGTAGCGCCGGATGAAACGCTCTGCAATGGCTTTTCGGCATCTAACCATACAGTTTCATTTATGCAGTCTTTCTCATCCACAACAATGTTTTCAAAAAACATTTCCTGATCACTAAACTTATCCATTGATCTTACGGACGTTGGTTTTATATCGTGCTTTTGATTTTCAAGAGCTTTAACGCAAGATTTGGGTGCTTTATATTCTGTAATATGTAGGAGTTTACCGTCGTCATCGGATGATAGAGATGAACTAGAGGAAAATGGCTGATGTTCATTGCCCCCGTTTTCAAACATGTTTTCACCCGTTATAGTAGAACGTTTCATGCCTCGGCGCTTTTTATAGCGCTTTTGAGGTGCTTTTTCATTCTGCAATCGCTGTTGTTTTTGTTGCTGGCGGTTTTCTTGGTCAGTTCGAGGAATTGTTTCTAGAGTTTGCTCATAAATTTCTTCATGTAGCACACGAGAATCGCTGATAACGTTTTGAGAACTTACGGTTTTTATTTCTTTATCTTCATAAAAAACAGTTGACGTATCATCCCCGTTAACATCTTGCCAGGCACTGTGAATGTCTGCAACTTTGGTGTGTTTCTCGTGGATATGAGACAATCGTACATTACAGCTGCGTTCATTAAGCGATGTACGGTTAAATTGTTGTCTGGCTTCTGGTTGAAGTTTAACAATAAATTGTAACTCCTGTAGAACCTGACTCATAAGAGCTTTTACTTCCTCATTTGGCTGATGCTCTTTTAATAGTAAATCTTCGCTATTATTCAATTGATCAATTTGATTAAAAAGTTGCCGGTCAGCAACTTTTTGAGAACCTGAATTTTTCTTTTGCAGCTGTTGATTCTGCATTTCTAATTTTTGCTGCCTTTCTAATTCATCCAACTGTCTCAGTTCATAGCAAAAGTATTCATCATCTGTATCAATACTATCTTCTGTACTTTGTCGACGAGACGATGAAAATGTGCGATATGAGTGTTGGCTACGATTGTCGTCGTCCTCCCGGGAATTGCCAAGAGCTGGGATTTCAAGAGATTGGGATGCTAAAAGACGACCACTTGTAATACTTTTATTTACGGCGGCGGTATTATTATCGACACTGGCGTGAAAAATTTTATTGTTTTCGCTGCTACTGTTATTAACACCAGGCGAACAATCAGGTATATTATTATCGTCAATAAAAAGTGAATTTTCCTTTTGTAAGTGACGTGGATTATTGATTGGGTTTAAAGCAAAAGCTTGACAGACATAGTTGTCAGACAAATTTGTATCCTTAACTCTGTTGTTGTCGCTAATATTATTGGAAATAATTTCCATATTTGTAGTTGGCGGCGGTGCTACGGATTGCGCTTCGGACACTTTTGTTGTTGCTGACCTCATATTTTCTATGCATAAGAAAACTTCTGTTGAACTTTGCATACATTTTGCTTGCATTGAAACGGATCTGCTTTTGGCTTCCTTGTCTATTCTCGCATGTATTTCTTGTTGCTCACTGTCTAATAAATTATGTTCAATGTTTCTCATTTTTGCTTCGAGAAGTTCAACTCCTACCTCCGCTAGTTTTTCAATCCCGTGTACTGATTCGTCTATTTTCTTAGGACATTCTGTATTCGTATTGTGTTCTACTTCGGGAGTGACTGTATTTAAACGATCACTTCCATAATCGCTTGCTACGGAGTCATCATTATCCGATGATGTAAAACTTGGCAAATCAACTTCAGGATCGGAAAGACTAATTCCGTGGCGCAAGCCAAAACTGCTCCGTCTGTATGTCTTTGCTTTTTGCATAAAGTTGTTCATAGTTGTCGTGAATGAGCTTCGCTTTTTATGTCTGGAAGTAGTCTTGACAGCTGTCCCATTTACCGAATGTAAGACCATTGAATTTCTATCTCTACTGCTTGAGTGTATATGACGATCTAATGAATTGGACACTACAGACGGATATGAGCAGGCCTGGCCACGCAAACGTACCTTGGGTCGTTGGGTTTCACAATCCCCGGAAGGTAATGACTGCGAGCGATTATAACGTGTTGAGCGTTTAAATCTAAAATTATCGGTTAGAATGTTGCTGATTTTACTCCACATTCGCGGATGCTTATTGTTCTGGTTTTCATTTCCCGACAATATGCTAACTATCGCTAAGCTAGTGTGCACTACCTGATCATTATTTGAAGATCTAGTTCTTAAGGGAGGCATGCAAACACTATAGGGACGTTTACGTCCAAGTGTAACATCTCTATTTTCTGCCAATGTACCATTTAAGTTATCCTGTTGAGGTTCTTCGTGATTTTCAGCGGTTTCCGTAGTAATATCTGCATCCACATATTCCAATTTAAAACGGTTGTTAGCGTCTGCCATGAGATTCGATGTAGGATAATAAACGAGGCGATCTGTTAGTTGCCGTTGTCTATTTTGAAGATTGGTAAGTTTAGGTACCGGCTCAAATCCTGTTATAGTTTTACACCTTACTTCGTCTTTAGCAGTTTTGGTCTCTTGAGTTCTGAGCAAATCAGGTGTTCGCCGCTGTTCCAATTGTTGCTGTCGTTGATCCCAAGCCAGCATTTCATCAACCGTTCGAACGTCTGGTTGGTCCTCTAAAACTTCGTGATCAAAAATCCGGAACATAGATTTATTTTCGTAAGCTGAACAAATAGGCATATTTTTTGATAGTTCTCGTATGTAGTTGAGGTTTTCTTCCGTAAATGCATAAGGTTTATCTTTTCCGCCTACTTGGTTATAATGTTGAATGTCATCTATTATTGAAGCCATCGGGAGTTCTTCGGTTTGAATCAGTTCTTCAGTACGTGGACGTATTTGTGGATGTCGTTTTGCTACTAGATGAAACATTTCTGCGTTTATGTTTTGGTACTTGGTGAAAAATGGATTACTATCGCTAACGAGAGCAATCGATATTGGTGAGTTTGGTGACTTCTCCCAACTGGAAACTCCACTCATCGATGAGAGACCTGAATCAGATTTTGTTTGCTTTGGCGAAATGGTCCTTACCGAAGCATTTTCTCGCATCAAACAAGCGGAATCCATTACGAATGGATTTATTGTGATATTTGTATTACTTTCAGAAATGTTATGTAAAGGCAAACTGTTGTAGCTTCGGCTGTATTTCGAATATGTATTATTTTTGTATTGAATGTCATGTTCTGGATTATTGGCGGGAGTAAACACTTCCAAATCGGGGGCGGGCGGTGGGGGGCTCTGGACTTCCGTAACGTCGTCTAAAATACTATCGATTTCAATACCTGCATAATTGCCTATTTTAGTTTGATGCTCGGGATTTTGTAAATGTAGCAAGAATAACATGCTATTATGACGTTCCAAGTTACGCTTTAGCGATTTTATGTACTCGTCATTGTTGTAAATATTACTGGATGATGTGTGGTTCAATTCTTTACAATAATTGTGAGTTGATTCTAATAAAAAACGCTCATGGGATGGGCTCTCGTTTGCGCTCTCGGTCGTCAAAGCATTTGGGATCTGTTTGTGCAGGTGTTTTTTAAAATGCATTTCTTTTTCTTGAGTTTCTAGTTGTTTTAGTTGTTCATTTAAGTTTGTGTTGTTTTCCTCCAGCTGGGCGCTATTGTCCGCAAAGTTGAAGCGAAAGGGGGTACCTTTCACTAGTAACGATGAGCGCGAATACGACAAAGGAACTGTTTTTCTATCTTTTTTGGCTACGCAAGTTTCTGTTGTTGCCTCGGCTGCTTTGTTTTTTTCGGCACATTTGAGTTTGTAATTATCGAATGAGTTGCCTACTAATTTCTTTAAAGTATCTATATTTTTCTCCAATTTTCTTAAAACTAATTCAAATTTTTTTAAATTGTCCCCATCTAAGGAGTGCATTTCTTCCGACAATGTAATCGGATTTAAAAGTAACATAATGAGATTTTTATCTACTTGTTGAAGCTTTTCGAAAAACAGATGTTTAGAAATTATGAGTCGACGTAGCCGATCAATCTGCTCGGCAGAAAGAACTTCAAGGTCGTTAATTTTATTAATTTCCGACAGCAAAACGTCTGTAATGCTATCTATAACGCTGCCATCACAGTTATTATAGTTGTTTCCAGCAAAGCTTGCTATTTGAATTGAGAAGGAAGTTGTAGAGCGATCGCTAGAGAAGTCGTCGTCCTTATTTAAAGGCCTTCCAGTTTTCTTTGAATTAGGGTCACTTGAACCCAGAGCTGACACAATTAAGCCAGTAGCAGAGTTATTATATATTGACAATCGACTAGGTTGATGTAAACAATTAGCGTCTGCCTGAGTTCCAGCGTGAGCTAAGGCGCTCTTTAAATTATTCAACATTTCCATTTCATTTTTATGATGATGTTTCTTCTTTTTGTGTTTTTTGTGCTCTCTTTCTTTTCTATTGGGCGAAGCAGTCAATGTCGCCGTAGTCGTAATTGGAGTTTGCACTGGTAATAGAGTCGAACTTAATAAGTCTTCACATTTCACTGCAAATCCAACATCAATTGCCGTGCGTGATTTTTCTTCATTGTTGATTTCATCTTCATTATCTTCCCGTATCATGTCAAGAGCTGAATTTGTGCGCGTCGATGATGATGAAAAACCCACTAGATATTGATCGTGTTGCTGCTCCGAACGTTGTAAAAGGTTTTCTATGTTGCTGAATTCCACCGCTAGACTGTTCTCGCGATAAGCTTCGTTAAGAGTCTTATAAAAGTGTTCATCATTTTTAGTAACGTCGTTCGCTAGCATCAAGGACATCACTCCTCCTCCACTTTTATCATCGATTTGTTTCGATTGGTGATGTGCCTCGCCTGTTTCAGAGACGTTTTCTCGGGAAAACTTAATTTGTTCATTTCCATCTTCCCCGATTGCAGCAGTCTCCATGCGATGTTCTAAATCATTTTGATGATCAGTCGTTTCATTCCTTTGAAACATGCTGCTGTTTAGCAATTGTGAAGCGGTATTTTTTTGGGCTGACAAAAGAATCATTTCTTTAGAAGGAGTAATTGTTTTAAAAGTCTGATCATTTAGTCCTCTATCAAGTGATATTGTACGGTTACTCACGGATCGTCTATTCAAAATATGTTTTAATAGTTCAGACTGTTGTTGGTGCTCATAAAGATACAAGTCAGCGTTAGAGCATATCTTACGCCGTAACTCACCGTCGATTTCCTGTGTCCTTTGTTGGGATGGCGTACTTAAGGCAGGAATTACTCTGCTGGACCGTAGCTTAGCAGCCAAGTCGGGAAACTCAACAGCTGGATCACATTTCAAGTGAGGCGATTTACAGTTAACAACGTCTGCAGCAAACGGCGGAGATATAGTAGTTTCCTTTTGGGATTTTCGCTGCTCTTCTAACAACTTACTCAGAATAATTACTTCATTTCGCATGATTTGATGTTCTGGGATAGGTCGCTCTTGCTCACCGCGCATATCAAAATCATTGGTTATTTTGTTTGCATTTCCCAGTTCGTGATCTAAAAATTTTGGCTGCTGCTCAAGAAAAGCTATAAAGTCGTCTGTCATTAGATCTTTTTCATAGTCTAAATGGTTACTTGTTGAATGCACCACCAGGTCTAAATGTTGTACTTTCTCTTGTTGCTCCTTAACAGCCATGAGGCCCATTAGATTATTTATCACTGACTGCTGTTCCATGGATATGCTTTCCAATTTTTCCATGCGTGACCATATCTTACTGTATTCTGTCGATAACATATCCAAACCACGCCAGGCAAATTTCAATTCCGTCTCAAGCATACTTATACGCGTCGCTATCTTGTCCATATAATCGGAGATGATGTAATCGCAATGGTGTTGCGTGTTATAAAATTGGCAAAACTGCCGTTGCGTGGATGCAGATGACAGTTCATTTCCATGGGAAAGACGATTGTAACCGCAGGAGGTATTCGAACTCAATCCTGATGAAGTGTTAAAAACGAATGGCTGAGGCGATCTGAATTGATTTTGTTCTCGTGGTTGATGCTGTTGAATATATTGCAAGTTGTCGAAACTAGAATTTTGGATGCCCGCATCCTTCTGATTACAAAGCAGTGATTCAAATTGTTGCTTGTTTTTTTCTGATGCATTGTAACGCAGCTCACTATCGTTGGAATCTGCTACGTTTAATAACTGATAATACTTTGGGGAACTGTTAAGTGAGTCGTACTGATATTGCGATAACTTTTCAGCGGTCATCATATAGCCATCAGTACCTGCGTTTCGCTGCATTAGTTCAAAATTGGATTGCTTCGGCAACGAGGTCAGTGACATTTTGTTTTAAATTTTATAATTGACCGCTAATGATAGAAATTTTAATGTCGAATACTTAACATTCTCGGAAGACTAACCAATCATAAAGACAAAATTTGAATTAAACTCTAATGTAATATATAACAGAAATAAACTAAAAAACCCATACATGTTAAAAAATATATGGTTCAAATCTTTAAAATATTTCGTTCAAATATTTCAAACAAAACTTACTCCAAATTTTTATAAAGCTAAACAAATAGTTATAGATTTTCAAACTTTGCCTACATTTGTATCAAATTATGCGTCCATGACGTGTTCTTAATTCATTATCAACGCTTTGCCACTCATAATACATCCTGGCCTTAATACTGACATTTCATATAAATATGTATGTCTTGAAAAAGAAACTCTAATATGACCACTGAACAATAACATATTAAAATGCACAATACATGGGTAGTTATTTCCCAAAAATCGATTTTACGCAAAACGCAGAGTAATCGGAGGTACGCCCGTATGTCATTATTGGTTCCTAAAATTTGACTGTAGACGACAATTTTAAAGTTATAAAATAGGTCACTATTTCCAAAGATGAGTTCTTTAATATGTAAGTTTGTCTGCACATACGCATATTTAAAATAGGCATTGGGAAAAACTGCAATTGTGTTGAGATGGCTAAGTATTGACAAAAATTTCTTTACGTGGCTAAGTGCCTGACATACTTAAATTTTCAATTTTATTAGTTATTTTCTGTTTTTCAATTAGTGTCATTTCGTTGTGTTATTTTTAACTATTCCTTATAAGCGAGTACCAGATGTGTAACTATAAAGTATTTAGTTTTTGACAGAGAACTTGAACGCTTGCAGTTTATTCAAATAATTTTTTTTTTCCATTATACTCGCATTTACAAAAATTTTGTTTCAATCTTGCATTCTATTCGTAGCGTTTTCTTTTTATAACTTTTGCGAAATATTTTCATTGATTTTTTCGTAATGTTTAACAATTGTTTAAAGTAAACTCTGACTTCGATTCCAGCGACTTTCTACGGACAACCGAATAAATAAATAAATGAATTAGAGAGCTTATGAGCTTAGACAAGACCGAAGAAATTTGTACGTCATAAAAGCCCTTTCTCCACTATAAATTTGGTTTCCATACTGCTGCTCCTTGCAAAGAACAAAAATTGAACGAAGTGAAATCAACGAAACAAATAAAGCTCTTTTCAGGAATCAAAGCTTGCACAATACCAACTATGTGGCAACTATATGTGTAGGTGACTTCGATTCCAGCGACTTTCTACGGACAACCGAATAAATAAATAAATGAATTAGAGAGCTGATGAGCTTAGACAAGACCGAAGAAATTTGTACGTCATAAAAGCCCTTTCTCCACTATAAATTTGGTTTCCATACTGCTGCTCCTTGCAAAGAACAAAAATTGAACGAAGTGAAATCAACGAAACAAATAAAGCTCTTTTCAGGAATCAAAGCTTGCACAATACCAACTATGTGGTAACATTGTTAAACACTAAACAACCCCATTATCTACATAGAAAATTCGTAATTATGCGGCAGGTAACGCAACTGTTTTATTATTTTGACCTAATTAAATGACGTCTTTCTACGCTACCATCGCTCAGAAATAGATACCCATTTATTTTAACAATTTTAAAACAGTCTCATTAAGATTCTTTAATTACATTTTTTCTCTACTTAGCTTTAAGGCAAAAATGTGTATGCGTTTTGAAAAACACCAAGTCAGGCTAAGAGTAGCAAATACAGCCTTAATGTTACACAAATGTTCGCTGCAACATTGTTAACTTTTGTAGTAAAAAAACACAAACAGATTTGTCTGTATATATGCTTTTGTTCGTTCACGTACGCATATCGACGTGTATATGCGGGACTATAATAAGGGTCTAAACTCAGCATAGAGAAATTTTCGTAAAGTAAAGTATATTGCTATTTTTACTTCCCTGTGTCAAACAACTTTCTAAATATTCAATAAATTTAAACATGTATTTATTGAAGAACTATCGTAAGAATTTTTGGGAATATTTATCTGGATGTCATATTAGTCATTTTCTCAAAAAAATTTACCTATAAAATATGAAACTAAGGCAAAAACACTTTTGATGAACTTAACGTAACAATACGTTTTTATTTCCATTTACAAGATTTGGGTTAATAATCTTGTAGCAAAAATATTTGCACACAAAAATTTCAAGTTAACATATATACCTATTATTGAAATTGAAATAGACTCGTAACTTTTTAAAATTAATAGTAAAATTTAAATGTGAAACCTATGTATGTAAGTATATACATCAAAATCAATCAAAAAATATGCCAATGTTATGAAAAAGAAAAGTTAAAACAATTTTAAACGTTGTAGCCTCGCCTAATACATTTTTTCCCGCATATTCCTAAGAAAATAGAATAAATAAAGCCTATCGTAAAATATTTAAAATTATACCTTGTTGGCATATTTTTCGTAAGAACCTTTATATGGGAGCGCGCCCAAAACGCGAACCAACGTGACCGAAGTTTAATAAAATTAACTTTTTTTATTAAAGGTTTATTTATTCTCCACATATTTTCATCATAAAATACTCGGAATTATACTTTGTTAACATGTAAAGGCTAACATTTCATGAGAATGCTTGTATTAAAACGGATATGAAAATATATTACTCTACATTATCCAAGCCTACAAGGGTAACTTTATGTGCAAAATCGCATTTTCGCGCTTTTGCAGTTTCTGTTATAAAACATTAAAAATTAAACTTGATGCCATATAAAGATTTCCTTTAAGTTGTGGCGTTTATATTACACATTGCCCAAAAAATGGCCACATCCCAAACAAATTTTGCAACTTCATTTGGTATGGCAAAATGCTACTTTTTACAGTGTAAGCAATATATTCGAACAAGGTGCTGTGAGGATTCCAACGAATTTTGGAAGGGAATGAATTCTTTTAAACTTTTCTTGGTTTTATGATAAAAGTTAATCCAAAATAGTCATTTGATGTACTTTACTTTTCTGTATGGACTCTATGTGGACTGTAGTGATTTAATTTTATGATCTCTTTAGTATATGCGTTCTCATGAAAAAAAGCTTTAGAGGACAGCTGATAAAAAATATAAGCTTCCGCTTACGGTAAGTTTTAAAAAAAGTTTTTAAATGTTAAAATGTTGTTTTTAAATGTTCGTGTGTATACCAAATATGTTTAATCGGCTCCAACGAACTCACCTATTAATCCGTCATGCTTGTTAAGACCCTATAGTTTTCAAAGTAGGTAAGAAATCTTTTCTTTTCAAGGATGACATTTAAACTGTTACACATATGTGCGAAGGCGCGCACAAACGTGGAAGCAGATCATTGTATGTATTAAAATAAAAAAGACATAGTAGGTTGAAGTTCTTAACATTTACGTATCTATGTTTCATATATCACAGGTATATATAATAAAATAACTAAACACAGATAACGAGTTATTGTTTACTTACATTGAGTTGAATGACTATTTTGTTGAAGGCCCAATGCCATCGTTGACGAGCAGTTATCTCCGGTTTACGCTTGGGGAGCTGCATGTGTCCGCTAACAACTTCCTCAGTTTCACCACGGGTTAATTTATTTTTGCGAATTTGTAAAATCTGATGACCTGGATACATGGTGAGATTTTGAACGTCGTCGACATCATCCATCAACAGTATATTGCTGGACTTGCGACTGAGAGATTTAGCTGGAGAAACGCCGCTTTTATCACTGAGCACGATTGACGATAACTCGTCCTCTTCCATAATGATGCTGTTTTGTTTTCTGATTTGTTGATGTGCTTGTAATTGATTTGGCACTGTGGTTGTTAGATTGGCCACAACTAAATCTTCTGTTTGCGTTGTGTGCTTCTGGGTTTCTAAAGAACGATTGACCTTGTCTGTTGAGCTTGGGTATATTCCGGTAACACTACCACTTGAGCTTTCGTCTAGGTAATTACCACTATCCTCACTGGGGTACATATCATCCACGTAGTCAAGTGATGTTTCCACCTTACGTACATCTTCATCACTGTACTGTAATGACCTTTGATACACTGCAAGCTGCTGTTGCGGCTGCTCCTTTGGCGATATATAAAATTGGTTGCCATTATCAACTCTTAATATTTTCTGAGTTTCCCGTTGTTCGTTATTTTCATCAATTTCGAGATATTTGTATTCGTCCTCTTCGTTAAAATAATCGTCGCGATAATCATAACCACCGTTTGCGTGTTCATAATAGCTACTAATGAGATGACTGGCGACCCTTTGGTCGTCTAAACCTTTTGTCAATTTTTGCGAAGTTATGCTATATTCGTGTTGTTCGTTATCAACGCCGTAGTTAAGATCGTGCCTGATATCTACATCTTTGTCGGTAATGAGCACATCTTCTTCATCAGTGTCATAAGTTTCTGTTGGTTGTTGTTTCATCAAGTAGCCCGATTTTACAGGGTTAATAATGGGTAGTTTTTTGCCGGTGGATGCAACAACTGGCACCGTTGGAAGTAATTTCGTTTGGTGTTGATTTTGATGGTCGTTTGTTTGATATGCTGGATTTTGCTCGTAATTTAGTTGCAGATTACTATTCTCATAACTATCATCGCTGGTGATTGAATAAGGGCTGCGTATGTGTTGTTGTTCTAAAATCACTTCTCTCTTGCATGTAGTTCCAGTGCTTTCAGTAGTTGTGGGGATTGTTTCTCTATTAGGTATCAACTGATGCTTCTGCTGTTGGCCCTTAATAGTATTAGAGTTCGGTACTTTTTGTACAACCGCGCTTGCAATTGAAGCCCCCTGATTAACTGCCTGTGTGGCTGATTGAACAGCGGCAGCTGCTTTTCCTAAAAATGAGCCAAACATCCCACCGCTGGCAGGTTTTGGTCCTGTTACGCTAACTGCTGTCCTAGCAGTTGTGGGCGTAGGTATTTGAGAAGCTACTTGTGACAACGACGACAAAATGTTTTTAGTCTTCTTTGTAGTTTTCATCGTTTCAGTAGCCGCTGTAGAAACGACGAGCGTACTTGGAGTGCTGAGCGCGATCACTCTTTGTTTATCGTCAATAGATTGTGGCCCGACCCCGCTTTGATCCTCTACGTAACCATTCCTATCATAGTTTACCCCAAAATTCACATCGTTCTCTGCGTTTGTAACGGTTTTGTCTACATCGTGTAGTTTTGTTGCTGATTTAAAAGGTGGAACGAATGTTTTTAACCCCGCATTGTCATAATCATCACTGCTCGTCACATGATAAAATGTAGAGGACTGAAGGGTGTTGTGTAAATCCCCAGCGTGTTCAACTTTCCTGCTATCTTCTTTATAAGTTGTGATGCAAATATCGTTGTTGAGTAATTTTTCATCTAAACTGAGGCTATTCTCACCACAGCATTCTTCCTTGGCGGTTTGTGTATTAGAAAGTTTTGTTTTTAAGTCAGAATTGTTAGGCATTGGTGCCGTCGTCGACGTAGATATCGTGGTATGCTCAATAACTAATGTCTCCAAAGTAGATGCACTCATTGCCGTACTTGAGGTTGTTGTCTCTGCTGTTGTTGAAATATTTTTGTTGCCTCCGCTCAACAGGTTACCAACGTTTGGTACCAATTTCGAAGGAAAACTGAAACCGAAACTCTTTCTTGTATTGCAGGATTGTCTTTGAGAAATATTACTGCTGGTTGTGCGACCACCAATAACAAGCCCATCAAGACCATCTTTCAAACCCTTGGAGAAATCGTCCAGCAGGTTAGAGGCCTTGCCAGCAACCACAGTTGTTGTCGTTGTAGGACTTTTTTGCGAATCCCAAGGATATGACTTTGATGACGGAACTTCGCTTTTTGATGCTACTGCTGACGGCTTGTTATCAATACCTGCTCTAATGACATCGGTGGTAATCTCACTAGTAGTAGAGTTACAATTTGCGTCAGTAACACAATTTATGGCGTAAAACAAAGTAGTGCTTTCTGTTGGGGTTCTAAAAATTGTATCACTAACTTCTGGAAAAACTTGTATGTCGGTTGATTTTGAAAGTAAAGGCATTGTCGTTGTGACAGCGCTGGTTGTTTGCTGCACTTCTGACTGATTGGTGATAGTGACAGATTTCATTAGGAAGTTTAAGTCTACATCATAACTTGTATAAAAGCTGTTATCAAAACCTACTGTTGTCAAAAGGGCTTCACTTGTTTTTGAGTAAGGTGCAACTGATGAAGAATCAAATGTTTCGAAGCTTAAATAATCATTACTTGTATTATTTAAAACGATGCTGGTAGTAGCAGGAATCGAGCCCGGAAATTCCGCTTTGTTTTCTTCTACTGTTAGTTCTGATAATGCGTTATTTTGCTCATCTATAACAAGCGATTTTGTTTCCGCTCCAGTAGGTGAAAAAGCATCGAGATCACTTAACTTGTACATGCTTAAATAATTCTTAGAATAGTCACCAAACGATGTTAAGAGCGTATCGCTAATATACACTGGTAGATCTGTAGCAGTCGGTACAGTTGTCGAGATTGTTGTAAGTGTAGACGTAGTAGATGTGTGGCTGCATGTGCTATTAAGACTTTTTAAATAGTCTTCATATGTTATTGTGGTGAAATCAACAACTGGACTATGCTCATTTAATGTACTTTGCGTGGACTTTTTGAGAGTAGGGCTTGTACTTACTGGCAATGATTCAAATACCCTGAAATTTGTTGTAGGCAAACTATTTGTATACAATGACGTTGATGATGATGACATCATCACATCAGTGCTGCATTTTGTGGTTGTGATTATCGGACACGAATTATTTAAAGTTGAGGACTCAGCCACATGTATTGAGCTCACTTGCGGCGACTTTTCAGCCGTTGTTACTCTCATATACGTTGTAATTGTGGGTAAAACGGGAGTTACTGTAGAAGGAAACGTATATGCTTTTACAAAATCATCTGATTTATTTAAAGTATATAGACCCTCTATTTTCGAATTGACGGTTACTGTTGTGGTTGATGCTAACGTTAATGAACACGGCGAAGCTATCGTTACTGACGATGATATCAGAGGTAATATGGAAGATTCAGTTGTAATCTCGGGCGTTATATTTGTAATTAATGACGCCACTGTAGTTAGTGGTAATACTGGCGGGGTGTGCGCAGTTGTGAGAGGTGTGATGCCTGTATAACATGTGCCTCCTTTGTTGTCGTCTGGGAATGCACTGTTAAAACTGTACTTAGTGTAATCATTACTGAAGTAAATATTTTTGTTGTTACTGTCAGTGTTGTCAGTGTTGTCATTAGTAACGCTATGATCCAGATTGCTGTGACCAAAAGTTTTTTTCAATACAATAGCTTCATTGTCGCTAATGGTTGCTACTTCAGGAAACACTGTTGCAGTTAAAGTCATATTAGAAGTAGAATTGTTGTTAATACTAACGTCACGCGATGAGAATTGTGATGATGATGATTGGAGATTTATGTGACTTTCGATGGTATTAGGGTCAGTTTGCTTAACAAAACATGGATCTAGAAAACTTGCAGGTTTCGAAATGGAGAAAAATGAGGGAAATGTTAAATTGCTGCTACTACTTGTGGTGTATGTTGTTGATGATATGTACGAATTTAAATAGTTCTTTTCACTGAAACCGTCCTCTACAGTGAAATTAGATGTTTTCGTCGTAGTTGATATTGTGGTGATTGGTGTTGTTAATCCAGACGGAGATTCCCTCAATGGCTCGGGGTCACAATTTCCCGTGTTTTTTGTTTTCGCTGGATATGTAGACTCAAATGCCACTGTAGATATTTTATTCTTCATAAATTCCTCCGCAAAGTTTTCTTTCATTATTACTGTTTCTTCTGATTTTATGTTATATTTTGTAAAATCAAAAAATTCATTTTCATTGTTGTTGTTGTTTTTTGCATCGTTATCAAGTGTTTCCCTAGTAAAATCATAGCTACTCTCGTTGTTGAAGTGAAGCCGTTTATTTTCATTACCATTAAAAAGAAGCGTACTTGAATCAAAAGAGTTGCCTGGCGATGCCGTTGTCGTTGTTGTAACAACTGTTTCCATCGCTGTTATTGTTTTCGTGGTAGTTAAAATGGAGGAGGAAGATGGAGGGGGTGAAATGGTTGTTTGTGATGATGTTACTACTTCCAATTTTGTTGTTGGTTTTAATGCTGTCGAGTTTAGTGGTACAGATGTTGGCGACGATGATAATGATGTCAGCGATGTCGTGGGTAACGCGAACGATAACGTATTGAAAACTACAGGTGTCTCCTCTGTTTTTGTTGGGGTACTAGTGATTGTATGTGTTAATGTTGAATTTAAGCTTTGCGCCGTAGATATTGTAATAGGTAAGGTATCATCTTTGCTAACGCACGAAGATGAATCCAATAAGAATGCTGGTGGTTGTGGTAAGTGTTTACCCAAGCTGGGATATCGCGTCGTCGTAGTTATTGGGGCAACTGGCAGACGTTTGGGTAACTTTTTAACGATTGTATTCAATGTCGGCACCGCCATAGCCTCTGTCGACTTTGGCGTCTGCGATGCAACTATCGGAGATGACGACGATAACAGTATAGACGTTGATGTCGCTAAGGTTAGTGATGAAAAAGCAGTGGTATTGCCTAAACTTCTGGAAGCGACCAATAGAGGTAAATCGGTATTTTCGCATATGTAGCTTTTGGTCTCTCGGTTGTCATCTTTTGTTGAATATATCTGATCGACGGCATGGCTGGCACTTGTCTTAAGACTCTTAGACGTCCCTCCTAACTTTTTACTTAATTGTTGTGGCGACATACGAGTCTCGCCGCTAGCTATCACAGAAGCAGTTGTCATAGCTTGAATAATCGAAAAACGACGTTTTTGTAGTCCATGCAGTTTATGTGGTGCAATATTTGTTGTTGTGGTGGCTGTGGTTGTGTCGCTACAGATAGACGCACAGTCGCTGGAAAAACTAAATTCAGCATCAAAAGACGATTGATGCATATGAATAGCCATTTGTGGTCGTGATTCCTTCAGACAATAATCAGAGTAGTCGGATGCACTACTGTTGATGTGTATGATATGAGCTGTGTCGCCATAATAATTGTACTGGTTGCTTATTGTCGTTAATGTCGTCGCGGTGTCTTTCTTTGCAGTCGTTCCACTTGAGGTATCTTCAAATAATTGGCGCTTTAAATTAATGCAAGCATTTACTTGGGGCCGTGACAATGCACGCAAAGGCACCACCGGCAAAAACTTATTCGCAGTACGAATGCTACTGCTACACACAGTCGTGAGTGCATAATCACCAGACTCATCGCTAACGGGGTAGGGTGGCATTATAGACTTCTTATGCGTATTGTCATAGTCTTTGCCCCAAGCAGGATTGGCTTTGTCAATACCAACACCGACATCTGGTATTGAAGGCAGATTGGCACCTTCACTGTCGTAGTTAATCGGTGGTCTATTGTACACGCCATCCCAAGTAGCACTTCTGCTGTGTGACTGCTCCGGCACCATCTCTGGCGGAGTTTTCAACGTGTGACCCAGTTCGTCTTGGGTGTCACTGTTGACAAGACTCCAATGGTCGTTACATTCGTATTCATCATCGTTCTTCATCCCACTTCCACCATCGTCATCGTTATTGGTCAAAATCGTATTCTTGGTATTGCTGTCTTCCTGAGGATAGGCATTACGGTGAAACATTAAATTATCTGTAGCCATCATAGACTGGACATTCATAGTATTATATTTTTCAAAGGTTTTCCTATTATTAGCCATTGTCATAGGTACGAGAAATGGCTTCTTGTAATTAACTCCATTACTGGTCGACGAACACTGCTTGCCGCATTCCGCATTATCGTATGTGTGGAAGAAAGTTTTCGCAACACCACGATCATAATTGCTATAACTATGTAAAGTGCTACTAATTGGTCGGCTATTATAGGATAAGGCATCAATTTCATTGAAATAATTATCGTTTTGAGAATAAGACTGCAATGACACATAAAAACACAGAAAGAATTCACAAATAAGTCTTGGTATTCGCAGTTTATACTATATTATAAGCGCGTATAAATATAGGACCGAAAATTTTAATTCAAGAAGGACGCGGCAAAAAGTTTGCTAGAAATCAGGTATAAATTTATAATTATATATTTAAATATATATATGTATATATATATAAATACATATTTGTATACATTAATATGTAGTATCGCTAGCAGATATATTCTAGTAACACCACTCGATATTCTGTAATTAAAATATATCAACTTGTTTTTAATTGTTTTTACTATAGATTAACGCTACGACGATTGAATGTGTTTATTGGTATTAAATAATTTAACGAATTGTCCTTACCTTTCCTACGATCGCTTGTACAGATTAAAATTTATAGTTGGGAGTACACTTTAAATTTCAAATACAATATACTAATAAGTTTCTCAAACCACAAATTCTATTTTATGCAATAATCGATAAAATATATAAATGCGTATGTACACATTTATATTGGGCTGTTTGTTATATCAATGGTTTCCGCATTCATTGATAGCTTCATATTGAGGGTGTAAATAAATTTCTGCTGATTTGTTTGGTAACATTTAAGCCATATTACCAAACAATTGCACGAAGTATTTTATTTAAAATTGTGTCGATCGCTTGCCACAGTGAATTTTCCCGTGCACAATGGAGGCTATGCCCCGAGAAATAATACATCATCAATTATGGCCCGTGATACTTAGGTTTTCTGAATGGATAAAACGCTTAATGCTAGGAGAACCAAATAATAATGATATAACAATAAATTTAGCAATGTCTCTGTACTATATAGCTAGTTTTCTGTAAATGAGGAAGCTCGTCAATCAAGAGCGATATATTGAAAACAATCACTAATGGTGTGCAAAGAATATTGGCACATATAATGTGGATACAAGATAGAAATCTATTCGTACAGGTCAAGTTATAGAAGGCAACAAAAGCTTCTTCTTTTAAAAGACCAATCCGATGAAAGACGTCTAACAACTTTATATCAAATGTGTAGCCAATTTCGCTATATAACTGATATCAAAAAGTCCTTGGAAAATAGTGGTAAATATGCACGAATTTCAACACTGTTGGATGGATCCCTATTGCCATAATGTGTATAATGTATTGGGAGATTGTGTATTTTACGCCTCGATTCAAAAAACTTTGGATTACATGTAAATTTAATACAAATTTAATGCCATCATCATTAGGCATGCACGGCTTATTTTTTACAAACGATTAGCGGCAGCAGCCATCACCTAACGACACATCTCTTAATAGAGAACCGGATTTATTTACGAAGTAGTGTTTTATTCTGACATTGTCATTTTTTAATATTCTAGGAATAACATAACGCGACATAAAAATTAACATACGAATTGATATACCCTTGAATCAAGAATTTTGTTACAGAAATTAAAACTCGCCTTGAGCTACGTAAGGCAAAAGGAATTGGGTATGTATTCTTTCGGTGGTGTTTATAAAAACGGCAAATATGTTATATATATAGCTCTACCGGATGATGGAGGAACAAAGCAGAAAAGACCTGATTATCATTTAAACAAGCACGACCCTAAACAAATTTAACATGAATCGCATTATAGACAACTGCCATTTCAAACAGACAGAAGTTATGTAGAGCCAACAGCACACTGCCGCCTCCACAGAGTCTGCATTCTGACCATATAATAAAATGGAAGAAAAAAGATTTCTGAATTATAGCTTTTAAAATTTTGATAGAAGGTCATTAATACAAGCAATACCTATGTTGTTTTTTATTGGTAAATACGGCAGAAGAAATAATAGTTATAGTTGTGTTGAGAGGCTTATTGTAAGCAACAAAATTCTTTACATAAGCACCTTAGGGCCGGAAATTTTCGTGTGTTTCTTATTGTGCAAAATAATCGGTGGAAAAAATTTATAAAAATAATTCGAAAGTGCATAAAGTGATCGTGGTTGGTGTCTCATCCCAATATATAAAGTGGTTTGGTTGTAAACTGGTTTCGTTGCTCTCTGTTGGGCTCGGTGGAGTAATTTATTTCAACTGAAAGGTTTTTCTTATTTACAATTATCAATATACAAACAACAGTAAACATCAGTAACATCTGTGTTTCCGGCAAGTAAACAGAGTTACCTTTTCCTGACTAATAAGTCAGTGAAAGTAACAGCGTCTTTTCAACAACATTAATTAAACATGCAGTTGATAGCATGTTTGTATAATCCTTGTCAAAACAAGACGGGTTCGGGCTGCGATCGATTGATGACGTGTTGGCTGTGTGAGCGTCATGGTCACCCCAAATGTGCCGGTCTGCTTGGGAGGACGGCGGATACTGTAGTGGACAGCACAAAAGGGCTGAGATGGTCTTGACCTGATTGTAGAAAAAAAAATATTGAACTCTATAAACTCTTTGTACAAATGAAGATGGGTCTAGCTAATGCAAAGAAGATGCTTGTGGCCGCATTGGACAAGTTTGATAGTCGCCAGGCAGTTTCCAGCCTTTGAAGATTGCCTATTACTAAAAAGTGCTGAGCCAGCAAATGTGAACGTCTTATCCACGGCAAGTAAAGAAATAGAGACGTTCAGTGTGGCTTGTCGACAAACTCAATTAGCACCAGTTCACATCGTGATGCCAGCAGTGCAAAAGGGGGAACCTCAGGATAAGGAACAATAGGCCTTTCCGATTGACCTGTTGGCAGTGGATCTGGTGGACTTAGCTTCACCAAAATCACCCATTCCGTTATTCTCATCTGGTAACTTGTTCGCCTTCACTGGGGTACAGGCTCAGCAGAAAGATATAACCGTGCCTGTTAAGCAAAATTGTCTAGCAGCAAACGAGGCGACGAAGAACTCAAGCAGTGAATTCACAACTGCATGTTCTATATGTATTATTAATGATGGCATTGTGCCGGGAAGCCACAAATAGTATCAATCAGGCAATCGATCTTATATCCAAAGATGTTAGTGTTTCTGATTCCTTGAAGGTAACCGACAATAGTGAAGCTATCTGTAAGCTGGGAGGCGCTCCTAGCTTAGCTGATGCTGCTATGGCGAGGACGTCTCCATCCAGTAAATCTAAATCCTTCCCTTTCAGTTCTGAAGTTGGCAGTTCAACCTGCGGGATTAGTATGTACATGCTCGGCAATTATTAATTCCCTACCCTTGAACTCTTGTGTTCCTGGTAACGTTTGTTTGAAGGCAGTACCTCCTAACGAGGCAATTTTTGTGTCAAGGCTGTTGCCTGACACGTCGATGGATAATGTAAAAAATTATCTTGCTTTAAAAACCCCAACTGTGAATTTGAAGAGAGTTAACATATTTAAATTGGCCCCTTCGCAACCCAGAGCAATTTCGTAGTTTAAGCTTTTGGTTCCGACTGAGCATACTGAAAACTTTTTAAATAATTCCAGCTGGACCCTTAATTAACGAATTCTTAACTATGGATCGACAACGAAACATGAACGTGGCTCGACACTCGGCTACAAAAAACTAAAAGCTTCTTTGGGCCCATTAACATTCACATTTATCTACCAAAATGTTAGAGGCCTCAAAACATGGTGAAAGCCTAACTTACTTTCATTTGAACTTTTTCGTAACTCGTTGCAGATGTTCAGAAAAGATAGATTAGATCGCATAGCGGGTGGGGTACTAATTGCTGTGTCAGCTTCAGCCCCGCGCTACTTAAGCGATTCTCCTTCTGCTTCTGGCATTAAATTTATCGCAATTCGGTTGATACTAGAAAATAAACAGTTTTACATAATTTGCTCCTACATTCCCCCAAATGCAGATACTTCAATCTGTATGACACATGCTGCCCTCATCAAAGGTTTTGTCGATAACTCTAAATCTACGGATATAATCATTGTGTTAGGGGACTTCAATCTGCCACAAGCAACTTGGAGTTATTGTGAAGATTGCGGCTGTATGGTTCCTAGTACCATATCTGATAGAGCTAAACTGTGTCTTAATGAACTATTTGTTAGTAATTTATTGCAATATAACCGTGCACGGAATGGTAATGGCAGACTATTAGACCTGTGCTTTGACAATGTCCGGGAGATAGCAATATCTCGTTGTCGTCCTTTCAGCTTGCCTGAAGATGCACATCATCCAGCTTTAAGTATAACTCTTGGGCCGATCGATGGACCGTGGATCACTTGTATGGATCCAAGTCCATCTGTAACAAATAATCACTATGAGTTTAAGAAAACTGATATGTCATTACTGAAATCTCTTCTTTCTCACATTAAGGATTATTTCTCCGAAGGAAATATTAGTACTGTAATGTCATCGTTCTATAATGAGTTAAACACTGCTATTTCTGTGGCTGTTCCAATCAAGAATCTATGCCCTCGAAGCAGGTGTCGTCCATGGTTTAATAGTGCAATAAAATATCACAAAAATAGGACAAACAAACTTTTTAAAAAATTTATGAAATTTATTAAAGAATTTATGAATTTATGTTCTGCTTTCGATCATCTTACTTACTTTACTGCAAGGAATAGATTTAATTATATCAACCACCTATATTGCCATAGATACCTACAGCTTATAAAATCCTCATTGCTCGTTAATCCTAACCTATTCTTTAAGTTCGTTAATTCCAAAAGGAAACTCTATATATCCCTCCCAAGTTTCTTACAATGGGTTGGTGTCTGTCGATGGGATTGAAACAGCAAATCTGTTTGCTGATTATTTCTGTCGCAACTACTCAACTGATAAGTTTGATTTCCAAGTTGGTCATTTCCGTATATGATATATTAGAGGGGCTGAGCTCTCTAAAGTATAGTTGTGCGCTTGGACCTGATGGGATTCCATTGTGTATTGTTACATCGTGCTCTGTTGAGGTAAGTGGTATAATTTCAAAGGTCTGTAATTTATCCTTGAAATTAGGTGTTTTCCCGTTTTGTTGGAAAAGTAACTTTCTGATTCCTATTCACAAAAACGGAAACAGGCACCATGTAGAGATCTACAGGAGCATTTCCAAGTTGAATCTTCTACCTAAATTGTTTGAGCGTATCTCTTGAGCGTATCCAGCATCCAGCTTTTGCCATCAAATAATATATTTCTCCTTTCCTTTATTAGAGTTCACTTGCCAAATGTCGAGGGGTTTTAATGGTGGCGCGCGCACGGACGTCATATACACAGACTTTAGTAACCATAAATTACTGATTTTTAAACTCCAGGCCTCCACCACTCCAGGAAAGCATTTAGGACCCATATTATTCAATTTATACCTTAATGACTTGCCATCGGTGATCAAATCCAGTCAAATATTAATGTATGCTGATGATGTTAAGCTGTTTAACACATTTTCCTCGGAGTTGAGTCAACTTCTTTAACATTGAATCAAATAAGTTGGAAATTTGACAGTAAATTTGGCTGTACCGTTGTCGGTGGCCATAATTAACAAATTTGGGTTACTCGCATCTAGGCTCTGGACTGGTTCTTTGGAAGGGGGTGCACCGTTGCAACCGGCTTGCATGCTTATTTATGTACATAGGAATCTTAAATTTAAATTTTGATTTATATTTGTAATTTGTAGTAATTATGTCTGCTATCCTAGTACTCTACTAAGTACTATTAAGTCGACTACTCTAGTATTTACCTATCCCTAAATTCTATAAGTATATGTACTTAAGAGTTACTGTAATTCCTAATAAGTATAAGCTAGCCTCTCATAGCTAATGTAACTCGACAGTTGAAATGTAGTAGTTGAGTTTTTTCTCTAAGTTAAATAAATAGATAAATAAATAATAAAAAAAAAAAATAATATTCCCAAATGTACTTGCGGAACAGATATATTAAATGAGATAACTTTTCATAGTTCGTAGTTAAATCTTGATATAAGCACAACTCCATGTATATTTTTATTCAACTTATCTATCGAAATTTTTAACAAATATTGACATAAACACTAACGTATTTGGCGCAACACAGTTAAAAATGATTTGAACGGCACGGTGTTATGACCATTGTCCAAGTTTAAAAAGTCTAATAATAATAATCGGTTCAAGTAAATTTTAATCGGACGGGGACGCTTTTGAACATTCTCCCATACCAACGAGCTCACAAAAAATAAGTCTTTGTACGACAACAATCTTGAGCTTTTACAATTTTATGATTGCAATTGGTTCATATAAACTTATTTGTGCGTGTAGGTCACCTAAGTCTAGATTTGGGGATTCTTCCAAACCCCTTGAAAGATAAGCTTTTATACAATAACAACCTAATTGTGGATACTTGGTGAAATATAAAAAATTGATTATACCAACTTTGAATCATGATTTAGAATCTTTCCTATATAGAGGTTCCCATCAAAAGTGAATATATATATGGTAACCAGGTGAGTTTTTTATGGGGAAAATATGTAATTCATTTATGTTACAAGGAAAATAAGTAAAGTGTATTACGCGAAATGGTGTAGAAAACATACCTAAGAGTCGGCCTTACCCAGCTATAATGTTTTTACTTGTTTTTACCATCGTTTATTAGATATTAAACATGTCGGGTTACTCCTAACAATATTTTTATCAATTCCTTCTACAGGAATTTTGTAAGTTTTTCACCTTGGTTACCAAACGTATCGCCCTTCTTACAATGCAAAAAAATAAAAAAATAAAATTTTTAATATCACTTGCTTGCGCTAAGAAGAGAACATATTTCTTTGCTTCTACCGTCACACCACAATTATATTTTTATAAAATCCTCATGAGCATATAGATCTGCTAACAAATCTACCGTAACTTTTGTTGTTTATCAGATATTACAGTTAGTTTACATTATTAAATTTCGAATATCATTTCATACTTTTTGTTTATCTAACAGATCGAGTTCTATTTGTTTAGAAATGTTATTTTATTTGAACAATTAAAAGTAATAGCAACACAAACATAGTCTGTTTTTCATTGCCATCGGACTTTCAGAAACACCAATCGTTAACATTTTGTTTGGAATAAATGAATAAATAAACAAGAAAATGGGTGTATAATAGCCCATCACGCTATGCCACTGCTTGTATTGAATATCCCTTGTACTTAATCGTCCGTCTGAAATTGATGTGAATTAGCGCATATCCAATGCGAAATTTGTAATTAACTTGTACATAATTAACCTAAACTAATAAGGGTATTGTGTAATAAGTTATATCATTTTCAGTGCCAGTTTTGAACATCGCTGCGTCACTTCTCTCCGGAAACACCATGCTTACCGCCGAAAGTTCATTTCGATAAGCATTTAGATTCTTAATTAAGCTGTCTTATTTCGCTAGCCCTCTCAAACTCGCAATGCCTGAAATGGAAAGCTAAAAGTTGGTCCTCATTTTCGTTGATCAATTTCATTACTATAAGAAATTATCGAATAAGAATTAAAAATTTTAAAACATATTCTTAAATAAACTACTACGTCTATGCATGATTCCGTGTGAAAATTTCAATAAATTTTGTTATTTGTTTGTTGCTACTCTAAGCTTTAATTTTTGCTTACAGGATATGTAATAACATTCTGAATGGGGAAAAACTAGAAGTTGTGGTGAAAAGCGTGGAGCTTGTGTGAAGCAATGGTCTTCAGTGACAATGCTTATCAGTGCTTGTTTACGAAAATTTATTACTATCCAAGTTTCCTCTGACGTTAGTTAAAAGGCATTACCATCAAGCTTTTAACTCTCTTAGAGGAGCAGCTGAAGCCGATAAAAATAGAGAATAACCTCAATATTGACCAATACATTATTAGGAAACGTTTAAAAAAGCTCGATTTTTACTACGACTGTATAAATTTGTGTTAGGTAAATATAAATATTTGCAGTTGTCACAAAAAGTTGTTGTTAGTCTTATGATTTTTTTTTAGATATCTACTAGCAACTAATTAGACCGACGAACAATTAATTTAAAATTGTATATTATATATAAAATATCCTATGAACCCCGTTATTGGTTTTTCTTTTTCGGATTAATTACATTAAATTTTGTAACACATTTTTTTAGGAATTACTAAAAATGTACCCCTTTTTATTATTCCAACGTATTGAAAACGATTTAACTATTTAATATGAACAAGTAAGAAAATTATATTTGGTCGCGACCGTATGTAGGCCGCAAATATATAAGAACATAAATATTAAAAAAAAAGTGCAGGGAGAACGAAAAGTATATATTATTCTAAATTTTCTGTATTTTCATGTTCAAAGTGAAAAAAATTCGATATGATTACAATAAAACTTACCGTCATATTTCACTAACACATATAAATTTATTTGCATATTGTACATCTCCCCTAATGGTATGATACAAGTTTGATTTCTATTACAATGTTTATATTTTTATTATTTTGTTAACGTTGTGTATAACATCCATGCTTCATTTCATTTCAGCTAACTTCTGATGTATGTGATCCTTCATTATTTATCAACAAAAACATATCGAGTGGTACACATATATCTTATTATTAAATTGTATGTCGCAAAATAAACGTTAATGAAATTTGGACTTCACAATCTCGTAATAGAAATATAGAGGCTTATTCAAAAAAATTGCTTAGAAAAGTAGTTCTTATAAATCTTACAATTCTCGATGAAGCTGAATAGAACACCTTTAAACCCTTTAAACCCCAACTTCACATGCTTTGCTAGAAGAAGCATTACAATATTCATAACATCTTACTTAGTTGCTATGCTATTTAGTCTATTTCATTTGTATTAGAATTTTTCAAAGCTTTTTTGCCAAATATTATTATTGAAATAATTCGAAGGCGGATCAACCTAGTTAAGCAAATAAGTAAAAAAATCGCAAAGTTATTCTTTGATGTAATATAGTCAGTGATTCGTCAATATTTGAACAATGGCCCGTGTGTTTCTTGACATAACTAACTCATTTCAAATATTCCTACGTACAGTCGCCGATTAGCAGCATGGGCGTTACCTTTCACCTTTCTGTCTGAAATTTTATGGTTTCAGCAGCAAATCGATTATGATTTTTCGCTGATGCTTATTGCAAATCTAACTAAAACCGCATTTATTAGGTATAGGAAAAATACAAAAAAAGTAAGAAAATTATATTCGGTCGGGACCGAATCTTTTATAGCCGTCACCGTTATCTTAAAAAAGACTAAAAAAAAAGGAAATTTTCATACTCTATAATATTGAATGGACGCGGTTGATTTTTATATTTTCAGAATGAAAGTGTAAATTTATATGGTGTACATGTTGTGCTTTATGAGTGACAATCAAAAAGGCGTGTGGACGTTGTGGACGTGTCCTTTGACCGGTTTGAGTCACTTTCAAGTTCTTTTGCAAATTTATTAGCGATATTTTCATTTTTGCGGGCAGATGGGCAGACGCATAGACGGTCGTTTGGTATACCCTGAATGTGAAACAGGCTAGGTTCTTCTAAGCGTTGTAAACGTGTTGACCAAATGGATATACCTCTCATTCTTCAAGGAAAGCTATAATAATATATTAAGTTCCCATACCTACAGAGTTTAAATGTGTTCAAATCCGTTTCTCAGTCAAAGTATAGATATTCTTGATCAGCAATACATCCTAAGTCGATTTAAACATGTCCGTATGTGTAATGTCTGTCGTAAACATTCTCCTGGCCGCAACAATGAAGTTATCGACTTTAAATTTGGCAGAACCAGTGAAGGTTCTCGCGCGCAGGTTGATATTGAACATGGGTCCAATCGGTCGAAGCACACACCCATAGCACTACAAAAACTCAGAATACCCCTGTTTTTCTAACGGAATGAAAAATTGGTTTTTTGCTCATTACTAATAAACTATAACAAATAAATATCCAATAATTTGAACGCATATTTTACAGGCGATGTTATAGTATTTGTGCACAAAAACGAAAAAAATTGACTACGCCTACCCAATATTATAATGTATCAAAATTTAATTGTTATTTTAATACCTATATAACGCGCAGAAACAAGCTTCACAACTCCATAAAGTATAGAAATTCTTGGTCAATTTCAAAGCTTGAATGTACCTGAACAGGTCCGCCTATTCGTCAATCCATCTGTCTCTTTGCGCAACTTTGTAGTATTTGTGGTAAACATTCTCCCGTTAGCGAAAATGCAGATATCGCCTAAAAATTTGCAAAAGAATTTGGAATTCACCTAAACTTCTCGAAAGATATGCCTACGACGCCCACAACCCTAAAAGTTTGATTTTGAAAATAGAAAAAATCCGCTGCGCCGCTTCCGTATTATAGAGCATGAAAATTGTTTATTTTATTTTTTTATTTTTTAAATTTTACTTCTTTTGTATTTTTAGTATAACGCTAATTGGTATAAAAGATTCGGTCCCGACCGAATTTACTTTTCTTACTTGTTTCCCTTTCAAATTAAGCATACTTTCGAATATTTCAACGCAGCATCCACGTCTGAGATATATTTTTCCTTTTTTTTTCTTCCTTACATAGCCCACTTGACAAGGATCATTCCTACTTTAAATAGACTTCATATCGAGTATTGAACATCTTCTCTTTAACAGTGCTGTTTTTAAGCTCGATGATAATCCAACATTTTCATTATTTGTAAGCTGTTTCGCAATAACTTTATCATATCCAATGACTAATGTTAAAATACGTTCATACACTGCAGTAGTTGTTATCCTAATTTCACTGTAAAATAGTGCCTTCGTTGCCTCCATTCAACATATACATGTTTCATCTTGGCCTAGCCTTTGGAAGTAATGACAGCTTCCGACTCTGTTATCTTCCAAAGTATCATTCCTTTTTTTAGTCCACTTACTTCCCTTTAGATGCCAATTCCAATTTTCTAAGAGTCAACAAATTGCAGATCGAAGGAAAGTGCTGAATTTATTTTGCGAGAACTAATATATTTTTTAATTGTGGCAGACATTAGATATTCGTGGCAGCAGATTACCTAGAACAGTTAGAATTTTAAGTAAGACTGATTGCTGAATTTTGATCTAATTTTTCATCAGATAAGTTGCTATTATCTAAACTTTGGCGATGAGATCGTGGAAAGCAAAGTCTGCTCGAAAAAAAATTTCTGGGCATGGTGAGACGTTTGTCACCTACGAAGCATTTGTTTTTTTGTTAAACTTGACTTCTGCTCATCTTCGCATAGTATGTATATCACTAGAACTCTCTTTCAGATATTGGACGAGTATATGAATTTGCAGGTGAATTTATGCTAATTTTGTGAGCAAATTTTATTATTAGCAAATAGAGATATAGATCGTCACCAACTTTGCATGTAAACTGTTGCAACAGTAAACAACAGCGAATTGGCAGTTCGTACGCGTAAGTACAATAAATTCATTTTTTAGATACACCTCTTGCAAGACTAAAATGTGAATACTTGATAGCAGATTTAATGGATAGATAAATCTTAACTGACTATGGACTTCGGAGTAAAGTAATTTATTGTAGTTCTCTTTCTTACTAATCATTGATTATGATAGAAAATTCTATACGTACCAAGTCATAATGCAAAGAAGTAGACAGAGATTGTCGAATGCTTGTAAAATCCATTATTTGCTCGCGAAACCGATAACCAATGCAATGGCATTACGGGTCTGGAAGGAAAACTATACGAACAGTTAAACTGATAAATGTACACCGGTTTTAAAGATTAGCTCTAATTCGCAGTTTTTTTGCCCATTCTAAACAAATGACCTTATAAGACCCGCCTAAATGTTTATATCAAATATTTAACTTAATTTCCTGTTATCAACTAAGAATGTATGTGCCAAATTTCATATCGCACCTTTGATTGGTAACAGAAATAATACTTATTTACAGTCTTAATGAAGTGCGTATTTTTTTTTCTTTTTTAATATCCCACTTAGTTCCCAAATTTGAGAACTGCCCGCCTACTTAAGTTTTAGGAAGGGAAACATTACAAAAAGTTGACTTGAAGAATAGCATACATATCGTTAATGTGCGAATTGCCTAAGTTTAATGATTTATATATATTGGAATAAACTGCGTTGGAAATAGATTTCTAGCGTACGACAATGAAAAGTGCAATGGTTAGTGATTGAGATTCATAATACCAAAAAAAAAACTGCTTCATTTGACGTATCATCACTAGGATCGCTAAACCACTGTTATTCTATCAGCAAAATAATTTCCAATCTCAGGGAAGTTAACAGCACTCAGCTATCCCTTTGAATTTTGTTCAACTTCATATGTGCTTGGATCTTGTTTGAATATTTTCATCAAATATGTTGTGTATTACATTTCAGTTGATAATTGGCAATTTCTTTCGCTACTTGATTGAAATATACTGGATACCACGATTTCATCCAAGTTTAGTGGCAGAATTACTAAAGCCGTCGAAGATTTTATTATACTTTTTTAATGCCGCATAGACCTCAAAACCGCCAAAAGAGTCGAACAACAAGCCATAAGAAACAAATGAAATATGTTTAAATTGAGGAAGACATTATAGACCAAAGGGGTAATTGGAGTCCACCAGGTGAGTATCAGCTTGCAAGCGAGAACGCATAACTAGAAAACCGTAAAAGAAGCAACGACTGTTTTTTTCAAAATGTATGTTTTGGTGCGCCGGGAATTATATATTAAGCGTTTATAACCAGACATTTGTTACGAGAAACTACAATTTAAATTTTATTTCATTTAAATGAAACCGAATACACAATGTTACGCAAGATCCTTAGGTTTATACCCATCTCTTTATTGTATGTGTTGTCTCTTCAGCTGTAAAATCTCTCACCACAAAATGTTAATTGAATCTAATCCACAGAGCAAGTTATCATTTAAATGAGATTAAGAAGCGTTCATTTATACTTCCGCGTTTGATTGAAGGCCAATAGCGTGCAACGTCATGCACATAACTGTCTCAAAGAGATATACTGCCTATCCGAAAATCGAAAGAAAGTTGTGGAAGTTAACAAAGGACTTACTGCTTATTTTCGCGCAATAGGAACCCGGTTACTCCAGTTGCAATTCAAAGCACTTATTCTTGACCATAACTCGAAAAAGATCGGACGGGGTAAAAGCTAAAAGTCGTAGCAACATTCAATCTTCAAAGATTATAAAAACAGACCAACGACTCTACAAAAAGATTCCAGGTTTCTCGTATAGGCTCCATTTTTGTTCACAACGAATATACACACGCTTTTCTTCCTTTTTTTTCTGTCTTTTGGCTATGTAATAATTACCAGCTTTACGCCGGATACATATTATTTAGATAAGTACATTATGTGCAAAAATTCAGTTAAATCTATTAAGCAGCAAGTATTAAGATACAATCCTAACACAAAATGGTTAGTCTCCCTCTCTCTTCTTCTTCTAAATTGTTAAACTTAATATCATTTTCCCCCATTCATCCAGGATTCCCTTTTTCGGTTAGCAGTTGTCATGCCAAGGATTCTCCGGTTCTAAGGTAAGGTAAAGGATTGTTTGGAATAAAGCTATGTTTATTTTTAATAAGTTTTTTTTAACAATTTGTGTTTGTCTATTGCTGTACATTTCTTCTTTCCAACATTCATACTTAATTAAAAAAAGTGATTCTATTACTGCTAGAAACCACGCTTGACTTGTTTCTAAACATGAACAGATCGTGAAGAGTGTATGTAATTGTCAATAATTTATGTTCGTTTTTTTTTTTCATCTGCTTAGTGTAGAGATTGACAGCAGCCAGAAAATTTTTTCCCAAACTTATTTTGATTGTAACTTTACGTCCTCTTCTTTTGCGATAGCAGTTTGAAGGTCAGTGATTGCCAGGATATTTTCCTATGTATTACTAGACAAACAGTAATAGATATTCTTCAATTTTCCATTGTATTTTAAGAATACCAAATTCATGCACTCGCACAAAAATTTCTTCATACGTCATGCTTACACACACACTTTATGACGTTCTTTGTTTTTTCATTTCCCTTTATTTTTATTTGTTTTAAATTAATTTCGTGTACCAGACAGTGAAATTAAAACTCGTTTTCCTTTAAAGCGTAGCTGTTGCAAATATGTACGACTTAGCACTAAAAACACAACATGTATATTACAGAACAAATTAACGTGTACTAACAATAAATAACAACCGAGTATTTAATGTTTAGTGTTTAGAAAGAACAAATTTTTTGATATATTTTTCGTGAAACGGTAATTCACAGTTCTGCGTTTTGTAAGTGAAAATAGTTCTTCGATTCGTATTGACTAATTGCTGGTGTACGTATGTGTGAAAAGGAATTTCACAATATGCACTTCCATACAGTATACATAAAGGGCGAAATGCACAACTAACAACGTGTAAATGTAGCATCAATTCCATTATTACGACAGAGAAGGAATATTGCTAGGGCATTGAAAGCTATATTTTAATAGTAGCTTTTGACACATTTTGAGGGGATGTTTTTTGCTATGTGTGATTGAAATTTTGAAAGATAAAAGCTAATGAAAAGTCATAGAAAAATGTCGCTACGGTTGATGAAAGCATGCACATAATTGGTTCTTATTACTTGAAATTCGCATAGGCACAAAGCCATATTAAATAAATAGAAATGTTGTTCAACGCGGTCTAAACAAACAACAAAATAAATTAGGTTATGCTAGACGATTTCCAATGAGCAGCTATATAAAATACAAAAAAAAAATGTAAGGCCATTTCTCTATTTCACATATTTACTGTAACATATTTATTAACCATTGTTAAAACAATTCAATCACAAACGTAGTGTCAGCTGGGAAATTACTAAATAAAATCCTAAATATACTTTTTAGAACTCAAAACTCTAAAACTGTAAAAAATGAAAAGATTCAATAACCACATAAATTAGAACATAAAACTTTCTTTATTATATGTAGGTAAGCTGAAGTCAGACAAAATTCTTACATAGTTATTCTCCTCCCAATTTAGATGAACGTGAGCTCTCAACTAAACTTACGAAGCGCTTATAAACAGATGGAACTTAGTTAACACAACTTGGAAAACAAGGTACCGGGTAATTGCAGCCTGTTTTAGCTATGTAATTATTGAGTAGCAGAATTTTTCAAATTTCATTCTTAACTTTCAAACATCAACGTTTAACAAAATCTACAGCCGTTCTTCCAAAATGACCCAAGTTGTGTCATATATGATGATGAATTTTTCGATTTTACTTGTTTTCTCGTATTATTCCTCAGAGTAGGTTCGTACTACAAGATTTTGACTAGCGTAGATTTTATTTACCAAATTAGAAGACTGCAACAAACTTTTTGCAAAGTTTAAAAAAGCTTATTTACAGGAACTATAGTTCGACTATTTCAAAACATTTCGCCCTATTCATACAAATATCGATTTCTAGCAGATTTCTCCCTGACATTTTTGATCAATTTCCCGGAAATTTTTGTTTAGTTTTCCGTGAATCTCCATATGCATAAGTCGCCTTTGTATTACAACACTGACAGGTAAAGCATCTAATATATCTATTTCGATTTATTTTATCACATATGTGCTTTTCGTTATAACCTAGATGCGAAAAGGACAGTTATAGATTAGTTCTCATGATGTAAGAGTTAATTACTGATGACGTTCAAGCATGTTTCCGGTCAATTTTGGTTTTAAGTGGCGACGGTTAAACTCTTTTTCTGAAAACAAAGTGTAGGTTTTTTTATTTTTTTATTATTTATTATTCAATGCATATGCTCAATGAAATATATAAACTTGAAATTATGTTTTAGATATTTCCGTTGGACAATGTTAGGTAAAATTACACATCCTTCGTTGGACGAATGTATATATAATGGATTTACTATCTATGTATTCTGACGAGACAAATAAGCATATACTTATGCGTTTGTTCAAAGTAGCGAAGTATAAATGATCGTATACATATATCGGAGTCGTACACTCGCTAGCTTTCGTTCGGGAAGGGGATGCTAGAATGTAAGTTAGGTTTAAGTCGCACTAGACAGCGTTAAGATTAAGCAGACAGCGACTAAGAACGGGTTAGGGACATTTCAGCTGAAAACTTCTGATTTCAGCTGAGACTTCCGTTTTAAGGTCAATTTTTTTTTCTGGGCATAGCTTGCGAGACACCCGGTTTTCGCTCTTGCTTCTAGGCCCAGCGATCTACGTGACTACACGCAAAATTCTTTTAGTTATCTCTCTGAATGTCATTCGTCGCATCAAGTCAAAAATACTCTTTCTAAGTTTCTCCGAGCGAAAGTCAACAATATAATTAACATAATATAGCATGAAAAAAGGTTGCCATAAAATTATAAAACTTTTCCTCGTTTGTAAGTGTACGCATCTTTATATAATATAAAAAAAAGAATAGTAAAAGAATAAAGTCTCTAAAAGAAAATATTTTGCCGTGGTAGTGACATTCGGAGAGTGCTCAAAATTATCAGTGTCACAAAAAAAAAAATTTTTCTTGGGGAGAAGCTGGTTATCTGGTGAGCATACTCCTATTTGAAGGAATCTCATCCTTGCTTTCCTTCGACGAAAACTCAGTACACTTAAGCATTTACTAACATGATTTCCGGGCATCTCCTTCAGTCCAAGAACGTCCCCTATCTTCAAAGCACATTCGTATAATTTTCGATACCACATTTTCTAGTGTATAAAGCAATATGCTATCACCAGATTTCCTATGTACAAAAGCATATTTCATTTCATATAATACACTTCGCTCCTTTTCCGATTGTGACTTTATTCTACTAATAGGTTCATCCCTATGCTGACAAATATATACATATTTTGCTCGAACGTATTCTACTCTAGTACTAAAATATTTACGTTTCTGCTAAGAGCATCGACATGTTGTATTCTTTCATCTCTACGGCACTCTAAGATATAGTCAAAGTTTTAAAAATCTACGGCCCAGCTGGCCGCCACTGCGGGTACTTTCTTTCAATTCAATGATAATTCATTAGCTATTTCAAATTTCAATTCAGTTTCCAGTTTAAAACTATGATATATAGATTCAGAATTTCACTCCGTTTTAAAAGGTAAAATATAAGATGATATTTTAAAGCATTCGTCGTCTGTAGTAAGATCGCATACCCACTCGCGTCACAACGGAATTTTGTTTCATTCCGAGGATCATATATAGAGAGGATAGGTGCCTCAATTAGCTCACTTTTTAGTAATTCGACACAGTTTTCCGTTTTGTTAGCAAAATCGAAGTTTTCATTCTTGCTCACCTATTTATGAAGAGGTTGAGTCTTTAACGTATAGTCCTCAATGAACCTTCCAAAATAGAACCACAAATCAAGAAATCTATGGAAAATTTAGCACTGGTCTAATATTACTATTATCCAGGCGGGTAGTGTAATAAGCAATCTAATATTTTAGATATCTCTGACTCCATCAACTAGCACTTATCCAATTTATTTAATTTATTCTTAACTAGTCTCACCTAAGCTATTTTCAAATTTTCGAAGTATGTCCAAGATCTTCAGTTGTTTTCATCTGCATAAATCTTTATTTTTTTATCCCGAATCAGGTCACTAAAACACTGAGGTCGTGGCCAAATGGCGTCTTCAAATATTCCTATTTCCCCATTAGCATCAGAATTGAAGTGCATTTGATCGGTTCGTTTTCCACACTGATATGATGAACAGCAGGC
This sequence comes from Glossina pallidipes, assembly GCA_000688715.1. Classification (NCBI taxonomy): domain Eukaryota; kingdom Metazoa; phylum Arthropoda; class Insecta; order Diptera; family Glossinidae; genus Glossina; species Glossina pallidipes. The sequence continues at coordinate 364,719 of KK500069.1, forward strand.
TCCGTGGCATGAAATGCTTCTAACATCCTGTTTTTATCTATAAAGCGTTGTAGCTTTGCAAACAACCGAGATAACAGGTATGATGGGAAAGACGTCTGCTAGTAGGTTGGTCCAAACGCGGGTAGTAGAACTACAAGACGACGGCTCGCAGCAGTTTGTTATACGGTGTGCAGCAAACTCCAGGACGAATGGGTGGAAACGTTGAGAAACCTCTGTAGCCCTGCATAGTGTATGTATAGCGTACCGAGCATGCAAAAAGAGAAATGAAGAGAATAAATATAAATCAAACAAATGGCACGCTCGCGAAATTGCTAAATTGCATTTTCGCTGGAAGCACGCCATTATACCAAGCGCCTTATATACTATAACTGCTGAAATCAGCATATTATAATTTTAAGCACAAATAATTGTAAATAAACTTAGGCTAAAATTTTAGTATAGAAGTACCACAATTCACAACAAAAATTTAATTCAATTTGGCGTTCTAGCCGAGCATGTCTTGGCAATAAATGAAAAGGAAAAATATATCAATTGAATTCATTAAATAGGGACATTCTTTTGCCGAATTTATTTTGGCCCTATAAAGAGTACTAAATAGTCTTGTGGTGAAGATTCACAACGAAACGTTCGTTTATCGTTCTACATCCATATAAGTTCATCACACAGCGACCACAAAAGATTCACAGGTAATCTTTTGTTTAACCTTCAGTTGTCAGAATAGAATATTACACGTATTAAAGGACTTACTTTGTGGACAAATCGCTTTTATCTCCGTAGAACACTTGCCCAGAACGTCCCTATACATACACACAACACAGCCTACATTATGACAATGCTCAAAGATATCGAGGGTTTTAGACACCCTTTCGTTACCTATGAGAATGCTCCTGCTCAAACAGGCGAAGTATACTCTAATTTTTGCTGGACATACGCAGCGTAAATGGGCAAAACTTCAGTTTTGGTGGCGTTAAAGGTTACACTAAGCGCCTGATCTTATTCAGATATTTTTTGATGAAGTTCCGATTTAGTGTGCAAATCCATCACGCAGCATTTGTTCTGTATCTCGTTGCTGCATGGTCGCTTACTAAAGGGAATTGAGTGACACAAGGTGCTGTTCTCTGCAAGCGAGTAGACGTGGTTTTCTGTTATGCTCAGGAGGAGAGAAAGATATATTTTTTAAAATCTTTTCCCGAAAGACAAGAAGCTCTTCGTGATTTTTGGAGCTGCAAGAATTTTGGTACGGAGTCAAAGCAGCTCCGGTAAGGCTCTTTTGCTTGTATATATTTCTACACTTTTCACATAGCAGCTTGGTTATATCATTTGGACCTTACTTCGTCTTGGTTATTTTGATTAAACCAGCATTTGTTTTTGGGCATAATCGAAGTATTTTTTAATGAAATTTATGTTCGGATTTGAAGGTTGATGGTGTTTTGTATAATTTCAAGCCTAGCTTCCAATTGATATGTTGTTCATTTTGTTATTGCTGCTTTTGCTGCTGTTACCGCTGTTACTACCGTATTAGTTATAGATGTTATTATCTTGTCCTTGTTGGTGTTGATATTCTTGCTACTATTGTTGTTCTGCCTTTACTCTGTTACTGTTATTGCACATGCTATTATTGTTGTTAATACAAATATATCTCGATTTTGCTGTTGTTGCTATTATTTTTAGTGCGTATTGCCCTCTGCCGTTGTTGTTATTGCTCTTATTGAAAGTGCTAGAGCTGTTGTTGGTTATGTTTTGTATTCTTTTTATTGTGTTTGTTGTAATAATAATGTTGTTGTTGTCGCTCTTGTGGTTGTATTTTCTATTCTTCTGTTTATGTACGGTCGTGCTGGTTTCGGGATGGTTGTTTCCATTATTTTTATTATTCCTGATGCAGCAGTAGTAGATATTGCTGTTGTTCTTCCTGGTGGATTCGCGTGTTCAACATGCAGCTCACAATTCTCGGATTATTTCGATAAAATTTGGATCCCCATCTGTTTTGGCTCAAAGATGAACACTATTGAAAATAGTTCAGATCGGACCACATTTTTGACCAGTTCTATGTAATGCTTTATTTTGAAAAGTCATTATATTGCAATGTTGTTAATGTACCTACCTAACTTTCGTATAATAAACCCTAGTAAGCATATTTATTTTTGACGTAAATTAACATTCCTTTCAAAAGATAGAATTCCGAGGATTAATATTATGTTTTCCTTTTATCTGTAACATGAACATACTATATCACCAATGTCTTTTATCACAACATGGCGGTCCTTTTATATGACCTTAACTTGGTGATCCTTGCATACTTTTAACATGGCGGTCCTCATTATCTCATATCCTCATTACCTCATATCGTCCTCTCATATCCATGTTCATAATTTATTCGTAATACTATGAGTAACTGTGATAGGCAAAGTGATATAATGTTTATGGAACATGATAAGAAATGCAATTCGGATACAAGCAGGTGACAAGTGGACTAGTGCGAGATATTGATAAATCCCCTATATTCGAAGATACTATATATGTCTGCTTCTGCACGTTACTCTTACCTGTGAAATGTCCAAAACTATAGATCGAATAATGTTCTCATCATTTTGGAAGATTTTAATACGCCGACTATAAATCAGTAGAGAAAGATGGCTAGATGAGGAGGTTGAATTTTATATTCCGTGTTATTGATTGGATTCATATGGTTCCTTCTTGGAAGGAATATTTAACTTGGGCCTGATGCAATATGGTATACAATTCAAGCAACAAATAATTGGGCGCAGTATTTTCAAATGTAGGATCAACATCTCATAGTAGCTCCTTTGTCCAGCTGAAAGATCGTTTTCACCCGACAGTTTATATTTGTGATATGGAATTTTATGCACGGAAAAAAAGCGATACCAGAAGACAAGAATATCGTTTTATTTTAAGTCATTATATACTCAGGTAAGTATAATAAACTTGGAATCTTATATATTATGCTGCCCTTGACTTTTTTTTTATAACACATTAAATTCAATATTTCCGCGTTTTCATGCCTTTAGAGCTATGTTTAAGCGCCTTCCATGGTGGATGAATTTGTAGAAATTGACTTTTTAAAAAGTTTAAGAAAACCGGTTGTCCTATTGTTTTTAGTTCTTATATGGTTGCCAAACGAAGAGTCTTAACTTTCAATAATAAGTATTACGCACACTATTTACACTATTGGTATTCAAAAAGAAGAGTTTATGATTTACCGTTGCATATGCATTTTGTTGATATAGAAGCATCTGAACCACAGACTATTTCTTAATTCTATGCAAAATTTTTTGAACCATCTTATTCTGGCCAAACTCATACAGTTACTGAACGTTATTCCTGTCGACTTGTGAATTGTGATTTTTTCTGGTGCTTGTGAACCAATTTTTCCTGCCTCGCAGGCCCTGATGTCGTTCTTTCATCTATTCTTGCCAAATGCATAGATTGTATTGAGTAGCTAATTAGGAATGCTTTTAATTTGTCCCTATCTAGTGCAGGTTTCCTTGATTTGCTGGAAGAGTAGTTAAAGGTTACCTTTACATTTGGTAGTAGGCAAAATATTGAGAACTGTACAGGTAATGCGTATCTCCCCGTTATAACAAACATTTTCGGTAAATTGGTTTTAAATCGAGTAGCTAATCCTATCGAAGCAGTTGTCTCGCCAGCCCAGCACGATTTTGTGAATGGAAAGTCTGTTGTTATTAATTTCTTGGAACATTGTCTTCAATTCATTTAAAAATAGCATTCAGACGGATGTGTTTATGCAGACTTTAATCAGCTGGCAACTCTGCACCCGTGCTATGGTCGTACTGTGTTACTTTGTGTGAAGAAATTTTGTAATTATAAAAGTGCAAAAGTGTTTAAATTAGTTGATTTATGTTGATCTTTTTGTCGTAATATTCATTTTGGTTTTTGCGATCAGCACCTGGTACTCTCCGTAATATGTTTCTTTCTCTCTCTTGGCTTGCTTTTTATTTTCTGTGTTTTTAACAGTGTGAAGTTTACGTCTAATTTAAAAGATCATTTTTGTGTGCGAGACAAACTTTTTTCTATTATTTTTTTTTACAAGCTCTATCTTGTGTGTGCTTTTACATCATGTCGAACAAAAACGGGTCCTGAATCTGACCGATTCATTGCTTGTCAGCTTTGTGAACGTTTTTGTCATACCTAGTGTGTAGGTATAAATGGACTTGCTATAGATGCAGTCCTAGATCTTTCGAAAAGTTTACGTTGATCATATTACGACTGTAGGAAGCGAGATATTAACTTTCGTAGCTTGTCAAGGACACAGGGAATGGGTTTTCTAAATTAAGGAAAAATGTTATTACTTTGTGTAGAAAGTTTGAGAAAATCAAGTCAATGTTCAATGAGTGTCGTTGCCTAGAGCACTCATCTTCTCCCCCAGCCTGTACAAGAGCGACTCGTAGTGTAGCGTGTGGTACTTCACCTCCTCCTCCGCCTAAATGTGATTCGTCGACCCATGTGACTGCTCCATCCTTACGTAAAAGAATTGCAGGTTTCCTATTATCGCTCGATCGGCGGCAAATATAAAGTTTCGAAATAACTTGTCACGTCTCTATCACGTTTCTACAGAAAGAAGTTTTCACGCTTGTTGTAATTGCATATGACTCAAGACTTGGTCGTTTTGCGTTAATTTTATTAAAAATGTTTCGAAAGTTTTGTTACTCTGACGAAGATTCATGGTGGACTCTTGTTTCGGGATCGCTGACTGTTGAACAAAGGGTTTCTGTGTCGTGGGATTCTGTGTTGTATCTCGGTGGTGCGGTGCGGTAGTGTATCTTGTTGTCGAAATTGATTTCCGTTCTGTAGATTTATTGCTCGCGAGGCATATTTCTTTTGGGGTCCATTTATCTTCGCCGGCAGTGGGCTCCTTCTGAAGTTTGCCGATCTATAGCAGTCGATTGTCGTTATACCGGCGACCACAAGTCTAACAAAAGAGAACTTCCCCATTTGAGTAATTATATTGGTTGTGTCCTTTTTGAGCACAACGTCTGCATGCAATAGCCGTATTAATCCAAGTTTCGGGTGGCTTCATGTTTGGCTCTCGGGCAAGGAGAGTTTGTTGTTTGCATCGCCGTTCACGCGTTGTATTCCTAGATTCGGCTCTTGAGTGTTTTCACGTGCAATTGTCCCTGCGGGAGAACGGTGATAAACTATGCTCATAGGGGGAGCATAGATGTGCCGAAACTCTCTCGTGGTTAACCCTGGAACACGGTCTTGACCGACGAAGAAGAGTTTAAGGCTTGGACTAATTATAACTCAGCGACCAGCTTTCTGAAAGATGGTGGAGGGGTTCACTGGAAGATGAATACTTTTCTCATAAAGCTAATTGATATAAAGGATATACTAACCAAGCCAACTGGTAACTGATTACGTAAAGTACGTTGAAATAGCAATTAGTGAGAGTATGGTTACGCCCGCGATGTCAGATGTAACGCCCGAACCTTTAATACCTTTATGAAGGGTAATCCGGCTTTGGCTAGCCGGGATTGTATGGTTGAGCCAAAGGCAAGAGCGATTATATTCTACTATATTGCGCAAAGCAACGCTAAAAGCTTTGTTGTCTAACTTTAAGCTTCACGGGGGTCAGGAGCCCGCCCACAATGGAATTTGAATAGACGCACCATTACGCTGGAAGGTGCATTATGTAATATGGAAGGTGGATCTGGATGAGGGGTCGACCTGATTACAAATGAAATGATGTAAAGGGGATTTGACGGAGGCTTTTTAACCCTTTTGCCTAACATTTGAATAAATGCACCATTAAAGTACGCATAGATATAACATTGATTTACTGCAACTCGTTTGTGGAAACCTAGTTGGAAGCATAAGAAACCCCTTTTGAACGTAGCGGTTAATCAATGTGTGAGCCCTGGCTGCTTGGGTACGGCACTTCGGGGAGTATTCGTGGTGGCTCTAGTTTTCACATTCCCTAGCGGAATAACCGAGGTTAGGGTGGGCCTCACCACTTACCAGAGTGGGTTTATTGTGCCATACGCAATAAACAATCTGGACTCCATTGTAGTTTGGACCTCTAGCTTATAGGGATTGTCCAACTCACTGGGGCGTGGGGGGCGTGGGTTATGCTAAATTAACCCGTATGTCATCGGCACCTTAGGGTTAAGCCACATTGACAGGAACCTACGTAAAACCTTTGTCACTCACTGTCCCTGTAGAAGCGAAACTATGGGATCCTTGGTTTACCCATAGATGTGCCGAAACTTTCACTTCTTCATAGTGCTCCCTATAAAACGTTGACTGCTGCATTATGACGTATAAATTAAAGAAAAGGGGTCCTAAGTGGCCACCTTGGGGGACGCCAGACGCCAGACGTCAAGGGAAATTCTTCCGACATGATGAAGTTAAACAGAACACTGAAAGATCTGTTAAGCAGGTAAGAGGTTACCCATTTTACTAAGTAGAAAGGGAAGCCAGAGGCGTAGAGTTTGAAAATCAATAAGTTATAGCTAATCAAGTCAAATCCTTTACTAAAATCAATATATACGACATACGTACGAGAGCCACTAGAAAAAGCCTCGAAAACATGGCAAATTAATTGCCAAAGATTCGTAACATATGATCTTCCTTTCAGATATATAAGATTTAATAACAAAAGTTAAATATTGCGTAACAATTCGCTCAAACAATTTAGGTAAAGCATGCAACTTGGCGATGCTTCCATAGTTCTCAACGTGATGTCTGCTTCCGCATTTGTGAAGCGGAATAAGGAAACTACTCTTCCAACAGAAAGGGAATATACTTGATTGCAATGGACTGATTAAAAATCTTTGAGACACCACCACATAACCCGTCAGAGCATGATTTGAATATACTTGATGAAATGCCATCATGCCCAGGCATACAACTATATTTTAGAGACCTCAAACCATGTAAAATGATCAAGTTGGGAATCAAAAGTGAGTTAGATATCGGATACGGATAGTTAATAGTTAAATCGGAATGGGCAGTTGGGAAATTTCACCTGAAGTATTCAGCAAAGAGATTTGAGGTTTCAACATCATCAAAGGACTCGGAGCCATTTAAAGAAACATGCGAGGAATGTATAGAGATCTTTCTTTTGCGGTTGTCAAACTTGGAAAAATATTTAGGATTAACAAGCAGTGACGATTTTATCAACTGAAGGTATCTGCAATAATATTGGTGGTTGAGCTAATTAAATCTATGCCTTGCAGCAGAATAGGCGAAATAGTGCTAAGAAGAACCACCTTTCATAAATTTTCTGAAAAGCTTGTTTTTCGAATTGTTATAATATTGAATCGTCTTATTAAACCATGGCGGGCACTTGCTTTGAAGACTACGTTCCTTGACGGATGGAGGGAATAGCTGGGTATATTACATTATAGAAGCGATGATAATAAGGATAGAAAAATCGAGCATAATATGCGAAAGATAAGATTTAAGCATTAAGATATTGCTTTTTATTAAAATCATTATGTTTATTTGAGGAAGATGAATTTGACTCATTACAGTTGAACGGACCATGATGCCTACAATGAAAGAAAATGCAAATTGCCGGACGATACGGATTCTTAGGTAAACTAAAAGGATTTTAAGCGATTTACCTCTATCTCCGAGAAATTGACAAAGCAAAGATCTAGCAGTCTGCCATTACAATTAGGAGTGCGTTCGTATTGAAGTAAATTACGATCAAATAATTCATTGCCAAACACAATAGCTCTATCAGATGTTGGCGTGGGGACCATAGA
>KK500070.1:0-13156 GCA_000688715.1 Glossina pallidipes
GTATATATTTTTTTAGCAGTCATAAATAATGTATGTCCTTGAAGGAATCGTTGTTCGTTTGATCCTTGGGATGTGTGTAATGAAGAGAAGTATTCGTGGAGATTTGTGTAGACATGTGCATGCACGATCGTGTTTCTTTGTGCACATATTTATTTTTATCAGAGTCATAAATAATGTATGTCCTTGAAGAAATCGTTGTTCGTTTGATCATCGACGATCGTGTTTCTTTTTGTACATACTTTTTTTATCAGAGTCATAAATAATGTATGTGCAATGAGGAATCCTTTTTCGTTTGATCATTGAGATGTGTGTAAAGAAGGGGAAATTTTTGTGGGAGAAGTGTTTGTGACCGTACTATGAGGGAGTGTAATTGAGAAAAATCGCATGTGATGAAATTCGGTTGTGCCCTTGGAAGGGATAACCCGTGTTGTGTGGGAAGATAGACTTTCATGTGGTATGTGTAGTCGGAATTGTGTGGTGTGTGTGCGTGTGTGCGTGTGTGTGTGGGTGTGCTTTGTTAATAAGTGTGGGGTTATGTGGCGGGAGCGGGGGAAGCGTGCGGCCGACGTTCCCGCATATATATACTACTCTCCGAAAACACCCAAAAATTGTGAAGAGCAAAAAAAAAAAAGGACTTTTTCTTGCGGGCCAAAATTCGCGTCGACGTTCCCCCATATATATACTACTATGGAGTTTTGCTTTTTGGCCTTCACTATAACTTGGTTAAAACTTGATTTACATTCGTCGTAACTTTTTCACTTTTTCACACAATTCGGATAACTCTATTTACAAGAAACATGCTGTCCGCCTTTGTGATGTAGCCGAAAAGTCTAAATCTACTGATGTAGTCATCGCGTTGGGAGACTTCAATTTGTCACAAATCACTTGGTGATAATTCTGGATGAATGGTCCCCACTTAACCATCTGATAGAGTTATTGTGTTTTTCAATGAGTTATTTAATCGTAATCTACTTCAATACAGTTGTACTCCTAATTGTAATGGTAGACTGCTAGAACTTTGCTTTGCCAATTTCCCGGAGATAGTTGCAAATCGCTGTTCACCGTTAAATTAATAATTCATATTATCCAGCAATTTGTATTCCTTTTATTTTATTTATAGTCTGTCGAATGATTCCAATGTGTCAAATCCAACTTCCTCTAACATTATGATTTTAATAAAACCAATAGTTTCCTCCTTTCCTCCTTTCATATATTATGCTCAATTTCTCTGATGGGAATATTGATACTTTACTTTCATCGCTCGATAATGTATTAAACCTAGCTATTTCTGAATCCGTTCCGATCAAGCAACCTCGCTCTCGAAGCAACTGTGCTTCGAAAGTGCTGTGCTAAAGTGCTGTGCGAAAAGTGCTTTTGCTTACGACTATTCTGCTGCAAGGTATACATCTAGTTACCTCAACCACCAATGTTAATCCAGATACTTTCAGTTGATAAAAAATTATAAAATTTATCAAACGAAAAATCTCCATATATCCCATGCATGTTTCTTTTAATGTATCTGAGTTCTCTCATGATATTGAAACCTCAAATCTCTTTGCTGAATACTTCCGACGAAAGTTTTCAACTGCTGATTCCCATTTAACAGTTAACTACCCTTATTAGACCTGTTATGTTTTGCGGCAAGCTGCGTGTATTGTGATCACGTCGGGGTCACCAAAATGTTATGTTGTATGCGGCAACCTGCGTGAATTGTGATCAAGTCGGAGTCACCAGAATGTACGGCTTCGGGAGTCACCAAAATGTTTGTGTTCTTTGTAATTTATTTGTTAGGGTGTCCGAGATGGACACTAAACAACCAAAGATAAGACGTGCCAATGACGTCGGGTAGATTGTGCGGTCTATTTAAACGACAAGACTGTGAATGAACCTAATTGGGTGGTATGAACCGACCAGACGATGCGTCTTGGTCGTACCAACTTATTGCAGGTGGTTCTTCCAGCACTTGGAACTGGAAGAGCCTCTAAGATAACAAAAATAACGGTCAATGTTGAAATGAACAAAGACAAGTTTTTTCGACAAATTATGAATATATAAATTATAATTCTTATAAACTAACTTAGAATTATAGTACAATTAATTAATGCATAAAAATGATGCACTTGCATTTTTGCGTTTGTTTACTCCAACGAAAATGAGGAACATGAAGTGTGTCGCAAAAATGCAACATAGGCAAATTAATATAAACAACGATGACACACTTCAAGGTCTAGATTATGCAATTTTATGATATCATTGTCTATGGTCAGTTATGCCAAACAGACCAACACACAAACATGAACGTGCAAATGCAAGTGCATGAACAAGTAACGTTAATGAACGCACATTCAACCAAACATGAATGTGCGAAGCAAATGAGATATTGAGTAAATGCAGTATATTTAAAATCAATTGAATATAAATGAAATAAAATGTATATATTTAAAATGAACTTAACATTAACTAATTTGTAATGAAATATAGATACTTAGACTAAACAAGACCATTACCTTGGTTTTGATTGATAACTTGGTCATTTCAGAATGTGACGTTTTATATAGTTTGAGGTGTCCAAAATATACTTGCGCTCCTGGACCTGTTGACATTTCATCATCTACACCTGCATCCTGCTCTGACGAGTTATGCGGTGTTATTTCAATGATTTCTAATCAGTGATTGAAATCAGGTATTTTCCAGTTATGTTGGAAGAATAGTTTCCTTGTTCCGCTTTACAAATGTGGAAATAGACATCACGTTGAGAACTGCGGAGTAATCGTCAAGTTGAGTATCTTACCTAAATTGTTTGAAATGTTATTCAGCATTTTGTTTTTCTTATATTCCTCTATTTAAGCATGGTTTTCGGAAGCAAAGATCCACTGTTACAAATCTCTTAGACCTTACTTGCCATGTTTTCTAGCGGCACCCACACGGATGTTACATATGTTGATTTTAGTAAAGCATTTGACTTAGTTAACCATAAGTTACTGATCTTCAAACTCTATGCATCCGGCTTCCTTTTCTACTTAGTGAAATGAAGACGCTACACATGTGTTTAGTTAAACCAGTGCTTGAGTGTGACTCGCATATGTAGTCTTCTTCTTATATATGTTATATAGATTCAATTGAATGCATTCAAAAGCAATTTTTGCTGTTTGCGCTTAGGAATTTGGGTTGAAATCCGCTTGTCTTTCTTACCCTTGTCTTCTGTTATCCTTAGCGTCTTTTGAGAAATATAGATTTATTCTTGGTGTTTCCTTCTTAATTAAGTTAATTAATCGTTCTATCGATTCGCCCACATTACTTGGTGAGATAAGTGAGTAAGATAATGTCCCTAATCACTTCTCTAGGCCCTTTATTTCCATTAAGCTTAGTAATGTAAATATAATTACGAGCTGTTTAATCTTCTTAGAGTTATTTGTGGGATAAATGATGTCTATCACTTAATCTCAACATTGGACTATTTAAAGTTTATCAAATCAACTATGCTTAAGACGCACGATTTGCCTATGTTGTATTTAAACTCACTTGCAATCTTAAAATCTTGTTATGATTCGAAAATTGAGTGATGTTGTTTACTGTTATCGGTTGCCAAGCTCTGGCATGTTTGCAATGCTTTGGGAGTTCACTTGCAACTTCGATCTTTACTGGTTGTGGTTGTGCCTTTGTTACGTGCTTTTTTAAATTTTTTTTTATTTAGTTATACATGAATTATTGTTTAATTATTTGTTTATTTTCTTTTTAATTCTCCTTATAATAATTCGTATAATATTTACTTCTAAAAGTCTTTTTAATTCAGTTGTTGATTTATTTTGGTTGAGTTTCATGTGTAAGTAAATAAATAAATAAAAAAAAAGAATGAATAAGCAACTCTCCTTCTATGCTTTAAACGAAAAGTGAAGACAATTAAATTGGTTTAACCTGACATTTTTTTCCAGAAAACCGTGAAAATGCGTCTTTTCCGCTGTCGCTTTAGACTGCATTCTGGGTGTCCGTGATACAATTCTCATACAATTGGACTTAAGTCAAGGCTTCACAAGGTGAGGTTGTATTGTTAATATTGTTAAACCCAATCTATTTACTCCTCTGCTAAGCGTGAGCTTCCCAATCATAAATAAATGCTTACATCGATTTAGAACTCCTTGATTTCTATTGTTGAATATTGACGAGTATTGTTTACAATTCAAGCATGTCCACATCTTTCGTTGCTGTTTGTTTACTTTTTAAACAATAATTCTCTCCTAATAAATATACGTTTTAAGTTCTATTAAAAAAAGTGAAGCTCATCGCTGCGTGCCGGTAAGAAATAGTACCATGTTAATTTTTGCAACGGCGTAGAAGAGTGATTATAAAAAGTGGAGAAAAAGTATCTAAAGCTATATTATGTATATGAGTGTGAGATTGAGTATGTGAGATGTTCTTTTCTTTGTCATCGTGCAGTATGGTCAGTTCTATAATTAAAAACATAAAGTATGCATTAATTAAAAAATGTATAAACACTTATAATCAAATAGTTCATTTAAAAAGTTGTAAAAGCCGTGCAAGTAGAGAAGCGTCACAAATGACGCATTACATAGCTTTTTGTTACTAACTAATATTTTGATCACATTTGGTAATTGATAACCATAATAATATTTCAGGCTGTTAAACGTCTATCTTATAGTAGGTATATAAATATGAAATCGTAATTAGCCCAGAGTGCATGCACATTTATGAACTTGTGTCTTTTCTATAGCTTAGAGATCTGGCAATAATAAGCAGTCATAATATCGAAGCACATCGCAACGCAAAAATATTTTCTTAAGTAAGGTAAATGACAAGTTTGATAAAATAAAGAATATTTGCTGCACAATGCTCATCCATCCATCTGTATGCATATTGGCTTGGGATACGTTAAAAGCATTGAAATTGTATGTACTGGCTCATGCGATTTACAGGCGTTCGGATAACCACTTGCTTTCAACGATTGGTCACATACCTGCTGCGGAGAGCACTAAATGTACGAAAATATCTCAATAACGGGTTTGGTTCAAAAGAGCAAAATGTATAACTAGCGATTGGCAATACTTCGAGTAAAATATTTTTTATAGTTATCATGCAATAAAATTATATTTGCTATACAAAAGTTCCAGTTCCATGTGTTCATTCCTCACATATATTACTTGCCCAGCAGAAGACGAAAGTCAACAGTAGCAGTCACAGGAGAAAAAAGTACTTGACGCTTCCTTCTGCTATTTAATTGTATTGAACGCTAGGTAATACATGTTTAGCGATTGCCAACGCTAAGTGGAAGAGAAACTTTTTTTTTCTCGCAAAATTCGACTTTATTCATCAGTTAAGAGTAAAAAGCAAATTACAGTTGTATAATTTCTTAAAGACTACGTTATTTCAAAAGATTATATAATCAGTAGCGTTTTATGGCAATTTTTCAGTTGGGCTTTGTACAAATCGCATAAGCCTTACCATGCATATCTACAATACATTGTCGATAATTATTGTTATGAGTAAGCATGAAAGTAAAGTTTGTTTTGTTTTAAAGACGCCCTAGGCATTCAATGAAACATACTGTCAATACCTTATAGTAATCATTTTCGCAATTAACGCTTGGCAGTTTGTCGCAGCTCGTTAAAGAATTTTTGTATCTCCGCTTTTTTCGTTTTTCTTCTTCGTGCCGTTAGCTGTTGTATCTTTAAGAGTAACATTCGTCGTAGATTCAAGGTCTAGATATCTTGCTACAAAACTTTCGCATTTTTCACAACATTTCACCTCATTAATCAAGCAAAAAGTTCATTATATCTTCAACTGAAAAGAGGAAAGACAAACGTTTAAGTTTGACATTTCTCTTTTTAACCTTTTTTTTACAGCAAAAGCATATCTTTCAGCAGAAAATGGGGGAGATCCAGACCAAATTGTCTCCCGTAAGAAAAGAGCGTAAAATTACTTCTGATATAAAAAACTTGCCAAAAACCAAAAAAGAAGTTAACCCTGTAAAAAACAGCGGTCGATGACTTTTAATTGATTAAAATGAAAAATTGTTACGATTATAAGACTAAGATTGCCTGGATCTGGTTTCAAATAATCCGATAAGAAGATAAATATATAGTTTTTGTACACAATCATCATGCAATAAAAATATTTTAAAAAATTCTTTTCAGCTCGATTATGCAAACCAATTATTTATTGCCTCTACACTTTTGATTTTAACAGTGGACTGTAAAATGAAAAACGTTAACGAAATTGAGGATTCTGACAAAGGCTTTTTCCTTCGAATATTTTAAATTTGTACTTACTTCATCATATGCCACTGGTCAATGAGTAACATTACTTATTCCCCTAACTTATAGATAGCTTTGCCATTTCTTATTTTTAAGTTCTTTATAGAACAGTAATTTTCAGACAAATTTTGGAAAGATTCTTTAAAATATTTCTGCACAACTTTTGGTCTGTGGGAATCGATCAGTAGCATCCAGCTTTAATATTTTCGTCTCCGTTCCTATTAAAAGAGAAACGATCAAATTAATTCGCTCCGGATCTTCCAGTGGCAGTCTCAAAATTATTAAAAAATTACTTATTTTCCTTTTCAAATAACAAGAGATGTTATCATGAAAAATACTCCCGGATGGAAATCTCCCCCTTTTTTATTCTGTTTATCAATGATCTCCCACCTGTTGTGGATCGTTCCCACATACTACTTTATACAGGTGATGTAAAACTCTTTCGTTCGTTCAATAATGTGAGAGAATTTGACATTTTTAGGTTAAATTCGCTTTCACATGCGAAATGGTAATGTAAAGTAAATGGCATGATTGTTAGCTCAATGCCAATGTTTGCACTTCTCGAGAACTCTTGCAAAAAGTTTACACTATAGTTATATCCTTTTATTTTATTATTTCTTCTTATCAAAGAGATAGTATTTGTGGCTGTTAGCCAATCACAAATAAAATAAAAAAATGATCCCGAAATGATTTGTTGTCTTCTTAATTTTAAGATGAGCTCTAAAACTACAGAATCCTAAAGATTAAAACTGTTTATATCATAGCACAACTTTTCTATTCCACTGTGTTTTGACATTTTTTGCTTATTTTCGCTTCCTCTCTATGCGGAAATTTTGGCATTTTTTGGTGGACCCACAACAAAATGATGTTTCTTCCTTCGATTATGAAGCGACTGCTTAAATTTTTTGTAAATTTGTCATTATTAAAACTAATTTTTGCTTTATTTGTTGAATTTCGCCATCGCCTTTCCAGCATAGGTTTGGTCTGCTCTTCTTCATCACGTTTTTACTTGCATTAATGTGTTGGGCAAACTAACAGAAAATGTAATATGACACTTTTGCATGTGTAGCATATAAAGCGGCGACCATGACGAGTGAAAAAAAACATTTATTTGGTTTTGAATTCATAACCATCTTACTTTCTTGTTCTGTTGTTGTTGTTGTTGTTGTTGTTGTTGTTGTTGTGTTTGCCTTCACAGCTTATATTCACTTTTTGTCTCTTCGCTTTGTTGTTGCTGTCTTGCGAAGACATGCCTTTGCTTTTGTTTTCTGGTAACCTCAATTTGAGATTTATAGACGGGTTAATGTTAAGGTGGTAAGAACAAAACGTGTAGCCATTTTCTAAGCTTTCCAAATTATAATTCGAAAGGAAAAGAAAAAGATATTTAAGATATTGAAGATATTTATGAAATTCTTTTGATAAAATAAATTAGCGCCCTTTACCCTAAAAAAAATCTTGTGTACTAAATTTTTCTCGAAAGAATTAAGCAAACATTAATTTTTTGTGGTTTAAATTGTATTTTATAACACGATGACAGCAAACTATTTCACTTTGAACCTTTTAAGTTAATTTTCTATCCGAACGGTTTCGGAACAGTTTTGTTTGTTCGTTACTCATCTGTTTGTGGGCGAATTGCATACGCTATTCTAATTTGGCTGAACTGAACCAAACTTCGAATTTCTAACACAAAAGGTGTGTTTTTGAAAAATCTTAAATCGACGTAGATACGCAAACGTAAATCGCTAAAATAAATAAAAGTGTTTCTCCTATAAAAAGTACACTTACATTTTGTGGTTTATGTTACAAACGAAATGAAAAAATTAGTATTGATCCTTATCTAAACCGAGAATGAGGAAATGCTGATAAATAGACTGAGTACATGGTTTAAGCATGTATTCATGTTTACAGTGGGTAACATATGTTTATTTGCGTGTGGAAAAATGGTGGATGATGAGTTTGGCAAGTTATGCCTATACAAAAATGCAGTGCATAAATACATAAGTCTGTTCATTTGTCTAATATACGTTTCATATCTAGGGATAATATAAGAAATAGGTGAAATAACTCTGAATATTTAGGAAGACCTACGTGTCTGTTTTAATTAACACTCTATAGATCACATCGGTTTGAAGATGATTAAAATACGATGTTTATATTGAACATGATAGTTTCAAAGGTTTAGTTGTACACATTTTAAGATTATTAAAAATATCAAAAGCTAACTGAGTGATTTTACTTCAGACAAAATATTAACGTTGCCCTTAAGCACTGAGACGATTTATTGCATATGTTGCAAGTTCATTGCAGTTTTAACATAAATCGTATTATTATTATTACTAGATCTTGCACTAGCTTTATGGTGCAGGACTGGAAACATCAAGTTAATTTGCTCGATAGAGAACCAACCTAAGTAGATGTTATTCTGTGGTCTTCATAATTTTAAAATAATTCTATTTATGCATACATTTTACATTTAATATTTAATTAATAACTTTCTGCTTTATTTTAGTGACCTAACTTTTATTACTATCACAAGTATGAATATAGTTTTTACTAGCATAACCTTATATATAATTTGTACTATCATAAAAGTGTACGTTTTATATTTTATTATTATGGTAAGCATTCCACTACTAATTTAATCAACAAAAGCGTAAGTTATGTTAGTATATATATGTTAGTATATAAGATAGATATTATTATTATGTAAAAAAAGAACACAAGGCCAATACACAAAGCCAAAAATTCGATTTCCTATTGTTTCAATTATAATATTTCAGAATCTCTATCCAACGTTTAGCAAAACCCAATTTTCCTGATGCGGAATTGTACGATAGTGCAAGATAAAATTTTGACTTGGTATTCTATGTTTTGATATTATCTATCCAAAATGTTATGTACGGCAAGTCGATCCGATAATCCTGTGACGATCCCAACCTGCTAATCTTCTGATACTCCCAAACTTTCACTTGGCAAAAGACTTTAAGAAAGGCAAAAGTTTAAACAAATGGGGCCTACAATTTTTTAAGGCCTCTTTAAGGCTAATTATCATCGTAATATTAAGAACGTGTAAGGAAGCGTTTTGCTCCCTTATCAATTATGACAATATAAATAGGTTAATAATAAATAAATATGCCGTAGCATTTCCTGCACATACCAGCAATACGTTTTTGGGTTCTTACGTTTGAGAGGGTTAATATAGAAATAATCGATTCACGTGCCCAACGGTTCTGCGGCTTATAAAATCATACAATTTGGTACCGGTTAGGGACGGACCAGTGGTCCTATACGCCGAGATTGGCTACTGTAACACCCGCGGTGTATTCTTTTTTTTTGCAGTATCTCGCGATACGGTTAAAACGTGAAAAATAATCTTTCGGAACGAACAAAAAAACATTGAAAGCGTTAAACAAGAGTCGGGCCACCACGCTGGTTTTTCTCCTACTCCCCTTAAAAATCGCTTATCTAATTCCTCGTAAACAATAAATCGAAATAATAAGAACAAAGTCCGGAGGTCCAAATTTCTTTATATAAATTTATTGGAAGGAGTTCTGGGTAGCCGTGAGCATACCCCGCCAAAGAAGACTCGTTACAAATATAAGCATTCTTTTTTTTATACTGTATGTGATATGTATATAGATATTTATGTATCTTACATTCAATTCAATTGGTTCCGTGTACAACAAAAAAAAATTTTGTTTCTTCATGGCTTTCAACATACTATTGGCAATAAAAACATTGCCTTGTTCTAATGGCAACTAAAAAGTTAACTAATTTTTTTAGAACGCTTGTCGAAAAACTTAAAGGACGATGGCAAGACAGAACATCTTGAAGTCACTGCCCACATAAAACTTTGACAAAAAAGTGAAGACAGCATTAGGATCAATCCACATATCAACTACGTTTACAGGACTTACCTAATAAAAGAAAATTATAGTTCACATTCAAAATGCCATGTTCACCAAATAATATTAAAATAAATTCTGATTCCTTCAAAAACTTAAATCTAAAAAAGAAATAAACAAATAAAAAGCTACCAGTTTGACCAATCAGATTTGTGTAAGCCGTCAAAGTCTGGTCAACTTTACATATGGGATTGGACATCTATCCCTGGTGTAAAAAAAAAAAAATTGTTTTTCGATTTCAAACTATTAAAGGTATTAAAAACAGAAAGAAATTGAAAATTAGAACACAAAAAAAGAATATAGTAAAAAGATGCAATGATAGCTCTCCGAGTTTCGATTCAATTATGGAGCCGCCGGCGTCAAATCTAGAGAAGGAAAGAATCATATTATGTTAACATTTATCAAAGAAATGAAAGGAATGAAAAGAAAATGAATTCAACAACACATTCAATATGCTATAATAAGATTATGATGGCCAATTATTGAAAATTGTTTGAAATGGAATGTCTTTATTAAAGTAAAGATAAAGAATATTACATTCGAAATAATTTAGCCGGCACACTTCGAATGTGATCAACTAACCGATTGGCAACGCCAAGTCGATTTCGAACGAAGGCATAGTGGAGAAGAAGATGGCACATCTTCTTGATTCTGGATCGAACCGCCGGCTAGATGACACACCACCGTCCGAAATAAAATCCATCATCATCCGCTTGGATTGCACGGTATAGGTGCCAAATCAGGGATATTTTGAAAGAAGCCCGTCCGTTCCGACCACCGCCGATAGGTCATTTAAGTTAAGTATAGGTATTTTAATCTTCCTTATTATTTGCGCTATGTATTTAAAGTAGTGACATAAGTTAATTAAGAAAAGGAAGCTCAATTATAACGTCGAGAGATGTTATAATTTTTATTGTGATAAGAAATATAAATAACGAAGGGAAGGACGCCTGGATTAGTCGCTATGGTTTACCCCGACTTCATTTTAATAAAAGGTAAATTCTTCCAACGAGGAAAAATTCTTCGCTTTACATGGCGTCTGAGCAAGGACATATTAAATAATAGATAAGTGAAAGAGACGGTAGTGTGGACAGTGCGCACTGCTTTCGTGAAAGTATAAAGTGTTGGAAAAAAAGAGAACAAGAAGAAACATTTGAAATTAACTGTGTCTTGTTGGTGATTAAAAAACAAAAAAAATTTATTGTAGAAAAAGCCAAAAGAACTTTTACATAATTTCCTAATGGAACAAAGTAAGTAAATAATCACGTTGAAGAAACACTCGTGAAGAATAGTGGACTTGAAATTGTGGGGTGGTTGGATATAAAAGAAAAAAAAAACTTAAACTAAAAAAGTGAAAAAAACTTTTTTTTCAAATCGAGGTAACAGAAATAAGATTCCGGCTAGATTAATTCGTGAACAGCCAAAAAAAAAAAAAAAAATTTTTTTTGAAAAAGAAAAACTAAAGCCAAAACTATAGTGAAGAAATCGGGAGAATCTCTTGGAAAGCAGTCAATTACGTAACAGCGACCGTATTCATCCGGATCAGCGAGAAATCCTTTTTTGAAGGAAGCGATCTAATGAAACCCGTAAGTTGGCAAGTACTTCTTTTTTATAATTATAAACGGATAAAATAATAAGACAGGTATATATAAAAAAAAAAATGGGCGAATCTACGTATGATAATTGGAAGAGTAGAATTACGGTAAGCGAAATGCGCGCTCCGAAAAATGTAGAGGAGGTTACACGATTCCTGCGTACGGCGTCGTGGTACCGCCGCTTCGTTCCGAAGTTTTCAGCGATTGCCCAACTACTTAATCTGCTGGTTCAAAAGGGAACTATTGGAAGTGGACCGATGAGGCAAACGACGTAGGGTTAGGTGCCGTACAGACGCAAAAGATTGATAGAACCGAAAGGTTCATTGTTTATGCCAATCGCCGACTGAATGCGGTTGAAAGAAATTAGTTCGTCACGGAAAAAGAATACTTAGCGATCTTTTATCTTGCATGGGATACGAAAAATTAAGCCTGTATACCTGGAAGGGTATAAGTTCGTCGTTATCAACGATCGTTAAAATAGCTGCACGCTATAGACAGCTCGTCCGGGAGGATGGCCCGTTAGGTATTAGAGTTCCAACAATTCCGTACAGATACTAAAAACTTTGTAGTCTATGCGCTGTCTCGTCAGCCTATAGAAGCCAATCAAAGGATTCTCTTAACATAAACAAAACATACAAAGGCATGTCGGGAGCGGATTCCAGGACGTTTTGGCATCTCCAATCGCAACATTACCGATAATGGAACCCAATATACTAGTAAAATTGTCGGCCTTTATTTAGAGAGCATTGGAGTCGAACACCGTTTAACAGCGCCATATTCACTACATGATAACCCCACTGCACGTATAAACCGTACCATTAAGACTACGATCTGCCAATTCTGTAAGGATGGAAATACAAAATGGGATGGGTTTGTACCTGAAATCAGTGTGGCAACAATCACCGCTGTGCCCGACGCCACTGAGTTCACGCCTGCCTACCTGTCACACGACAGAGAGCTGAGTTTACTTAACGCGTTATACGACGAAGTTGGGTTAGATAAAGTAAACCTACAGAAGTAACTGAAAGACCGAGTCGATAAATTCCAAGAAATACTAAACCTTGCACACCATAATATGAAACAATAGTGACGAGCAAAGAATACACTATAATCTGAGACGTAGTAAATGGAAACCCTGAATAGGAGCAATAGAGATGTTAAAGCAGCACCTGTTGATATTGTTGCTGATTTTTTCATTTTAGAATTAATTTATGTTTATTTATTTATTTATTCCACTTATACAGAAACTCAACTAAAACAAGCAACAGTCGAGTTCAAATGACACTTAAAGTAAATCTTAAATTAATTATTATTAAAAAAAAAGACTTAGTATAAGTACAATAAAACAAATAAAAGGAAAAAAAGAAAAAAAGAAAAAAAGAAAAAA
>KK500070.1:14901-167621 GCA_000688715.1 Glossina pallidipes
TTTGAGATTTCAAAATCATCCGAGGAGTCAGAGCCATTAAAAGAGACAAACGAGGGATGTGCAGAAATTTTTGTCAAAGGCCACCGATCAGTTTGCCGCCAAGTTAGCCCCACGTTATGTGCGACCGTACACCGTAAATAGTTATGTATCACCAGTAATTGTCACTCTAAATGATGACCGCACGAATAGTATAGCTGACATATGCAACTTGAAATCGGTCAAATTGGATACAACCAACTCTTGTGTTCATTCAAAGTATAGTTTTTTTTTATCTACCTGAAGTAACAATTATAGCTCTGAGATGATTGTGTGTTGGAAGTTTATTAATTTAATCCTCGTCTATCGTTTTAGAAAACCGATTAAAGGATTACGTCCGACGAAAGAACAAGAGTTAACCACTAAGTACAGTCCTTATTAATTGGTATCCGAAAGTTACCGTATCTCATAAAAGAAGTACCTAGTAATCAGCTAAAATGGTAGAATACATGCAGAAGGTAAACTGTAAATTAACTATATGAGAAGCACACATATATATCACTTATAATCTTATGTTATAGTATGCATAAGAAATAATTGTAATATTAAATACCGACGCCGTAGCTTAAGATATATACTACATTAGATCTACAAATCCCGTGTGTTAAGATATATACTATATTAGATTCAATCTACAGGGTCGTCCGGTACTGGTGTGCAAATTTTTGATTTCTCACACTTCCTACATGGTATCACACACATTTTATTTTAAGTCACAGAAACTGTTTTTTGGCTTTTTTTAATAAATAAACAATCGATTAGTTCAGACACTTCAAAAGCAAATATTTCACGTGTTTACTTATTTCATCTTTGTCAACAGAGTCCTGCTCGAAGTTCCTGAACATCAGCTTCTATTAATGAACAAAATATCCTTAACAACTCTCACAAGTTTATGTACTTGAGTGGCTCGTTAGACAGAGGATTCAACAATATTCATGCACATTTTGCATTTTAATCTTTATTCAATAATTTTGTGCTTTATTTTAGTGACCTGTCATTTATTGTTAGCGTAACCGCGTGTATAGTTTTTACTAGCGAAAGCATTTATGTAGTTTATTCATTTATTGTCTATATATTTTGTAGATAATAGCAGAAGGTGTTTAAATCTACTGTACCGTTTTCAAAGTAGACAATAAAAATGGCATCCTCCCAATGATCGTAATTTCGCAATTAAAGTGTCAACTAAATCGTATTAGAAATAAATAAAATTAACCAGCTGTGTTCCTATGAACATTTAAATGATAATGGCAATGAATCTTTTGACACATTTTTTAATAAAACTGATACATAAGCTCAGTTTGCGGTGCCATGCAGACTGTGAATCGCATGAATCATTATGAACTGAATTTACAGCAAAAATTGTTAATTTAAAACCCCATTTGCCTTCAATGTTTAGATCCGTTATAGCAAATACGATAGAAGTGCAATCTATCACGATATGTACTTGCACAAATATCTCCGCCGAGTTTGGTTTGCATAAGCATCATTGTTTATATTCTATATACTTACATAAATAACTCGGATATATATCCTTATACATCAGTTTCTATCCAACAAACTTATAAGTACATTTTGTTGTTTCAAAGAATTATTTACATACTTCACCTTTATATTTACACAGTATTAAATGTCCACAAGTACGACATATCCAACCTGTTCTGTCGCATACCAGTCTTTGTTTCCTTCAAAAGTGTATGAAAGTCGCCTAAGCGCTGGAAGATAGGGAAGGCGCAGAAACTGTAACTGGTCTGTGCACTAAAAACAATTTCGCTAGAAGAACACCTTTAAAGTGCGCAAAGCATATCAAAGAACAGCATGCAAAAACCCCTCCAATGTGATTGCTATAAAAAAAGTAACTGGCGTAGCCCGGCAAGCTGTACAAGGTAGAAGATGGCTACTATGCAGTAATGGTATTGGATATTAAATTAAATAATTCAACCAGTTGAATTAAATGCATTTCTTAGCTGTGGTGAAAACGTTGCTAACGACTGCGTATCTGACTATGAGTCGGTAGTTATTGGATAGGACACTGTTACATTACATGTTGAAGGATGGATGGAAAAAAATGTATGGTTACGGCAGGAGTTCCATAAGGATAGGCCCCTAGGTACGGATCACCTTTTATGATGCAGTGGTTTGTAAAAATTATTGCATATGCCGAGTAAATTGCGAAACACGGAAACATGAATTTCTATCTTACGCAAATATTAACACCGCGATTTTCGGCAGTATCTATATAGAAGGGGGTATGAGAGAAAATCCTGAGCATGTAATGTTCAATTGTTTAAGATTCGTAAAGAGAAAGAGATCTGATAATAACAATCTTATGTCATCGAGAAATATGGTCCCTAATGCAAAGCATAAGTAAGAGGAGAGCAGCTGGAGTGCAGAAAAACGTCTACGAAGACGTACATATCTAGAACCGGCTGCCATGTCAGCTACGCAAGCGGATTAAAATCAGAATTATATAAGTACTGTACACATTTATTTATATCAGCTGGTATATATGATTATTATTATTATTTATTTAATTACTTGCTTCTCTACTATTGTTTAGTACTGCATTTCGAGGTTGTAATTCCTCACGAAAATCTTAATAATGCTTTTGTCCAATTTTCCGATATACATCGTGTATAATTTGGTTTTATTTTTTTTTGTTCCAATTTCTTTTTTCGTGGATAAGAAAAACATAAGTAGAGCGTTGAAAATCGGCGACTTTATTATAAATATATAAATAAATATATAAATAATATAAATAAATAAATAAGTATTTTATCCTATTTCCCTCCCTTTATTTGTTTGAAGCAAGAGAAAAAAGAGTTCGCTCGTG
Organism: Glossina pallidipes; assembly: GCA_000688715.1. Lineage (NCBI taxonomy): Eukaryota > Metazoa > Arthropoda > Insecta > Diptera > Glossinidae > Glossina > Glossina pallidipes. The sequence continues at coordinate 17,768 of KK500070.1, forward strand.
ATAGCTAAGACCCTCATGAAATTATTTACAATTTTGGATAAACTTTTTACAAAAACATTTAAACACGCTTTCACCATCTCCTCCATACAAATTTTCAATTAATTTTTAGTATGCATTGCAAAGCATTTTTCACCTCAAAGCTAATTAGTTTCAAGGGCTTGATTTTATAAAATCGATGACTTAAAACTAAAAAGTCGTTTGGGGTTTACAGTCGAGAGCACAGCCACATCGAATTAAAGAGAAGCAGGCAATATTTTCAAGTAAAAGAACTTCATTTAATGTATAATGGGAATAAAAAATTAATTTTATAAGTAAGATGCAAAACCAAAGCAGTTAGCGTTTGGATCTGAGCCATAGAAAGTTTTTTAAATTCGCATTTTGTTGTTGTTGTTACTTTATTAATGATTCCGTGGAACATAACATGACATGCATATATAAAATAGAAAGCAGACATACATGCATATATCCAAATATATAGTAGGTTGACATGAAATTTCTCAGTTTTAATAAAGTACGATTTCCACGATCTCTAAAAATTGTATGTATTTATGAAAATAAAAATGTATGTATAATAAGCTAATTAAAAGAAAAATTCTGTTAAAACTGTGTAAGTTATTATTTTACTGTTTCGCAAAACAAATCCGCTAGAGCAACTCTCAATTTACACGTCCGTGAACGCTTGGTGTTTCAAGCAAAGGAAACAATACACCGAGCGTATAAATTGGATAAGTTTAGTTCAACTTGACGTGCCCGAGAATCCAGCGATCCCAGCCAACGTGTGACGTTAGAAATTCAGATATCGAAAACCAAATGTATTATTACCGAAAATATCAGAAGTTAGTAACCACTTAAGGGTAAAATTTAAAACTAGGTTTAGTCGAATTTTGAAATTGAATTTAATATAAATATATCTCGAAAATTTCTGCTGGAAAGACAAGAGAATGAGTAGAATTAAATTAAGATAATTTATAAGATCATAACAAATTTGATTGTAATAATTAATATATACTATATTTATGTATAGGAAGATATAACATAAAATGAAATAGAACTTTTTTTCTTCTTTTGAATGCAAGGTATATTAAGGATCGTCGGACCCAATCCCATGGTCTCCCAATAAAAATCATGAGCCAAAGAAAACAATAGGTAGGGTAGGGTGTAGAATGGTCCAGCATTTATCATTCGGTAAACAGGTTTCGTCCGCCTGCTTGTTCCTATAAGGATAAAGCATGTGTATTATTTTTAGTAGTAACCATCTGCGAAATTTAAAACCTCCCACATCTTCTGAACCAGCTAGCTCAGCAATGACAAGTGCGTTCGTCTTACAACTTCCAATCCGCTTAAACTGACACTTAAGCATGGCCCTAAAAAAAACAATAAGATTTTGAAGTTCTGAATTTAGACACAAAATGAGGACTTTTATGTTACACAATATGGCAACATAGTCAGAAATCCATCCAGCAAGGATGGTCGCAGATAAATTCTACTTTCTTTTATTTTAAGTTTTAATAAAGATTTTTAAGTATGTAGCAGAAAGTGAATTAATAAAGAAAACCCACAAAAAATATAACAGTTTGGCGACAAGTATGGGAAGAAAAAAGATGAATGCTCAACAATTTGCAGCTTTCTTGAAACCACAGTATTTGGTGGCACAATTATCTCTGCAGACCGTTGGTGCTGCTTCTTCGAGTGTAGCGCAAAGTAACAACAGCAACATAATCAACATGACGCTGGTTCCTAATTTCGAAATTTTTGATTTGCGAAGGAATTTACCAGAACTACATACAGCGGAGTACAAATAAAACCCATTGACGGCAATAACGAATATTGCACGAAGCTTCTTCTAAATTCGATTGGCGCTAAGCATTTCTATAAGGTGGCAGTGTTGGCGGCACCAAATACCTGCAAAACAACGAATTGTTGAAGCTGTTGAGCATTTAGCTCCAAAGAGGGATGTAATGGTAGGGCGCTCAATGGTGGTTTTTGCAGCAGAATTTCGTATTGATATCAACGGTTGTGATTTTTTTTTCAAAATGCAAGTGGACGATTTATTCATAGCGTCAATAGCAACAGCAGTTGAAAATAACTGCTTCATTAGGATTCATCCAAATTTGAAGAAATTGTGTCAAGTGCATTGGCGCTTGAGGCAACGAAGTTAAATGCGAACGAATTGTCGCAGGTTACGACAACTTCATCCATGAGCAATTGCCTGGGTTACATTGTGTCAAAAATAAGCATATTGCAAAGACGTATCGAAATCAAGGTGCGATTTATGTGTAAAGTATGGTCATGTAGCAAAAGTCTTCATTGCTACTCTTTTGGCGGATAGTCTTAATGCCGGACATAATTATAATAAACATAGTAAGCAAAGAAATTCACTAAATCAAGTGAAGAAAGTTGATCCTGATTATTGAGCTTGCAAAATTGTCGACGTTTACTGCAATAATTGTACAAATGCAAATTCTGAGCGCTACTATGCAAAAACTTTAGTAGAAAAGAAGATTGTTAAACTTGAAGTAGAATCTGGCTTCGGATATTCGTTGTTGCGAAGTTGCAATTGTCTAACAAAATAACGTCTGAAAATATTGTTTTCTGGTCTTATATTTCGAGAAGATAAACCTCGCGTCCAACTCTTGCAGGATGCTAGTCCCACATGGAAAGCGGAAGTTTTCTTTGACAAGATAAAGCATTCTCAGATAATGAAGATATTGAGATCATACAGGAAATACTGATATTGCACGACTGCGTAGTACACTATCTAAAAACTTCACGCCAACGTATGAGACTAATAAAGATATTCGTATAAACCAGTTAATGCGGAGAACAATTAGCAAGTACAATGATCGCTATCATCCTGCAGATTACGATTCCGAATCGAGCGGTGTAATAAAAGGTGGGCCTACCTTAAGTTCTGCGGGTTACATACGTCCGCATTAGTTTAGTATACCTTGTACCGCAAGTGGTGCAGTGTATAACAACTTTGCAACAAATAGAACAAAAATATCAAGTCCATATAAGAAATAATAAAGAATTGAAAACTCATTATAAAATACGATAAACATTATCTTAAAATTAAATAAAAGAATTCAGCAGAATTCTCATAGAAACAAAGGAGCAGTTACAGTATTGGAAAAACTACCGGCAAGACCGATGAGTTCATTAAAAGATTAAAGCAGATCATTTAAAATTGACTTTGCAATGTCAGCTCAAAAATTAAAGTTATTGCACTGTAATAAATATACAAATAAACATTATTTGTAAGTGCTGACTACATAATTAATAGTAGTCTGTAACAATTCTTTGTTAAATAAAATTCTGAAATATAAATAAATCTTTATTCATTAAATTTTTTTTAATTCTTTTTAAAATTAATTGAAAATTGACATTCTGTGATTCACCATTGTTACAAATAAGTTCATTACAAAATTTCATATTAATTCGAGAAACACAAATTTGAAAAATTATAACAAATACGTAGTTCAAACGTTGCTGATATGAAACGAATGATTCCGAAATTTTATGCAAAGGAAAAAGACTTGTAGGCGAGGAGGTACGCATTCTGGGCTTCAATAGATGTGGATATTGGATAGGTTCGTTCACGTGCTACTTGCATCTTTGCATAGAATAATCCTCAAAAAGCAACTTTACATTCGTGAGTGGAACCCCAACAAAATTGACAACGTATTGACTGCGCAGATTCTTATCAAGAACGTCAGTTTTTGGTAGTTATCGGCGACAAAACTAAATGGGCTGAAGTGAGTGGGTCCTCCTCTGCACCAAAATCAACATCAATCGCTGAAATGTTATCCAGAATCTTCACTAGAAACGGATATTCAGACGTTATGCTATCCGGCAAGGTTTGGCCGAAAGGAATATCCAGACCTTAAAGAAGCGCCTGGCGGCGATGTCAGACGATCCATCACCCATTTCCAAAAAATTCGAGGGATACAGAGCGTCACCTCTACAAAGTGGAAATCATGCTGTGAACCGTACTTGGGAAGACAGGTTAGAATTCAATAAGATGCCTTAACACCTTCAACCTAATCCGGATATAAAGGTTAGACAGTAAAGTTATGGAGACCATGCCCAAGTTACATTTTCCAACGCAAATAAGCCTAAGCGGAAACTTGGTAATATCACTAAAAAGCTTGGTTAACTTCGACAATATAGGCCGTCCCGCCACTATGGCCATTATATACGACATTGATTCTAAATACACATGTTCGTCTTAAATGCGAAAGAATTATTATAATTATGTGCAACCAATATGGCAGCGCGGTGAGGGATCCATGGTTTTTTTCTCCTCTTTTGGTAAAACAAGCATTGTTCCGCATAAATTCTTTTTTCTTTTATTTTAAGTTTTAATGTAAATTTTGATGTATGTAATAAGAATTGAAATATTAATAAAGAAAATCCCCTAAAAATAAATTTTGAATCAACAGTAGAGCTGATGTTCGGATGGTAGTCGGACGTTATTCCCGCTGTGCGCATACTGTTTGGAAGGTCGCGAATTTAGAAGACATTTTAACTTTTCTTTATTATTTTTACATAAATTGTATTTATACATAATTGTTCATATATTAATTATTTATTAATTTTTATCTTGTGAACAGGTTTAGTTGCAATGGATACATTGTATTCTTAAAAGAATATCTGATAAAAATTTTTATGGCATGAGAGCAGTTAACAAAACTTATTTATAAGATAGCGCCATAGTCAAATAGATGAAATCAGAAAGCAATTATTTTGTTGGCAAAATAACTTAAACGAAAGGCACGTTATAGCCGATTTGGATTGAATTTATTTATAAAAGGAATTAGTTGATATGAAAGTAATTATACTGTGGTAAAGATATCTTCATTAGGGTTATTAATAAAAAAAAGAGCAGAAAAGAACATGATTGATATTTTAAATAGTGCTTTGGATAGCAATCTAAGGAAGAAGAGGCAGTTATTATTGCTTTCATTTTTGCAAAGTATTGAATCAATTTTTGCAATAATCTTGAACATGTGGTTTAAAGTTGATTTAATAAAGTTTGCTTGTTGTCTTACCTTGTTTTGTATCCGGTCATAATGAATTCTCTTCAAATAATAAATTTGCAAAAAAATTTTATAGAAATGGTTAAATTTCGTAAGGTTTTCGCAATAATCCTTTTTTTGTTCGCGTTATATTTGTGTTAAATAAAAATTGCCTTGTAATTAACTTAAAAAATTTTATATTTTATCATCCATATAACAATAATAAAACACTTTTACAAAAAGTATAGGGCTGAACTAAAATAATGTATTGCTCTATGTTCGAACTTATGCCTTTCATATAATAAAAACGAATGAGATTATCTAACAACTCTCTCATTTTCGTCCCACCATGACGTTACTATTATAAATAATTTTTTAATTTGGATTATTAATTATATGTACAGAAAAAAGGACAGAACTGTTCTGCCTTTGTTAAAAAATTCTTAGATGTGTGTTAAATTCTATAAAATAAAATCTAGAAGATTTACGCTTATAACTATATTACAATATGTAATGTACTTACAAAATTCGCTTATTAATTATGGCTTTTCGTCAATTTGCTTTTGCGAACAACTTACGGGAGTGAGTCTTTATTGGCAATTTGGTCGTTCTTAAGAAATTATCTACATCTTCGATCTCTTAATGCTACCGTAGAAATACATTACAGATTGGCAAGTATATAAAACTCTACTGAGTATTATTCAAGGTATGAGGAGTTTTCGTGTCTGCATTAGAAACAATTTAACAAGTACTTAAAAATTAATAGTATTTTTTGCAACTATACCATAAAATAAAAGTAAAAGCAAGTTATGTTTACCACAGCCAAGAGTGGTGAGTTTTCGCGCTTAATGATTTATTAGAGTGAAGAATTTTACAAAAGCCCCACCAAGCTCTCAAATTAAACGATGCTAAACGTTGTTGCGTGTCAGTTCATTCGTCTTAAAGTCTACTGAAATTACAATTAAATAGCATTTGGTTCTAACATTAAACTAAAAAAATTTACATTCGGACTTGCTCTATGACAATATTTTTAGTTCTTTGATTGGCTTGAGGTCCGCGGCGCGGCATATTAACAATATGATGTCCGCTTGGCCCACCCCCAAGTGGAGAAATGGAAGGCGACCGTGTAGCTAACGGTGAAAGTGAAGGTGAGAACGATGGGGACATAGCGGACGATGTACTGAAACCAGCAGCTGTGTCGTGGTTTATTGGAGAACGAGGTAATAAATATTGAGGTCCAGTCCCAATATGATTCGCAGTGGTTGCACTAGTCAGGTGGTGAGGATTTGTGTTGGACACGCGCATATTTACTCCAGCACCTGATAAAACTGGCAAATTTATGGCCCTCGGTGCCACATTCGTTAGAAGGGGAGGTGGTATATGTGGTTTTACCATACTTGTCATAGAATGACTTAAGCTTTGCTTACATTTGTTTGTGGATGAACCGTTACTGTTACCACTATGCAAAGAAATATTGTCGTCTTTTAAACGAGCTATCTCCGAGAAAACATGGGCTAATGGCTGATACTGGGGACCCCAGTCGAGTAAATAGTCCCAATTATAACTGCCTGTAAGTTCTTCTTCACTATGCACTATTGAACTCAGGGACCCATTCATTGAAGGTCCTACGTTAGTACTATTGCCTACTACTGGTACATTACTAAATCCCATAACATGATCTACTGCCGTCCCGATACTCCCAGCAGTAGTAGCTGCTTCATCGGCACTACTTCCGCGATCTGAAGCCGCGCTAGTTACTTCATTTAATTTGGCATATATTAAATTTGTTATATCTGTTTCCGTACTGGGATCTTCGTCAAACATATGTAAAGGTAAAGGATGGTGGAGGTGCGTTTCTTTACTAGAACCAGCTATACTTGAAGTTGAGGCTCCCCCGTTAGGATTAGTGTCACGGTCTACGATGCCCAAGCGAGCCAAATACTCTTGTGTATTTTGCACTGATAAATCGGACAGACGACCACCGTCTTCAGTGTTAGAACCGCCTCTTAATGGGCCTTCATTGATCATTCTTATTTCTTCATCTTCACCATCATCTTCGGCTGAACCGCGACCACTAGAACCTGACTGCTCCGATCCTGACAATTCTGAGGTAGTAGCTGCTCCAGAATTGGAGCTTCCCGCATGATTGCCGTACGGTGGTATTTCGTCATATTTAGGTGGTGGGAATTGACTGCCTGCCATGGAGCTCGAATGCGCTCCTACGTTAGCGGAAACATTCAAACCGCTTAAACCAGAAGTTCTTACTGGCATAGTATCGAAAGCACTGGGATCAACATAGCTATTTGCATTACCCACAATTTCGGAGCTCAAATGCGGTTTGACCACATTACGATTTGGTTTACTTTTACGCATGCGTATGAATAAAACTATACCCGCTGCCGCGCACAAAAGCAAAAGTAAAGAAATGACTAAGCCCAAAACCCAGTCGTATAAAACTCCTTCATTTTCATAAGTATTCACATTGTCACTAACTAGATTAATGTCTGAATCTGCTAAAGGATCTAAAGATATTTCGACCACCGTCATGTTGGTCAGGGAGCCTTGTCGTCCAGAACTTGCAGATATAACCAAACTGATATCACGATTAGTATCAAAGTTTTCACTTAGTTTCTTTTTTAATATTATCGCTCCTGTAGTGCGGTTAATTTTAAAATGAGTGTTTTGAGAATTGATTTGATAAAACACTCGTCCATCTGGTCCCTTGTCTTTGTCCGTTGTTGCTACGTGGCCAACTACAAATCCCAATGGTATGTGACCCGCTGAAGGCGACGGCATTACAAAACGATATGTTCTTTCAGTAAATTGTGGGGCAAATTCATCTCTTGAATCTATTTGTATGCGCACCTTGACTCTAGAAAATTTACCGCCTGCATCAGTTGCGCGCAGAAAAAAATTATAACGACTGCGTTGCTCGAAGTCGAATACAGCATTTGTAGTTACAAGCCCTAGATGTGTATCAACCCGAAATAACTTCCAAGCTATGTCATCTGAACCAGAGACTTCATAATCAATGGAATAATTAAGTTGGCCATAAACACCTCGATCTAAGTCAGTGGCGCGGGCTCGAAAAACACTTGTACCTAACGGTTCATTTTCCGCCACAAACTCGATATATTCCATAACCGGAAATTTGGGAGCATTATCATTTTCATCTTTCAAAGCTAAGCGAAATGCTTGCAAAGTGCATAAAGGATGTATGGCACTATCACAGGCTCGTATAATAAGTTCGTAGCAAATGATGCCAGTATCATAGTCAAGTTTATTATTAACAAACAGAACGCCGGTAATCAGGTCAATTGTAAACATGCTTTCGTCATTACCTGAAGTGATTTCGTATACTACTTCAGAATTAGGCGTGTTTTCAGCATCGATGTCAATTGCTGTAAGTTTGGCTACCGAATGCCTGAGGGGGGCCAGTTCGCTAACTTCAGCTTCATAGTTGCTGTTGTTAAAAAAATGAGGCGCATTATCATTAGCATCTTCCACCGCTACGAACACATTGATTGCAGACGTAGAATTTTCTGCTGCGTGCGAGTTCAGTTGCTGTGTTGTAGCCGTTGCATCTGCCATCACCATTCTAAGTTTGTACAAATCAATATGTTCCCGATCCAAAGATTTTACTAAAATTATAGCATTTGATTGAAAAATCTCAAAGATACCCTCTTCGTTGCCAGACACTATTGTGAATATAAGACTACCACCATCCATAGAGGGGCTCGCATCTAAAATTTCTTGGCCTAAACGTATAACAGTTGTACCCAAAGGTGCCTTTTCATTGATGCGGGCGTGATAATGAGACTGCAGAAATTCTGCTTTAGCGCCTCCAATAGTTTGCGTTTGCACTCGCAAAACAGTCGAGGTTTTTAGCTGTGGTGTTCCAGCATCTGAGGCTATAATGGTTACATAGTTGTAACCAATGCGATTGGAATCGGCTACGTTGCTTAAATTTACGGTTACTACACCTGTTTCCTCATTAATCTTAAATCCTGGGACGGCAGGGTTAATACTGTAGTAAACTTTTGAATTATTAGTGTCACTGGCGTCCCTGTCGCTGGCGTTAACTACCGCTAACTCAATATCCGATGTCAGGATTGAAATCGACACCAGATACGGATCAGGTAAAACAGCAAAATATACTGGAGGCTGGCGCACTCCAAATTCAGGAGCATTGTCGTTTTCATCATCTACGCGTACTGTCAATGTGGTGCGAGCTTCATGTGCTACGTCTGAGGCAATTATCTCCAACAGATATTCTTGACATTCTTCATAATCCAATTGCCGTTTAAGTATTATTTTACCACTGTAACGGTCAATCGCAAATATTGATTTGTTATCCACTAGGGTTGCTGCTTCAACAAGTGTATCGTCGAAGCTAAACTCATATGTTATAGTTGGATAAGTGTCCACGTCATTGGCAGAAATAGTGGTGATCGCAGTGCCCAATTCAGTTCCTAATAAGCATACGAAAATGTAAAATAAAGAAGGAAAAAAGTATTGTTTTAAAATATATATATGCGCTTACGTTAATGCTACTTTTCAAATAATAAGAAAAAATCCCATTGGATTAATTAAAAGTTCATTCTAAAAACCATCGTTAAATTTAATAAATTGCCTTCAAAAAGGCATTGCATGCGTTCCCTTAAGGCTTTAAATAAAATCAAACTTAAATTCCATCGGTTAGACAGGGAGTTACTTTTTGCGATTTATTGTTAAAAAAAGAGTACACATAAGTTTGTACGAATTGTTAAAAGCTAGAAGAAACGAACAAGTTTTTAGCATCTTTCCTCTTTTGCTATCGTACTCTTAACTGAGAGAGATGTTTAAACTAGTTTAACTTATTGTCTTACCTTCGCTGACACTGATCACACTGTGCGGTGGGAAGGTGGGTTGATTATCATTCACATCAACTATGTGTACATGTATTGTTGCGGTGCCAGTCATTTGTGGTACCCCCTCATCTGTGGCGATCACCTTCAGTTTGTACATGTCACGTATTTCGCGATCTAGTACAATGTTTGTCTTAACAATGCCGCTAAACGCGGGTTCAATGACAAACGCATTATCATGATTTCCGTCAACAATGTGGTAAAGAACGTGTGAGTTTGCCGTAGAGTCGGCGTCAATTGCTTTAACTTGTGCTACAAATGTACCTTTGCTGTTACCCTCCCACACGGTGGCGGCATACTGTGGTTGTGTAAACTGAGGGCTATTATCGTTAGCATCTTCCAACTCAACAACAAATTCGGCGTAGGCATACAGTGGTGCTGAACCGGCATGTGATTCGCTACGAGCCATCACCATCAACCTTATTTCATGCGGTTGAGTGTCTGTTGCCAACAACACTGGCATGGCCTCCATTTCACGTCGTCTCCGGGCATGAAAGCTTCTTAAAGGGTTTTCGTCTTTTAAATCACTTACGACGGTGAAATTGTCTATTCTTTCATTTAACATTTTATCGTTATACAAGATGGCGCGTCCACGAAGGTTAACGAAAGAGAAATTGATTCCTTTATTTGCCGAAGCTAAAGGTCCATGATTTGTATCTACATAGCGTTCATAATCAAGTGCGCTTGAATTTGCCACCCTAATTTCTCCACTATTAGAATCTATTACAAATCCCCCGTCATCGTTATCAGTTCCAAAAGAATAAACGAGCTTTGAGCGCCTTCCATCCGAACGTAAAGCACTAACTTGTAACACTTGAGTGCCGACTAGAGAGTTTTCATTTAGTTTCACACGATATTCATCTTTGTGAAATTTTAACGTAGTGGCTCCGTTGGATATCTCACCAACTCTAAGCTCTATCAAACCTTTGGAAAATAGTGCCGGATTACCTTTATCTCTTGCTATAATATCAAGGTGTAAAAGTCGACCCGATTCGCTAGCTAAACTTTGAGTTGCTGACAGTACCCCAGTGTTTGGATTAATACGAAATTTTCCATGCAATGCGGAGTCATTTTCATCGTTAAGGGTGTACAAAACTTCCCCATTTAAACTTAAATCCCTGTCGAACGCGTTTACTTGCAGCAACGTTTGACCTGGTTGTATTAAAGCTGGCACGTGTGCCCGAAATGGATAACGTTCGAAAACTGGTTTATTATCATTGACATCATCGATAATGATTTGCACGGGTACGTGAGCCGAACGCGAATCATAGCGCCCTCCATCAGTGGCTACCACAGAAAAAGTAAAGAACTGTTGTCGCTCACGATCTAAATGCCTAGAATAATAAAAATAAATATATAATCATAAATGAAGTACTAGCAGTGCGTATTTTGACAGTAATAAGAAAAGCACATTCCCAAGCATACGACAAAAGAAAGGGCATTTCGAATACTACATCTTTACGCCACAAGTGGTTGTTAATAACTATATTTTGTATTAATATGCTATTGAATATCCGCATATTCCTTTCTCCCACATATTCGATGCATTTCTTTTCATCTTCTTTCTCTGCTTCTTGCTGCTGTGACCCTTTACATTTTACTTGTATATAAGGATTTACGCATTTAGCCTTTAGCTATTTTTACCGACCCTCTAATCGACGTTTTGAATGCATTACCATTGTCAATCCTTTTCCGGCATTTAGGCTACACTTCAGTTATGTAGACAGTCAACATTCCGTTAATAAAATAGAAATCTTGAATACGGGTTTTTATGATTGCTCCACGCCCTGTTTACCCCACTGATATGAAAGGGTTTGCATTGGCATTTAGAATTGAAATAAGATCATAAAAAAACAAATTTACTAATACGATTCTCCTTAAAGCAACGTTAGAATAACTGGGCGACTTTAGTTCATTATTTTGAATATTACGTGACTTTGCAGAATGTAAAATCTTGTAAACATATGGTTTCATCCTTATACAAGCATTTAAATGTTTAACAGAAACGATGTATCCCCTGATGAATACTTGACGTGTCTGTTTTGTAAATTCCTAACCTTTTAAAGTACAATTTTTTGTCAAAATATATGCAATTTACGCACTAATCTGCTTGCAAATTTTCTCATCGTGCTTTCCTGTCCATATTTTAGGTATCAATTGAAGCTACAACCAACTATTCTATTAGAATCTGGAAAAAAACATCGAAAACAACATTGCCGTGCCTCCCATAATCGCAATAGATCAGTCTGCTTGGTTTTGGCAATGGTAAAACTATAACAACAGAAAGCTTAAGTCAATGCGCGTGCACGGAATAACGCTTGGTTTTTCTTAGCTACCGCTGTGTGATCGTCTAAAAATTATTTAAAAATAACTAAAAATAACTAAAAATAACAATCTACTTAGCGTGCTTAAGTTGATTTAAGTTATAAACAAAAAGGAGATAAGTGATATATATGATATTATTATTGTTGTTGCTAGATCAACACCGAGTGTGTAATACTTAACATAGAGGGAGTGCAAATTTTTCTTATTGACAAGCAATGACGATATTGTATATAAAAAAGTTAAAATAAAGTAAACAAGAAGCTTGGCTTTTGGTCGATCTTAGACACTCTCTACCTGAAACAAATGTACGAAAATCGCTGATTAAACTTATATTTGTGCCAACCTTTTCAATAGTTGAATCAAATGTTAAATTATTCTCATTGTGAAGCAATCAGAAGAATATTTAGGGATTTGTTTAGTTTTTTTATTTAGTTAGCTTAAAAATTTATTGTAAAGTGCAACTTTTAGCAAATTTTACAGATGAACGGAATTAGCTACGCAGATATAAACCGTCTTCGTAGATATTACAAATTAAACGATAAACCTAGTCTATGTAGTCCCTTATATCCTTGGGTGATGGGTAGAAATTTCTTGATTTTTTTATTTTCTGCACTATTGGAAACATACAAATAAAGATTTCTTAGTTTACAAAAAATTCGCTATTCGGGTACAGAGGAACAAAGCTCTAAGTCAGCAAAAGAAGAATATTTTTTTAAATACAAATATCGTGAAGAATATATATACACAGAATGTATTTTAACAATGTTTTTGTTATTTCTTTGGTTGGTTGACAGCGATGTAAGTAAAGCGAAGCAAAGGAATAAAGTCATAACAGAAAAAACATTAAGCGGCTCTTTATCGAGAAGTGCTTAATTTCTAGCAAAATGTTTTGGTCTAACATCTGACAGTTGCTGATTGAAAATGATGATTTATGATACGACAAGTAGCGTGTTACATAAAATAAGTTTATATACGTACTTGTAAAGGTATAAAACGAACCAACAACGGAAACTTCTTGGAATGTGAGTAAAACTAATAATATGAGAGTATGTCAAGAATAACGTGAAAATCCAAGAATTGCGCAATGAATGCAATCATTTTTTCGGCACTTTACAAATATAAGCCCCAAAAAACTCAAAAAAAAAAAAAATTCAACTAAAAGTGAACTTACCCCACCGTACTTATAATACCACTTTTATTGTCTATTGCAAATAACCATTGTGTTTCATTAGCAAGTGTATATAAAAGCCGACCATTTAAGCCTAGGTCCTCATCTGTGGCTTTAATGCGCACGACGCTTGTTCCGATGGGAACATCCTCAGCCACGTTTACTAAGTACTTCGCTAGTTCGAAATGTGGATCATTATCGTTTTGATCCCCGACATTGACAGTAATATTGCAATGACCTTGATAACTAATAGGTGAGCCACGATCGTTTGCCTGTATTTGCAAAGTGTAACGCGAATGCTGCTCACGATCCAAAGGGCGAGCCGCTAATTCCCCCGTATGCATATCAATTGTAAATTTGTTACCAACATTTCCAGCTTTTAAAAAAGAAAGAGCAAAAAAGTGAATTTTAAGTGATTATAATACTTTCACCTTTATTTGGTTTAAACATTGTTTCAATGGTGAAATCTTTATACCTATTATGCTATAAAAAATTTCAGCATTGGCTCCTTCATCTAAATCTGTAGCCACAACAGTGTGTATAACTGCCAGTTCATTATTTTCCGGCACGAACAGTGGATAACAAGATCCGGGGCGAAATTCGGGTGCATGATCGTTAACGTCAGTTATTGTTATGTGCAATGTAGTTATGTCAAACTGCCTGTGTTGGCCCTCAGCTAAGTGGGTCACTGGGGATCTTTGCTTTCGAGCTAACATTGAAGCATTCTTTTCGTTTCCATTCCAAACGATGCTACTGCCGCTACCATCATGTTTGGAATTGTAGACATAAATCGGCAGTGTGTAATGAGCTTTTGTTTCGCGATCAAATTGGCCATTAGTGGTGACAATGCCATGGTTGGTGTCAATATGAAAATGGTTATCAGCAACGCCTGTTGGTATTTCGTATGTGAGATTACCTGAAGTGCAAAGAGTAAAACACAATGAATAAGAAGCCAAGCGAACCGCTAATGCGGTGTTGGAGTTATATTTTTAGAAAAGCAATTTCACAAACAACTCTTCCCGTTGATTTGATATTTTTTGTAAATTGAGGCTTCAAAGCAAACTAATAAATATATATATTACGAATACATATATATATTTTTACAAAAATTTTTAGTCTACAGTCAGAAAGGTTATATAGTATGTGCGTACAAAAGTTAACTTTAAATTATTAATCTCAATTAAATTAAGTTCTGTACCCGCATGCTTCGAAAAAATTTGTATATTTTGAATTAATTTACAAAATGACTTTTCTACATACCAACATCACGTCCGTTATTTGATTTTGCTACCACTTGTATGACAAAGCTGTTCGTCTGAGCATTTTCGGATACGTTTGCAAAATGAACGCTTTGCAGAAACCTTGGCGGGTTGCTTTTGGTATCTTGCACCATAATCTTCAAATTCAGCAGAGAACTTTTCCTGTCAGGTTCGCCATGGTCTTGAGCCTTGATGAACAATTCGTATTTGTCCGGGTTCGGTGACATGAAACTATCAGCTTGAATGGGGATGGACGGTAAACTTTGCGCCAATTCTACGATACCTGTTTCGGAATTGATGCGAAAAAAGCCCGAATCATTTCCATGTTCAATACTATACGACAAGCGTCCATTATTGTCGGAATCTAGGTCGACGGCTAGCACGTGGGTTACAATTTCTCCAATACGTTTATTATTGTTGATAAGCACGGAAGCTGAGGGTTGGACTACTGTTGAATGGACGCTTTTAGTTGTTATGAGACCATGTTGAGCGTGTAGACGTTTAGAGGTTATAACCGGAATAACAAATTCCGGTTCGTTGTCATTTTCATCCAATATCTCAAGCTTTGCACTTATTGTACTATATAAACGTTCACTTTCATTTGCGGCCAAATCAAAACCCTGAACAATCAATGTGTACTCCGTTACCGTTTCGTAATCTAACGAGCCTACGAGGGTTAATCCTCCAGTCAACATATCAATAGTAAAGAGTTGTTCTTCTCCATTTATACACCTCTCACAATTGTGTTTTGGAAAATATTGAATCAATTTGTATTGCACTTGACCATTACAACCGATATCAGCATCCGTGGCTGTAAAGTTGTAAATTACTGTTCCTTCAGGTGTCAGTTCACTGACATTAATATTGATAGGATTCTGAGACCAAATGGGTGGATTGTCGTTTATATCCGTAACTTCAATTTTAACAGTGATCGTACTACTTTGAGGATTACTGGCGGAGGTGGTGTCTAAAGCACGTATTTCTAGACGAAACTCTGCTTGCGTCTCACGGTCTAACTGGCATGCGACTACAAGAGAGCCGGTATGTCGATCTATATCGAAAGCTCTTTCTATGATATCTTTGGAAAGAGGAATTACAGTGTACGTAACGTAAAAATCGTTGTCGTGGGAACTTATCTTTTGTCGATTGTGCGCCAAGACATCGATTGAGCCAATTGCTGAACCAACCTCAATATTCTCAGCTACCTGTTAACGACAAAATATGAATAAGAGGTTCCGTAGATTAATAAAGTCGTCGATTGTTTAGTCCTTTAAAACCACGTATTAAAGAATCTTTTTTGTTGCCCCATGATTATGTTTAGAGAAACAAAGACAGCAGGAATATTTGTCCAAAATTTTAAAGGACACATTTTACGGACAAAAAGCGAGATTTACAAAAACACTTATTTGTTATTACAGTCGCTTTTATTGTTTTCGCTGTAGTTAAATTTAATTTATTCTTAACGCATTTGAGCTTCCATTAACACACATTTATACGCTCTACTGTTCATCACATCACATTTTTTGCTGTCGCTAGTGCTCGTTCTTGTTGTCATTCACTTTGTTCAGCCAGATTCCAGAAATAATATTTCATTTTTTTATGTAATCGCCAGCAAGTGCTCTTTAGTTTAAAAATTTTCATTTTCTGTTAAAAGCGTTTTTTTTTGCAACAAAGACAGAAAACAACAATCAAGAACAAAAATTATGCATTTTATGGTTTATCTTCTAGGTGGGAATTCTGATTTGAAGATTGAACTTACAACATTTGGTATCCGGCCAGAGTTTTTGTTGCTTCTGCAACTTTGTTATTATACCATACATCTCTTATGGTACGGATTATACGAGGTTCGTGCCAATACATGCAACACACAGAAGGACTTAAGATAGGCTCACCTTTTATTATACCGATCGACTTTTTCCGCGCAAACTTAATATACTCTTGTACCACAAGTGGCGTGGAGTATAATAAATTGGAATTTTGAAAACTACTCGAAAAAAATTGCTGATTAATAGTATTTTGGCATTCTAAGTTAGTTGAAAAATTTGGATCGAATAGGGCCACATACAAGTTCCTAGGGACACTGGATGTTCATAGGGTAAAAAGTTCTCTTTTCAACACTTCATGGTGAAAAATGTTCTATAATAGTAATTTGGCACAAAAATTAGCATTGCCGAATGCGAACTAGGTAAGTCTGTTTTTTAGATCTGAATCGGTAAAATAGTCCTTACGAAAAACCTTTACATGGTAAAAATGTCCAATTTTTAATATTTTTTGATAAAACTTGGTTCAGGACCATTTTATACAAAACTGAACTGTATCAAATTTGGATCAAATATCTATGATTTCATTCCGCACAAGTCTTTTCATGAAATGAAAATGAAAATATGAAAGTGATCAAACATAAAGCAAGTGCGCATTGAGAAGCCTTTACTTTACCATGCGAGTTCAACTGAGCCTTACTTATGCATCGAATTAATTTTTTTTGAAAATCAAAGATCGGACAAGATGATGAGCTTGATTTGCTTAAAATTACGGTAAAGCAGTGCATTTACGAATGCCCCCGTCGATCCATAGCTTAACAGTGGAAAATGCAGTATATAATCATACAGCGAAGGTGTAAACTAATCTTTCTATCTGTTTATTTTGATTTGTTCGGAACTTTAGACGGAAACCGATTGCCAATAACCTATCTATTCCTTATGACCATACAGTTCTCTGCTGCACATCGTTCGAAATTGATTTATATTGTAAAGGGTGCAGATGTTTTTTAAAGTAAACGTTTTGTATAGTAAAATGTTTTGTATAGTAAACTCAATTATACTCAATTATAGTAATAAAGCGAAGTACGCGTAGACATGCTCTTTTAAAAAAGCCCACTGCATAAAAGCGAATGCGGGTCTGATTTTCTGGAATTATTGGCATGTTACATGCAATGTAAAATGGAAAGCAATTCTAACTTATTTGATTTGGTACGAAATCGTCGACCTTGCGACTAATTGTCATGTATATGCTATATTTTTATTTATATTGGGAAGCGGGAGTTAAGTTCGTATAGCAGATTGGTTTTTAAGGATTGTAACCAACTTCTTTCTTTTGTTTTCTAAAATAAAATCAACAAAACTTTTCATTCATGACTTTTATTAATGTTTTGTTCTAACGAAGATAACAAAAAATACTTATAAAACCAAACGGAAAGTTGCAAGCGTAAAATGCACAATTTTACATATATATATATATATATATATATATATATATATATAGACATTTTTTAATGTACTACTAATTTTGAAATGTAGCAGGTCTAGAAAAATCTATATATAAGAACATATATATATATATGTAGATATGTAGAAATATACGTATATATGTGAATATATATCACGAAAACTTTATGAGGTTCTGATCATTTTTTCACGATTTGCCGGTGTTGTACATATATATATGTATATATATGTATATCGTAAATCGTGGAAATGTGATCAAAGCCTCGAACTTTTCATCGTCGTGTCTATGAATCAAATCAATTTCTTGCTAAAGACGATGTGATTATGTCGGTGATTGAAATCGTTGTCCGATGTCTTACGTTTTACAGTTATATACATTAATATACATATATACACACACATCTATGTAAATGTCGATTGCAACTTTTGTTAGTTGGTAAAACCTAAAAAAATTTCGCGTTGATTGAACATGAGATGGAAAGAATGTTATCCAAACTATGTATCTGTACTTGACGTCCTGAAGATATCAAAGGTAGCGGAGTGAGTGTTTTGCATGAAAATTTGAACATGAGAAAGGCGTTTTCGTTATTACGGCAAAATTGTATGAACTGAAATTTAAATTTGGGTCACCCCCAAGAAAATCATCTACTTGCAGCAAAAGGATTGCTCTTCAAATGAGATATTGCAGTATTAAAGAAGCGATGGACTTGTTATATCAGACTCGAAGGAGTCTATGTTGTATGAATCCTAACTTTCCTATGTGTATGAATCCTAACTTTGCGAATACATATTTTTTTCTTACCTAGTCCCGGACCGGTATATTGCCGTGCGTATGATTCAAATATAATTTAGTGCGTACGTTTTCATGCCAAAGGGAACAAATCAAGAAGATTTTAATTCAATAATTGTTTGACCCTTTGTGACGACTCTTGCAGATTCATCTTCCTCAAGTTAGTTTAAAATATTTTGCTGCCGTGAGCTTCAAGTGGTGTTTTCTATTTTCTTTTTTTATATTGTAAGGCCAGAAATGCATGCCAAAAACGTTTACCCACATGTTTTCACATGTGGATGATAAAATAAATAGAGAAAGTAAACGTACCGAAAATGTTAGACTGCAACTAGTAAACGTTGGCCGATTGTCATTCAAATTTAGCACTTCGACACGCAGCAAACGAATCGATTGTTTCGGTGGATTGCCACCGTCTGTTGCCGCCACAGTCAAACGATAAATGCTGCGCTCTTCGTGATCCAGTGCAACTAATGTGCGAATTACACCTTTGCTCGCGTCTATGCTAAACAAACCAAAGCCATCTGAATCACGGCCCTTCAATATCGAATAAGTAATTGATGCATTTTGTCCGCTATCGCGATCGACTGCACGTACGTTCACTACTTCGGTACCAGGCGGTTGTTCCTCCCGTACACTAATCACATCTTCTTGTGGGTCAACAATATCTGGTGCGTTATCATTTACGTCAGTAACAAGAACCTTGATAGCGACACGTGCACTTCGATTTGGCGTTCCCTGATCGCGAGCTTCAGCTACCAAGTCGTGAACCAATTGTTGTTCACGATCTAGTGGTTCGCGTGTTATAACTTCACCTGAAATGGACGCACGTTTAAGTACACGAAAAGTACCATAAAAATTATTTTGTTGTTGTCGCAAATAATATAGAAATAAAAAGTTTAGATGAAGTTCATCTTCTTGATAGATATAAAGCCGACGACTAATAACAATCAGTATAACTATTAAATCCGCGCATAGATGGGGTTTACCACATATGTCATAAAGCGTCCGGTTTTTAATGAATCCTATTCCTTCCTTTCGTTGCTGCAACTTTCTGAACTTGTTGATCTGTTAAGAGTTGTGATCAAAAGCGTAATGAGCAGGGAGCACACGATTTCGAAAATCGTTTATAATTTATAAATTTAGTTGCACAGGAAAATATCGATGGAAAATTTTATATAATTTTCATTTTCAAACTGTTTTGCAAATTTGTAGGCGATATAGCATTCTTTGCGAATATTAGAATTTGTGCCGCAGATACGACATAACTGAGCACACAAACAAATGACTATGAGTGAATGGACTAACGGACAGATGGATAGATGAACAGATAGGCGTGCTTAGATACATTCGGAGTTTGAAACCAGCGAAGAATTTTTATACTTTGAGATGTTTAAAGCACGGTTCTGCTACACGTTATAAAAGTATTGAAAAAAAATTTAATTTGAATACACTTAAATATTGGCTGGGGGCGATCAATTTTTCATTTGATGCATGTGCCATCACAAATAGACTGTGTGTTCAAGTTTTTGTAGAGTTATCTCAGATTACGTGGTGCTGTAGGCACGTCTTTCGATCGATTTGGCCCACTTTCAACCGACCTGCATGCAAGGACATCCAATATTTCTGCCAAATTTTAAATCTGTAGCTTCATATTTGCGGTGAATCGAAAGTTTACAACAGACATTACACAAGCGGACATACGGACATGCTTAAATCTATTCAGAATTCGATCCTGATCAAGATTATAGTTGTTTACCTAAGCGTTATCTGAGTCGCCTAGCGAGACCAATGATGCGTAAATAAAATAACACTACACATAAGTTTGCTAAACACTCTATACAAAGATTACACAAACGCGGTTGCAAGATAGAATTGGACAAGCTAAGCGTGTTAATTCTAAATCAAGTGTGATGGACACCATGACGTAGCGGAATAATTTTTCTTAACAATTCCTTTGACCGATCTGAGAGAGGAACTGGAGAATATCTTAAAAACCTGATAAATTTGAACAATTTTTGGTCTTCCTTATAAAAGGATATACTGGTAGGAATAAACTAAATTGGCGCGCAATAACTCGCTTAAACAGTTTTGATAAGTTACTCCAGTTGAGTCTGCAGTTCTCAAACAATTGTCAATTCCCACATAAACAGGGCGGAAAGACATATAAGGATGAAAACATCACCTCCTCACTTCTAAAAGTGTGTTTGAAAAAATTTCCAACGAATAAAGATTAAGTTTAAGCCGGATTTCGACGTATGCCAAACAATATAATTTCGGTTTTATTAAATATTAGATCGGATATTTTCGTAGACAGTACTTATTGGGCCTGAAGTGTTTTGCGCTACTCTTGATAGCTGCAAGTGCTGCACAATTGCTATTACGAACTCCCCCTCCAATTTTTACATTAAAAAGCTCTATTATCATAACGTTTTATATAACACAATTCCGAAGTTTTGTGGAAACTAAAATCCTACAGGAGGATGTAGCTCTAGATTGAAATGAGGACATTCTCAATATGTGAAGTCGACTTAAATTAAAAATGCAAATTTTTGTAAAGTGATATTTCTTAATGGTATCAACTAAATTACTAGGTCTTATTGGCATTATTGGTTTCCGAGTGAAGTGAAAGAAAAAAAACAAAGGGACCTGTGCATAAAAATAGATAGATGTTTCTTATTTTTTTATGTGATTTGGGCTGGCCGCGGCCAAAAAGAGGGAACATTCACATGTCAGTAACACAATTGACAGAAAAGGAAATTTTTTGCTGATTGACCTTAGCAACTGATTGCCGGTTATGTACTTTGCTTGGGAAAGGAAGGTTTATTATATGGTTCGGCGATGCGAATAAGCAAAATTCGCGGAGGGACGGAAGGTAACGATAAAGGAACGATATTTCTGTGGAACATGTGGGAAACAAAAAAGGGTTTAGGTATGTAATCTTCTAAATTTGCTATTAAAAACAAAATCAGCTAAACATTAACTTTTGCAAATATTTAACCAAACACGGTAAAATTTCAAATAATTTTTAACACTAAACCTACCGTGCGCGGTCAAATGACCGTTTTTAAAATTTCGTTTAAAATTTTTCGCATACAACGTTACTGTATCATCATGTAACTTATCGAGTTTTCCTAAAATATGCATACAAACTATTTTTTACTATTTACAACTTTTTTTATTGTTTACTTTCCGAAAACAAACTATACCATGTCTAGTCTACCGCGAACGGTAATTTGACCGCCTGAAAAATTTATGTTATTTACGACCATATTCTTCGATAATCGCATTCTTGAAATTGTTTTACGAGTCTACAATGTAATTCTAGACAGTCCACAATCTAATCGATGTGTATACATTGTAGACAAATGTGCCGTTAGGATCCATGGATGGCATTTTCGTTGTTATTGGAACAAAGGAAATAGCGTTTTTTGTACGACGGTACGATCTTGCGATACGAACAGAGAGCATCAAAATTTCAGTGTATAATAGAAATTATAATTATATTATAATTATATTTTATAAAATAAAAAATTATTACGTGGTATAAGTGATAGTTTCGACAAAGGCAACAGAACCAACAATATTTTGTGGTATGATTTACAATTCTTTTCTGGCCCGTTTGATTTATATTTTTATATTTTAGTTTTTACTTTATCATTTGTATATTCATCCCCCAATATGTCAAAACATTCGAGGAATATCAATTTATTAGACAAAATAAATAATATCGACGAGGATTGTTCGGAAGATGATCAAGAAGTTTACGATATTGATGATGATGCTGCAGAAAATTATTGTGACTCATTTGACAGCGATACGGACGAAGAGAATATTTTGAATATACAAAGAGGACAAAAGAGAAAGAGATTTATAGTTAGTTCCGAAAGTGAAAATGAGGAAGAGATTGAAACTGCTAACTGGTCTAACAGTGGAAAAACATCGATTTATAAATTTATCGAAAACAGTCAAAACTGTTAAAAACCAGGAGCATATCTTGCTATAGATGAACAATTGTTCCCTACAAAAGCACGTTGTAGATTTACTCAATACATGCCCAAGAAACCGGACAAATTTGGCATAAAATTCTGGTTAGCTTCCGATGTAAGTAGTAAATATATAATAAACGGCTTTCCATATTTGGGAAAAGATGAAGGGAGAGAATCAGCAATCCCACTTGGAGAGTTTGTAACTTTAAAATTAGCAGAACCATATACGGGCCATGGGAGAAACATAACAGTTCACAATTTTTTTACAAGTGCGTCACTAGCGAGTAAACTTCTAGCAAAAAGAACGACGCTTGTTGGCACAACAAGCTTGACAGCACAAAATTCGGTGTAGATGTAACCGATCAAATGGCCAGAAAATATAGTGTAAAATCTAAATGTCAAAGATGGCCCTTACAGGTATTTTTCAACATCTTAGACTTAGCCGGGATAAATGCATGGATTTTATATAAAGAAACGACGGGTGCGGAAATATCGAGGCTAAAGCTTTTATTTCAATTTGCAGAAGAACTTGGGACCGAATATCAGCAAAATAAACAGATAAGCAAAGAATGCTCATCAAAAACAATAATAAGTACAAATACTGTTTCTTCTGAACAGAGATCTTGTCAAGTAAGATATTATAAAGTCAATAAAACAAACAAAATTTGTATAAAATGTCAAAAATACGGATGTGGAAAATGTGCAATACAAAATACTGTAATTTGCAAAAAATGTGATGAAAGTGCATAAAAGTAAATAAAACATACAACATCGAAAAGCGGGGAACGAGTTTTCATTGTAGCATCAGAAAAATATTTTATTTACTATCTACTTTACTAAGATACATATGTTTTTACATATGCGGTCATTTGACCGCTCATGGTAGAAATAGGTATACATGGAATGTCGGTAGGTTTAGTGTTAAATCATAGAACCAATCGCAATCAACCGCGACGAGACTGCTTTGTAAGACGTACCACACATGACGTAAAGCAAATATTTGATGTCGCACATATAACATGTATTTGTACAACTTAGCAGCATCTTCAGTGAAAACATCCTATTTTTGGATTCAAATTAGGAGACTTTAGGCACTGATGCGGTTTTTTGCTTTGTAAAGGTTTAAGGTTCTAATCGAACATTTCTCAAAAATGTTAGCTTACAAGTGGGGAAAACGAGAGGAATTAATAGTTATTTGGTAATTGTTGGATCCGTCTATGAACTTACGTAATTTTTCATATTGCGAGAATTATCACAAATAAATTAAAACAGAAGTATTTTCAGTAAACAAGCCCTGATATCGTAAAAGCGCATAGATCCGCCATGAAGAAATAAAAAAATAAATAATTCTTTGTTTTTCTTCTTTTTTTTTTGTAATATTTATTCTTCCATTTCCTATTTTTCATAGTTCGATTCTGGCTTCAAATACTTTTTTGTACTCATCACAAAACTATAAAAATATTCCTTTTGCTATGCTACACCGTAAAAGTAGCTTCAGAGTTGCTGTAAAGTGTACATGTTCTTTAATAGTGAACAGTTGAATCAATTTAAACTTCAGACACATGGATAGATATATACGCCATATCAGGTCTGAACATAAAGGCACATTCTAGCAAAATAACTAGCCTCTCTGCGTTTGGCGTTAGTTGCCGAACGAATACAAACACTGTTCGCAGCTCCGTAACTGTTTTATTCTGTGATAAAAACATCTTTTCTTTTTTACCAACGCAAACGTAAGTAGACGATACTTTATTGTTGCCTGATTGCTGAGTTTATGATATAGGAATTCTTAACAAATATAGGAGTCCTTCCAGCATTCTACGACCATTCGAAATAAATGATCCAAAAGGCAATTGAATTTGGGCAAAAATAAAAATTTATACAAAAATTCATTTGTTTACAAATCTATTGCACATTTAATAAATACAGTGTTGCGCTCTTAAAAGCATGTGGTTTTTCATAAGTTTTACATATAGAATATATGGGCAAATAAATAGGAAGCTGTCACAAGTCGGAGGAAAGGTACGTAGTAGGTACAAAGACACAAGACTATTCAAAAGCAACAGAAATGATATTGAGGAGTATATGTGCAGTAAAAATTTGTGAATTGATTGTACATATCCATACAGATAGACGCAAATATATACTTGAATTATACGTAGAGAAAATTAAGCTCTTCTAACGTATCGCGCATATGTGCCTACAGGGAAATAGAAACAATAAAGATACATTAAGGGTGGAAGAAATACTACTTAAGTAAATTCGGCCTAGGTGAAGTTTCGATCTTCAAGTTTAACTTGTTTTAATTATAAACTCATCACTTATTTTCAATTTGAAACAATACGTAAATGAATCGTGGGAAAAACATGAGAGAACTCACCCGTTAGAGCATTAATTTGAAAACTTCCGTTTGCCGGAAACAATCGGTAACTAATAGCGGCGTTTTCAGCCAAATCTAAGTCAGTTGCACCAACAACGCCTACCAGAGAGCCGCGAACCATATTCTCTTCAATGTGAAATTCATAAGCTGGGCTGAGAAAGCGAGGATCATTATCGTTAGCGTCCAAGACATTCACAAATACATGTGCATAAGCTTTGGCGGGTGGGATGCCGTTGTCGCTGGCCATCACATCCAGTTCAAAATAACCACACGTTTCGCGATCTAGTGGTGAACGTAAATAAATCCAACCATTATTTGAATAAATGCCAAAAGAGTGATGTGCATCCTTAGCCATTGTCGAAGATCTAGAGCTGCAACTAGATGGCAACGTTGTAGTAATTTTCTTAAATTTCATTGAATTTATCGATTTTTGAACACTTGTCTTGTCACTACTATCATTGTTGTATTCACAAGTAAGATTGTAGATGATGCGGGCATTGTTTCCTTTATCCATATCTAAAGCCTTTACTTGCAAAATCTGAAAATGAAAAGCACAAAAATTCTTTTGCTGAATTTCAAACAGTTTTTCTTTCCCTAAAATTTTATTACAACAGGAAAAGAAGCGTTACGGCTAGCGAATCTTGGAAAAGCTGTATCGTCAGCAAGATTTCCCTTTTAGTTGTCCAGATCGTATACTTTTTAAAATTCTTAAATTAAATGAAGATAATTTTGCGTCTTGAGTGTCTTGCTATAAATTTGCTTAGCCATGCAATAAACCGTCCCATCCGATTTGTTTTAGTTGCAAATTTGGGATTACAATTTTCTCTTCCTTTCCTAGATCGGTTTCTTCCTGTAAAACTTCGTAGCTAAAGTTTGAAAAAATGGGGTGGAAACTTAGCACGTTCTTACTTTACGTTTCAAAAAATATATGATATTAATAAGGTTTTGTCAACATACTATTTTGTCACTTTGTTTTGAATTTTGTTTGACAATTATCCAAATGACCCATAAAACAAAAAGAAAATTGATTAGAGTTGGCCAGATGTCATGAAATTTTTAACTTCAGTTTTGGTTCTAACAAACGGGTATGGTTAGTGAAACTTAGCGCCTCATGATCGAGGAGAGTATATTTGTGTGGTGTTGGGTGTTGAAAATGTAATGGAACGGTGAAGGACGTAGGATGTATGACAATTACCAGGTACATTCTTGTATTATCGCACAAGAAGCTAATTTTTTTAAATCATATCCTTTAGTCATTTCAGTGATTCGCTTAGTGATTCGTATTGTTTCGCAAAGCCTAAGCATCCTACCTAACATAGACAGATGACGAAATTTGTAAAGACTTGATCTTATCTTATCAAGTTATCGTAGAGAAAAAAAATTTTTTTTGAACCGGAGTTTTCTTTTTGATTGGGATGGTTCAGAAGAGGGAGTTGAAGTGAAGATTTCTTATTGAAAGGTGATGAGGAAATAAAAAATTCTATAAAAACTTTGGAAATTAATTAATAAAATTAAAAAGTTTTGCATTTTGAATCGAAATGAATGGTTTTTCCTTTTGACTGAGTGGATCTAAAAATAAAATTTGTGATATCGAATTTTAATAGGATAACATTATTAAAACAAAAACGTGTTAATATTAAAAATTAATCCAATGATTTTTTTTAAACTTAGGAAAGGAAAAGCGTATTAAAATACAAAGTTAATTGATTAGGTTTTTGACTTGGAATAGGAAAAACGTATTAAAATTTAAGATTATTGGACGTCTTCAAGAGAAAAAGGGTCAAGAAACGATAAAGATATGTGAAAGAAAGTTCGATTACGTCAATTTGCGTTGTTTGAACAAAACTTAGCGAAATTTTCTAAATTTGAACAAAAAAGAAGAAAGAAAAAACTAAAATTTAAACCATTCGTTTATAGAAAAAAAAGGAAAACTCAAAATAGGAAGCAAATAAAGGAAAAGAAGAGCTCCTCCTAAAGCGATATGAAAGAGGCAAACACAACTTAAATAAAAAAACAAGTCAATTATCGGGTCACGGTAAAGAAATCGGATAAAATCTATAAGGCGGGACAGATAAGGAGTATTATTTCGCTGTTAGTTTAATCGCGCTTTCGATTCCTTTTTCTTTGATTTCTTTCTATATTAGAAATTATTTGATTTTAAATACGTTAAACTGAATTGGCTGTAAGAATAGTATCACCGGAGGCACAACCATAAAAGGTAGGTAGGCTACATTGCACCCATCGTGTAATCCCATAATTGAACGGTATCTCCGTCTTTGCCAACATTGTCCGCAATTCTCATAGAAAATAAGAGCAAAAAGACGCGTGCACTATAAAACTATGCATAATAAAACTATGCTGTACGTTACTTATTATGCAAAACATTGTAGGAACGTCTGTTTCAAAAACCTTTTAATTTACATCCATGTGTCTTATTATGGTCGCCTCGGATTTAACTCAATTAGTTGTTTTTCATAGCTTTTTTGAGTATTTGTCGGCTTTATGGTTGCTTCAAATTTCAGACGAAAATCGCTTGTACAACATACATAAACACAAAAATGTATCAAAAATTTTCATGTTGTTTCAAACAACAAAATAATGAAAAAATGAGGACATCGATACAATGGGTAGGCTATTTGTACGAAAATTTTTTTGAACTATTTCATGTCACTCCTGATCTTATATTAAATAAAGTGTGAGTATGTTAATTGTTGTAACAAATATCATTAAAGAACATAGTCAAATACTCGAAAAATCACTTTAAAATCCCTTCGACCGCTATATTCGCAATTCTTAGCTTATATCCCAATTTTTTTTGTTTTGAAAACACTACTCTTTAGTAAAAATCTATTTCTAATATTTGAAAAAGCTAAATGCAAATGGCTCTATAAAATTATATATTTGATATTATACTTTGATCGTAAAATTCTCTTTTGAAAATATTTGCAAATTAAATTTTTCTTTATTTATTACTTGAGAGCTCTTCTCATTTCCACTTTTTGTTTATTTTGTTGCTTCAATACTGCTTATTGACTTACTTGTGAGTTAACGGGCAAAGATTCCAAAACTTGAATATGATATTCATTGTGCTCGAAAACTGGTGGATTATCATTCACATCCTGCACTTCCACGACTATTGTTAAATTGTTGGAA
Source organism: Glossina pallidipes (assembly GCA_000688715.1). NCBI lineage: Eukaryota > Metazoa > Arthropoda > Insecta > Diptera > Glossinidae > Glossina > Glossina pallidipes. The sequence continues at coordinate 45,978 of KK500070.1, forward strand.
AAACGTGCTGGATTGCCCGAATCCCAAGCGGTGACAATTAATGTATGTCGCTGTGCTGTTTCGTAATCCAAGTGTCGTGACAATGTTAGGTGACCCGAACGTGCATTGATAGTAAACAAATTCTTGACTGTAGAATCACCACCAATACCACCAACGTATGCAGATGTAGCAAACGCAGCTTGATTAGCAGCGTAGTGTATCGCGGATCTATCCACATTTGCTGCTGGAGAGTTTTGTGGTATATGTGCAGGTACTGAGACTGAATTAGAACGTAAACTTACAGCCAAAGCAGGCATCGTGACATTGTTGTTCATCGTGGAGCTAAACATGGTCAGTTTATAAGTGATTTCACCATTTTCACCAGAATCCTTATCGTAGGCATTGACAGTATACAATGGCTTACCCAATGGAGCATTCTCTGGCACTGAAAAGTGCACGGTACTTATAACAAATTCAGGAGAATTGTCATTAATATCTTCAACGGTGATAAAGGCCTGCGAAATAGTGAATTTGCGAAAAAAAAATTTGCAAAGAAATTAAAACTCAAAAAGCTTCAGGGAATTTTTCTACTTTCAAAAATAGACATATGCAAACATTCGGCATTTACCTGGGTATGACTTTCTCTTTTCGTTTGCAGTCCTGCAGTGGCCTTTATGTTTAATAATACAAGATTTTTTATTTCGGAATCCAAGTTATTGTTTACTCTTATGTTGCCGGAGTTCTCATCTATGCTAAAGAAATTATCGGGATCCCCTGAGTATATGGAATAACGTACACCGTTAGTATTTGCTGAAAGGCAAGAAAAAAATGACAGTTCATTATAATATACGAAGCATTTGAAGAAATTCAAGCACAATCGAAGCATATTGGCAAAACTCTTTAGCGGAGTGGAACTTGTGCACTTTAAAAATTCTTTACTTTTATATTGCGGGTTAAGCTTCTTTCGAAAATAGTCACAGAGTTAAAAATATAGAAAATACAAAATGATAAGAAAGAGAAGATAAAGAATCGCACTTTCTTAAAACAATCAACGATGCACAAGATGTGAAAAACAAAAATTTTGGTTTAAATTCTTTTTTATACTTTTCTTTTTTTGTTGAGAGCACTTTATATACATATATTTAACACTTGCGAATGGCTTTTTGTCGTAACAAACTAAATTCCAATTCTACCGGCCATTGATCTTTTAAGGTATCGCAGGTATCTCACCGCAAAACCTTTATAAAGTCTGTTGGCATAAGTAATGCATAAATGTAAGCATGCATTTATGTATTGGAGATTGTCACCGTTGTGTGTAAACGTAAGCTTAAGCTAAGACGAAAAGATTAAAAAGAAAAAATAAAATTTATAAACTAACAAGGACAAACACTTATATTCTGATAGTTTATAAGATTACAGTTGAAATTTTACTTAGCATTGGTTTACTGCTTCATTTTCGCAAATTGAATTGCGGAGTACTCAATTAGTAGCAGTTGCTAACGTTGTGGCTAACATGAAATATTGTGAATTGTAGAGAATTTCATCAGTTCTGCTGTGGCTGTGACAAGAAGTATTCCCGAAAGGCGCTTTGTCTATGCTATCAATAAAATGTTCAAATATTTGTTTCCAAGCCATTGAATTAATGAATATATTCTTATAACTTTTCACATATATATATTGCAATTTTGATGCTTTCTTTGCACTTTTCGGGACTTCATGTTCATGAATCTGTTTATATTTTCCTTTCTTCCCGTTTTTCAACTTACAAGCATCTGTGTTTGTGGCAATTACGGAACCTACGATCGCTCCCCTATCAGCATCCTCTTTTACGTAAAAATTGTAACGTAACTTTTCAAACATTGGTGGTCGCTGTGTGGCATCCATAATGCGCACATTAACGAGGGCATCGTTTATCGTACGTAGACCGCCACCATCACTAGCTGTTATGTTTAGGACGTGCACTGCTTGGTTGCGCATCGTCAGCATACCAGGCCGATTAACAAATATTTCACCACTTGTACGATCTAGACGGAATATGCCAGCTTCATTCCCAGAGATAACGCGGTAAGTTACGGCACCAAAGCGTCCAGTATCGGAATCGTGGGCAACAACGGTTAGTATGGAAGTACTGATGCCACTGACAGTTGATTCTCGCAATGAAACATTGTATTCGCCAGGATAGAAAACTGGTCGATTGTCATTAATATCAATCAAGTGTATTTTAACCATAGCCGTTGTGCTTAGACCACCTGCAATAAAACGAAAGATGGATACATATATTATCCTTTGTTTGAATCTTCTGTATACCTCTTGTAAAAAAGTTAGATTATATTATATTCGAACAATATTTCGCTATTTGGAAGCATATCAAGAAAGAATTGCAAACACTCTTATACCATTTTAAATAAAGACAACTAGGTAGCATACCTTGGATCAAATTTTGTTTTCTTTACCAAATTTTGCAGAGAATGGCGGGTAGACAGTCTTGTGGTCAGATATGACGTTAATAAGAAATATGTGTTCAGATATTTTTCATTTTCCTAAGACAGAATGATAGATTTCTTTCTTTCCGGCACAATACGCCTTAATATCAAACATAGGTATACAATGTGGGTATAAACATCTCTACCTAACAAACATAAATGAAACGATTATATACGGTTGTGACAGAATCTTTTGTATCCAGCACATTTTAAAAGCATAAAAAAAGAATAATAAAATGTTCTTATTCTACACATTAGCCATAACCGATTTTTCCCATTTTTCTATTACAGAGTATAAGTAATGAGCAACAAACTATTTTTGTTTTGCTCTTAAAAATTAAGATTTTCTCAATTTACATGGTATTGTATGCCTGTTCCTCAACTGATACGGATTATTTTCAATGCCAGCCACTATTTCTACTATTGCTACTAAATTTGAAGCCGATAGATGCATTCTTACGGCCATTATTAAACGTCGCGGACGAACAGATAGATATCCTCAAATAGATCCAGAATTTAATGCCGATCGAAAAGATAAAAAAAGAAATTTGGTCTCCCAGCTCTTCTAATTATAAATATAAATTATTAAAAAAAAGTATCATTTATACTGATCGGCATTAAAACAACAAATTACAATTACAAATGGAATTGTTTTAAATTTTTCTGTTTAATCAGAAATTTTTAAATAATTAAAAAGGAATCCATTCGATTAGTTGGTGGCTTATACACCTAAGTCATCCAGTCGATAGGAACCAAGTCTGTGTTCATGGGCTCAAATTTGAAGCGAGGTAAAGTTTTCTTTGGCTGTAGCTGTAGTGAGTGCTTAGGGGGTAAAGGTATAGCACTTATCGATTGGACACACCACACTAGGCTGCAGCCGCCACGTACCTATTACTACCTCTTTCTTCTCTTCTTTCTGATAGTCGCCGTGTTAGACGAATGGGTGACATCCCCGGAGTGATTGGTCATATTAAAAAAAAAGAAGTGATTATGGTTTCAGTTAATAACTCACCGCGGTCATATGCAACAACGGGAAATTCGTATATGTTGCGTTTTTCAAAATCCAATTCTTCAGTTATGCATATTTCGCCAGAAGACGATCGAATCTCAAATTCCGTCAGACCTTGATGGTTTGCCTCGGTTAACGTATAGTTGACCATCGCATTAACACCGCAATCCGGATCAACGGCCGTCACCTGCAATATTGGCACAAAAGACCAAGAAAAATAAAGATGATGTAAATCCAAAATTTTTTTTTAACCGATAATGAAACGAAAGCAATTATTCATCATGAAGATATTTATATATTAATGCAATAAGTGAATAAAACTTAATTAAAGCTGCTCGCAAACGCACGCAACTGCTTGCAAAAAAATATTTTTTTTTTCTTAAGATAATGCTATCAATATTTATAACTTATCCACTTAATTTTGGGACGGCACTAACGAAATATAATAGCTTTTTCGATTTTTCGATTTTAACGTCCAGAAATGAAACTGCAGTTGATTTAATAAGATCCCTCTGTCTGATTATGCATCCGCTGTTCTGCAACTCAAACGTTCGCAAAGGTTGACATTTGACGAAAGCTTACATTCGCTCTTATTTTATCACTTTAAAACTGAGTGAGAAAAAGTTGCTCTTGGAAAGAGATATAGAGAAGGTATATGACTATAATTTTTGATTATTTGCAACTTAATCGATCAATAATCGTCCATTTAAAATTTAGCAAAAATATTCCACAAGCTCCGAGAAAGCTTCAAATTGTACAATCGTTCCAGCTATTTTTAGAAAAAACTCGTTATGAATCTTGGTATTCAACATTCAGTTCCAAAGGGGATGAATTTCTCTAAAATGTTTCTATTAGATATTCATTTACAATGTTTAAACTTTAATTTGTTTGTTTTACCAAAGAGTCACTGAGAAGGCACTGGGAATTTTATAGTTAAATTAAGATTCCATTAATAAAAATAGTAACTACCACATTATGTAAGCTGGTTCTCTGGTGTGTTCTCTGAGTTTGTACTTTTTGTTAAATCGCCGTCTTATTATTATTTACATGACATTAAAATTTTAATTCTTCTTTTCTCTGCTATACACGTTTGATCTGCTTATTTTTCTATTATTCGTTAATTTTACATAATTATACATGATAATTAGCTGCAATAAAAGAACAGTTGAATTACGTAAGACCACGGTTGTAAAATTACTTTTATTCTAAAATCCTTTTTGTACAGTTTATAATAAAAAAATAATTCTTAGGAACAAAGTTGGTATAGAAAGAAACAAATAAGAGAAAAATGATAAAATGAAAAAAACATCTAAACATCCACCGCGGAGACCGGGGATATATTCTTGCAGCCGATGCGGATTCGCACTACGAATCGTACCTATAAACCGATGAAAACATGTAAAAGCTTGTTAGCCAGTAGTTTGTAAGCAAATCATATGAATCATAATTTAATGTGAATTTAAGTAGGGCACCAGCAATATACGCGTAATAAGCAAAGTTAAGCCATTAGGAGTTTGACCAAATTTAAAGAGTCCGATATTGAGAATAAATTATATAACAGATATACAAATAGATCTCAAGGGTCACTAAACCGATTGAATAACGCCTAATTATATCCGCACTGACGGAGATTTACGAAAACAAAATTTCTCAGCGAACGGTTACGCACCCGGAGATTTTTGTTTTTGGACGACTTAGGCCAGTACGAGCAGACATACTTAGTGCACCAGCATAACGGATATCATAAAGATTAATCCCCGTATCGGCGATACTAGATTTATTATTAGTTAGAAAGGGATGAAGCATTGAAGGGTTAGGCGTTAAGATGTGTACAAGGTGCGCAGGTAGAAGCACTAGGAGACTAATTTGGATGAACCGATCAGGCGTTAAGTCACGATTTGCTTCATTCCTTAACTATCAAGCAAGAGTCTTATACAAACAAGCGAACACTGCGCAAAACAAAGCGTTAGAGTTATGTTACTATTAGACTGCACTTGAAAGAAATGAATTTAATTCATCCAATTTTGTGAGCTATATGTTCATTTCAAATTTTATTTAATTGCTGGGATTTTATGCAAATTGTTATGCAAATGTTTATTCGTAGTAAGTGAAACAGAAAAATGTTAAGTTCTGTATCATTCCATCATCATATAACACAATATTATTGATTTGGGCTATTCTACCCTACACCACTTGTGGTACAGGGCTTAAGATAAAGCACAATTTTATTATATCGATATAACCCTATCCATCTGACCTCTGTATATGTAAACTTGTGCTCAAACTACGGTTCGCAACTTTTGAGATATTTTGATAAAATTTGGTATACTGACAGGCTGTTGGAAATGATGTGGATCGGTCCTCTTTTTCACTCACTCATCATATAACACCCTATTTTGAGAAATCGTTATATGGAAAAAAATGTGAATTTTCAAAATTTTCCCACAAAACTCGCTTTACAATAGTACGTGGACATTCTACTTTGGTACGAAAAATTTGCCTCGGCCCGGGCAATTTTCTGAACCCTGTCTCGTGTGTGCCCATAATTATGAAAGGGGTTTAAGTCAGAATTTAAATAAAATTAAATTATTAGTTGTTTCACACCACATTTTTTTAAACTAATTTAATTCAATGTAATTTTAAGGATGTCGTCAAAAATGAACCATTAGATAGTGGTTGTAATTACAACATTATATGGAATTCGTTGATCGATAATTATGAAAGTAATCTAAGTCATAAATTTAAAGAAATTATATGAACATAACCTTGATATAGCGCTTGACCATCTTTGACGCGCTTCTGAACTACACAATAAGCCGACAAATGACAATCAAATAATAACAGAAACGAAAACACATTCCACAGTAAGTAGCATCATGCATTTTAATGCACATGGAGGATGTGACTGCTTAAAAACACTCAAATAGCTTACTTCGTGATGTTTGTTCAGGTCAACATTAAAGTAACATTAAACTAGCATTGACATCGATGGAATTGCTCAATCATCAAATAATAATATTGAAACGATAGAGCCCAAACTTCTGGTATCTTGTCATTCCTTTCTACCGAATCACCGCGATTTTGGGTTGATAGAAATGATAATCAAAAAAGCAAAGTGCATCCACAACCATGAGCATTGTTATGAATTGATAGAAAAGTGTAAAAGAACTACATTTTCGGTGAAATGTCATTATTTTGAGGAAATCGATAGAAGAATCGACAAAAAGAAGGCCAAAAAATACCGCGGGCTGGATGAGATTTCTGAAACATGAACCTAATAAAACTTTTTTAGATGATTCTTTCAACTAAGACCAAACATATGCGGAAATTACTTCCATTACATACCACTATTCAGTAACATTTTACGAATCTTAAGAAATCGTAACGATAAAAGGCTAAAATGATAAAAATGGATTACTTTTTTAAAATAATTGCGAAATGTTCATGGAATATTTTGCTAAAATTGTTGGTTCCAATAAAACGTATAGTTTTTTATTGCATATTTCATATTCATAATAAATTTTCATTATGCACACTAAATGAACACATTAATATTGAATAACTCGAAGCAGGAAATATGTGACTTATAAAACTTTAATAATTATGCGCACATATAACATATAACCGTTCCTATGAAAACTGAACTTTGGTACTGTAAAAAGGTATAATTTTTAATTTTATGGTGAAAATTAGTTCATAATAGTAAACTGGCATAAAAATCAACCTTACCGAATTTGGACCACATAGGTCTATTTTCTTTGCAGACTATGCCATTAGCATACGGGGCTACGATATGCTTGAAGATATATTAGGTTAACGTGTAATCTAGAATTTTTAATTTAATTTTCACTTTTACGAATAGCAACCGTTGCCTAGATAGAGAATATTTCTTGCTTTAAAATTTTATGCAGTATTGTTTGTTGAACAATGAACTTTAGATAATCGAAAAAATAGAGCTGCTAAGAAAATAAGCCAACAAATGCTCACGTGGAAAAAGACAATGTGCGTGTAACAATTTAAAAAAATTGCAACACTCCTTCTGAACCCCTTCTGTGTAAGAAGCTCGTAACGTAGGTTGCAGGTATTCTTCACCGGTGTGGCTTACAGTCCCCATAAACGTCATGTCACGTCTGTCATTTTGTGGACTGGTTCAGCCAATTTGCAGATTATTCTTCACTTAATCGTGTAATAGGCTTAATTTCTTCGCTCGCATCTTAAGCAACTTCGATAATTTCACCTTTAGCTAACAATATTAATTCAAGGAGTGGTTGGTTCCTCTTGGGCCAAATATATTTAATATATTTTCGTTCTTCTTTTTAACGTAATTTGAAATAAATGTACGGATTCGATAAAAGCTTCGCTAAAGCTATATGATTAATTGTCTTGTAAAAATTGCCTTGTAAATTTGTCTCCTATTCCAACAAAAATTTTTAAATACCTTTTGAAGGAGCGTACATTAACATCTGGCTGGATTTAATCACAGTGGGGAGATCATTAATGTATAAATTAAATAAAAGCGGTCTTAAGTGACCGCATTGAGGGGCACCAGAGGCTACGGGAAACTCATCCCAGGTAATAAATTTAAATAGTACCCTGAATGATTTATGATGCAGATAAGAGCTTATCGAATTCACTACATAGAAAGGGAAGCAAGGGGGCTGGAGTTTGAAAATTAATAAATTATCGCCAACTAGTTCAAACGTTTTACTAAAATCAATATATATAACATCCGCGTGAGATCCACTAGAAAAAGTCTTGAAAACAGGGCAAGTAAACTCTAGGAGATTCGTGGCAGTGGGTCTTTTTTTCGAAAACCCTGCTGGCATGGAGAAATGTAGCATTTGATAGCAAAAGCTACAGGCTGAGTAACAATTCGCTGAAGCGATTTAGGTAAGACTCTCAACTTGGTGAGTGTCTTAGTTTTCAAAAGAGATATCTATTTCCACATTTGTGAATTGAAATAAAGAAACTACTTTTCCAACACCTGATTTCAAAGACTGCTTAAAAATCATTGAAATAACTCCACATAGCTCCACAGACCATGGTTTAAGTATACATGATGGAATCCCATCAGGTCCAGGCACAGAACTATATTTTAGAAACCTTAAACAATCTATTTTCTGAAATTACCATGTTAGAAATCGAAACCGAATTGGATATCGGATACGGATAGTTGATAGTTCAATTGGAATTAGCAGTTGAAAAATTTCGTCCGAAGTATTCAGCAAGGAGATTTGACGTTCCAATATCACCAGAAGGCTTAGAGCCATTGAAAGAAATATGTAGGCGATATATGGAGATTTTTCTTTTGGAGTTGACAAACTTAAAGAAATATTTAGAATTAACAAGCAGTGAGGATTTTATCATTTTATCATTGGTGGTTGAGGTAATTAAATCTATCCCTTGCAGCCGAATAGCCAAAATAGTCGTAAGCAGAACCATTTTTCTTAAATTTTTTGAAAAATTTTCTTTCCTACTTTTATAACACTTAATTTTCTTGTTACGTCTATGACGGGCATTTGTTTCGAGGGCGGGGTTCCTTGATCGGAACGGATGTTGAAAAGCTGGGCTTAATACATTATAGAGCGATGAAAATAAAGTAAAATATTCCCAGCAGAGAAATCGAGCATATGTGCAGTGAAATATTGGTTTTGTTAAAATCATAATGTTTATTGAAGTAGGTTGTATTTGGTACGTTAGAGTAGCTAAAGGGACCATTATGCCTATAAAGAAAGGAAGTACAAATTGCTGGCTGATAAAAATGCTCAGGTAAACTAAAAAGTGGATATCGATTTACAACTATCTTCAGAGAATTGGCAAAGAAAAGATCTAGAAATCTGCCATTGGGAGTACGGTTGTATTAAAGTAAATTACGATCAAATAATTCATTGAAACGCAGAATAGCTCTATCAGATGTTGAAGTGGGGACCATCCAGCTAGAATTATCACTATAACACCAAGAGACTTGTGGCAAATTGAAGTCTCCCAATGCTATGACTATAAAGGTATGTTTAAACTTTTCGGCCCCATCGCAAATGAGGGCAGCATGTTTCTTACAAACAGATATATCCGCATTTGGGGGGATGTAGGAGAAAGTTACGTATAACTGTTCTTTGGCTATTTTCGGCCGAATGGGAATGAATTCAACGTCAGGAGGAGTAGGAAACTCAAATGAATAGGACGGGACTGCAGCAGAAATGGCCATTAAAACACTACCACCAGTGCGATCCAATCGATCCTCTCTGAAACCCTGAAAAGAATTGTGAAACGGTTCCGATGAATGTAAATCATGATTTAACTAGGTTTCAGTGAAAGCTAAACAGAAAAACTCCGTGCTTACTGAATTTAGGAGAAAATAGTAGGGTATTTTTGAGTTTAGGACTCCAACATCTTGGTAAATGAAAGTTACTGGGCCTGAAGAAATATTTAGTTCTTTGAGGGCAGAAGAACTACCAAATTAGCATTACGAGGCCGATCCGGAGGAATAATTTCCTTAATTGAAGAACCAACTGGCCAGTGGTTTATTTAACAAAATTTCCATGCTTTCAGTCGAAACTAACTTCTTAAAAGATGAAAAGCTAACACGCAACAAGATAAATTTTTATGTTATATTCAGAGGTGTCAGCTGCACGGCGTGACACGAATATTGCTTTTCTGGGGGTATTGCCGTCAAGCAGATGTCATCCGCACTAGGAACGATAGGATTCACAGGTAGAGAATTTTGAGTTAGTGAGAACATAAAGGGAGTGATCACACTTGCTTGTGCAGCTTGTGCGACTTGGCCAGCGTGGTGAGCAGTTCAGAGAAAAGGCGTTTTGCACACTTCGCGTGACAAAAACGCTCCCAAAGCCAGTAATGGATCGTTTAGAATAATGGTCTGTTTTGGTTCGGCATGATGTACATAAACACTTCACACACAGATTGTGAAAAAAGAAAATACAAAATGTTATAAAAAGCATCAAAAAGTTAATAAAAAAACAAATTGCAAAATTTCTACACAAAAAAAAAAAATTTCTATACAGAGCGCGCGCAGAGTTGCCAAACTGAACGAAAGTGAATAACAATATTGAAGAAAGTTAAATTAAACATATGTGTATATATTACAAGCAAAAATATATTTGGAGAAATATTAAACGATGGCAACATCACCGTCTTTCTCGCGAGGCATTTCGAATTTGACAGATTGTGAAGCCCATAATGTTGCTGACGCAAGTTTAATTCTAAAAAAAAAAAAATAAAAAAGACGGCATAATCAACATGTCTATCTACACCCAGTAAATTATGGAATGGACTTTGAAAATATTGATTTTTGTTCGACTGGAGAGCATTTCACTTCCCCGTTAAAAAAGGCAATATTTTGTTGATAAATAATATAGAAAGTAACTTATCGAAGATTCGCTATGTACCAGACTTTTATATGTTATTTTAATGATATTTGTAAAAATTCGTATAAGATGAAAACGTGTTTAAATTTTTGAGCTGTGTTGTAGTGCTGTGTTTCATATAATACAATAAATAATAAATTTGTAATTGTTGCCATTGGTCTGCTGTGTCAGAACCAATACACTATCTTCCATGCTTAACTATTTTTCTGTTTTCTCTTTCCCCGAAGATTTCATGCAACACTCTGCCCTTTCTGCTTCGTCGGCGTTAATGTCCCATCTTAGACATTCTGTGTGGTGCCAAATGAAGAAGAAAATGGGAAAAAAAGATTAGAAATCCTACTGAGCATTAAAAATTTTGCTTCATTGATAACTTTTGATTCCTTGTCAACCTTGTGTTCTTTCAACGGTGGTCTTGCTGAATAGAAATACTTTCTAATGACATCTGTTAGTAAATTAGAGAAGTTAGACATTCTCATGTGAAACATTAGGCATCAGCTTCCAAGACTGGATTTATTTGATGCATGTGCTATTTTTTAAACGCTTGCCAAGAGCACAAAATTTCAAGGTCAATATTTTTTTCAGTTGATGAACTGCTTTCTCCACAACATGGAAGTTCAAACTAGCTCTTAAGCAAATAGAAAAAAATTGATTTTCTGAAAAAGGTGCATTGGTGATCCCCCGTAAGGTAACGATGAGGCCAAGTTAAAGACAATTTTGATATGCATAAACCAGTTAACCCCTCTATCGATAGAGAAGTGGAATTGCGTGGGCTCACAGTTTTACGTTATCACATTTTCCAATAACAGCTTTAAGTTAAATTGACACTATCATAAATACTATAAACTAATACGCGATAATAAAATTCGCCCTTTCCTTTCTAGCTATTATTATAATGTGAGTGGGAGTTCGATGATTGCTCTTAAGGTGGTGTTTTTTAAGTGCTGTTGCTACTACTTTGCTCTTCGGTGGCTACTTATTGCTGATATGTAACAAAAACGGGGAAAAGTAAATTATATTTACCGTCTTTTCCCCCGATGAAACGTTGCAAGCGTTGTGTGTATTTCCGTTGCATTTTTATCTCAATTAATGAAATGAATTTTTTTTCTTCACAGTGGATCGAAAAATGTATCACATTCCTGAGCTTTATATTTGCAATACATCTGTTAGAACAATAAATGTAAGAAAAAAATACACTGAGGAGTGAATGCATAAAACAAACTAGCTTTCCTTTGCGTTTTCACTTTTCACTCCTTTTTTGCTTTTTACTCGTGTGAGTCCACGTGTATGAATGTTTTAAATAGCCACATACGTTGGTGCTCATGCTTCACTGAATTTATTACATCGGCGTTAATTTTACGTTATCGGATGATGACCGTTTCGTTGCTGGGCAATTGCAACAATTACTAACGAAAAGCGATAACTTTTTATTCTTATTTTCTTATTTTTTAAGGTAGTAAAATAAAGTAAACAAGTGTAAAGACTTCCAGTTGTTGTTTTAAAAACAAAAATGAATTTTCTCGATAAATGCTGGTTTGTTAACATTACACAAACAACACAATATTGAGAAAAATTCCTTGTGAATATCCGATTGTACTTGAAGCCCTGATCACAATTTTTTATGTTGTTCTTCATAGTATCAACTGATTATCGTCGTTGTAACCATAAATCTAGCAAGCCCTAGTCTAAGAAATGAAAATACGAAATGTATTAATATGTCTGCGAATGTAAACACATGGAATGAAGGTAATGGGTATTGGAGCTGCACTAAGATTAACTTTGTTCAATACACCGCATGCAATTGCCATAGGATTTATGAATCTTTTAAAAAGTACACTCAATCACGACTGCTGTGTTGTTCGATTTAAAAGAAGCGATCCTTTAAAGAAAGTGCGGGTGCACTCTATTCAAACAGCAAAACACCAACGCCAATTGATATCTTAAGTGTAATAAAAAATGCAAAGTACGAAGATGAAATCTCGTTACAATTTTTACCGTCATCACTTGTGGTGTAAAATTATTGACAATTTACAATTTTGTTCAAAGGAAAGGCGCAGCGGTCGAACTTCGTAGTCATATTCTTGTTGAATTAAACCTTAGCACAAGTGGATATCAGCAGTGTAGTTTACAAATTTATAAAAGTGGAAAAGTAAACAAATCAGACAACAAAATACAAGTTTCTAATAAAGTTTTTCGATTTCGTATTTTATTACAAAAAAAAAAAAACCCAAATGCACAAATTAATTGAACTCTTCCGTAGACAAAAATTATGCAAAAATGCTCAGTAAATATACTCTCTTATGCAATCCAGTACAGCAAAGATTATTAGAATTGTTGAATGCTTGTGTTCGGTGTTTACATCCGTTTTTATTTAGCTCAACATACCAACAGCACGCGCTTAACGCTCTTTAAATGGTGAACAATAAAATATATTATTATTGTTATAAACGCAAGAAATCATGAAAGACAATTCTGTTCGTGCCTTTACGCATCGAAGATTAAATTTAGAAGACAACAGTAAAGAAAGGCTCTTGCAGCTATGAATTTCAATATTCGATAATGTGGAGTAGTCTTTCTATATTAAAAAGGTGGAAAGTTGAAATGCATAAATTTTTTTTTATAGATTTAATAAGTAAATTTGATAGACAATTAAACAAACAAATTGTAAATGCATATAATTGATGTGGCCACATTAAATAAATAGGATAAAATAGATTTTAAAAAAAATTTTTTTAGTATAAATATATAAAACAATTGTAATAACAATAATTTTACTAAGCCATAAAAAAAAGAAAAAAATGAAATTTTATTGCTAAAATACCGATTTAAGAAGAAAAAAAATTTTTCTTAATTAATTTTAGTTTGAGAGGCGGAAGATTAGAGGGGTCTGGGGCACGTGGAGGCGTTTGGAGAGTACCATATAAAATCATTGGCCAAAGGCGACCACAGGTAGAGCAAAGTATAGAGTGGCTCAAGGTATAAGGTCAACCCATTCGATGAGATTGATATAAATTTCTTTAGTGTAACTCTCTGCGGAGGGTCTGTCGGATAAAAATTGAAAACCCTACTCCTATATTTCCGAACTCACTAGCTTATTAATAACACGTATGTTCATCCGTTTACAACCTCCAACATTGTTTTCCCTTCTAACTTATATAGTTTTTTATTGCATAACAGCACTTTTTCCTCAAGATCATTTACAGCAAATCTAAAAGAGCTCCAAGGACAAAGTTGATCAAAACAGCATTATGCAGGCCGAAAATATAGATAGGGCAAATAGATAAAACTGCTTACTATGTATTTCTGAGCCGCGGTTCTGAGAAAAACGCTGGAGATAGGGAGTAGTCGTCCTCACATTGGGAAGAGTTCTTATCTGTTACACACGTTTAGTTTTGGAAATGCAAAAGGAAGGCTTAACCGACATTTCGACAAGGTTGAACATGCGAGTGGACTTTAAAATATTCATCAGCTGAACAATCTAGTGCACTTGAAACTCCTTTATTGCAACTGGATAAAACGTAATGTTTATTTTCAAATTCACATTAAAAACGTATTTTTTCCATTAAATTCCATATTTTCTGTAGTATTAACCTCGCCCTTTCCGCTCCTCTCTGTCGTTTTCAATCCAAGGTAATGTGTTTCTATGAAAGACCCTCTTTTTAACACCATTAACTACATTCGCTCTTACTCATTTTAATAATATCACCACTTGTTTTAATATTCAAAACCCATAACTCTTCTTATATACGCATATAGATATAAAGAAACAAACGGTAAACATATAAACCTTAAAAACTTCTCATCAATCGTACCTCTTTATTCCACATAATCAGCTGAAGAGAAGAGAAGAAAAAGAGAAGACGAGGAATGCATAACGAACAATATATAATATAAAAACCGCGCACTCTACTCTACTCCGCATAGAGAATATAAATCAAAAATGTTTCTTCAAGCAAGATAAAAATGCTACACTTTTTAACACTTTTCACAGCAACAAAAGCAAAAAAAGGGATGTATTAAATGTTGTTAACAATAACAAGAAAGTTATATTCGGCGGCAGTTATAATCTCGCGTACCCACCACTGTGCTTTTCGCATTCTACTCTTCAAGTTCTTTTATTTCACACCCATGTCACTCATATTATTGCCTTATGGTAAATAAGCATAAAACCTGAAAAAAGTGGAAAACCAAAATTTAATCACTTGTAACTTTGTGTGGGCATAGCGGATGGTTTCCATATGTGCACATAAAGTAAATATGCTCCGTAAAGTAAATGTGGAATATTTCAGCCTTCTAATTTTTATAATTTCCGAGTAACGAGCAAAAATTTTTGTTAAAAAACGGAGTTGCGTTCCACTGCGTGTTTCTGCTCCAACCAATACATTATGCAAGAAAACAAAATCCCCATCTTACAAATGTGGATATAAAAAGTACGCAAATACAATTTAAATGAGTGCTGAATTATCGTATGAAATAAAAATTTTTGATCGCCTCTCGGATATGCGTACATATGCTACGACGTAGTATTGTTCAATATTTTTTTTTTGTATGACACGCAATAAATTTTTTTTCTGCTTAAATCTAGCTATTTGGAATTCTTCGATTGGGAATATAATCAAATGTAAGTGCATTTTTTTCTATTTATTTGTTAACTTTGCGAATTGCGACAATGGGCAGGGTATAGCTGTCACACATCAGTTAATTTGGCTTGCAAAAAACTAATTTCGTCTACTCCTTTTTGTTGGTTCGTCAAATTTTTATTACTATTGCAGGTAAATCCGAAATGGACATACTCCATATTTTCAGAAAATAAAGATAGAAAAATTCCTGAAAAAGAGAGGTGAATAGTACTTTCCGCAAATGTTCTCCAAACAATTTACTCCTTCGATTTTAATTACAGAATCTATAGTTTATTAGATTTAAAGTCATCGCTTTTTTGTTCACGTCAGAAAATAGCGAAAGAATTTTTAGTTGTCATCTATATGAACACATTGGATTTCACTATCATATTCGCTCTTGGGACTTTATGGTTTGACGGTGTATCGACTGTACGTAATAAGTTGATAACATGTTTGAAGACAACAATATGCTCACTATTAAATAATTGTAAATGGCTTGCCTGTAGAAGTATGTGCAATAGAAAATAATGCTTAATCCAGAAGAAGTCAGAAAATTATATTCTGCTGTAGCCGAACAACGACCACTTTTATGCTATCAATAACTGAAAATAAAGGAAACAATTGAAAGTCCAGACTCAATTTAAAGCCTATAACTTATTTTTGCGGCCAGTGAAATATTCACAACATACATTACATAGCCGGATACACGGGCAGACGCCGCACTTTAGTTGTTGTAAGTGTTTTGACAAAATGGATATATTCTTTCGTTTTTCGTAGATGAATTTAAAAATAGTAAAAATCACTCGCGCCCACTTAATATTATAAACTGTACAAATTTATCTTTCTCCTTTTGTTAGTGTTTTTGATGGTAACGATGCTAAGTAAATGTTATCAAGTTTTTATACTCTACACCACTTGTGGTGGTAGGCCCACTAAGGCGCTTAAAATAAGCTCACCTTTTATCTGCGCTGCTCTGTCCGTCTGTGTCTGTCCATGTAATTTTGCGTTCAACCTACAAGTACAATTGTTGAGAAATTTGGACGAAAATTGCTACACTGACGTGGATTGACCACTTTTTTGACTACTCAATGGATGACACATAATTTTGAAAAATCGTTATATGAAAAAAAATTACAGCTTTAAATTTTGTTGACAAAGCTCGCTGAGCAATAATACTTCGACATTCGAATTTGAATTAGTATGAAAAACTTGGTTCAGCTGTGGCAATTTTTCGAATCCCCTCTCATATAATCGTTCCTACGAAAACTGAATATGTATATGGCAAAAACTTTGCAACGCCCAGAAGGAAGCTTCAGAAACCCCACAGTGTATATATACTCTTAATCAGGATCACGTCCTAAAACGATTTAAGCATGTCCGTCTGTTTGCGGCCTGTTGTAAACATTGTCCGCAAAAATCAAACTACAAAAACAATCGACTTCAAATTTGACAGAAGCATTGGAAGTTCTTGCGCGCAGGTTGGTATTGAAAATGGTCGAAGGATGCCCACAGCAGCACCTAAACTGAAAACACCTATTTTTCAGAGGTAATGAAAGATTGGTTTTGTGCTTATTACTCACAACCTATAGCATATGTGGGCGATGCTGTAGCATTCGAGCACAAAAATGAAAAAAATGGACCACGTCTACCCAATATTAAAGCGCATCAAACTTTAATTGTTTTTCAATAGCTTTATAACGCGCAGCAAGAAGCTTCAAAAACCCAATAAAGTATGCAAATTCTTGGACGGTTTCAAGTTTGGAAGACACTTAAACATGTCCGAATATTCGTCTGTCCATCTATTTGTTTGCGCAACTTTGTAGTATTTGTGGTAAACATTTTCCTGTTAGCGAAAATGAAGAGAGAACGCCCAAAAATTTGCAAAAGAATTTGGAATTAATCTAAACTTTGTAACGAGTCTTCTTTGGCAGGGTAGGCTCAGGGTTCCCCCAGGACTCCTTCCAAGAAATTTGAAATAAAAATTTGGACCTCCGGACTTGTTGTTAATATCTGGATTTATTATTTGACAAGCGATATTTTTAAGGGGAGTGGAGAAACCAGCGTGGTGACCCGACTTTTGTTTATCGCTTTCTTTCTTTTAATGTTTTTTATTCGTTCCGAAAGATTGTTATCATATTTTTTTTTTCGTCTTCCGTATCGCGAGATTCTGCTAAAACGAAAGGAATACGCCGCGGGTGTTATAGCAGCCAGCCTCGGCCTACAGGGCGGCTCGTCCGTCCCTAGCCCTTTCACGTCGCTAAAGGGAGTGTCTATCGGTTGTTCAGGGATGACGACTAAGCCAAAGATGCCATCCCCTATCCGTAAAGGTTAACATTCTTATTAGTCATTCAGAGATGACGGCTAAGCCAAACCTGCCATCCCCTATCCGTAAAGGTTAACAGTCTAATTAGTCATTCAGGGATGACAGCTAAGCCAAACCTGCCATCCCCCATCCGTAAAGGTTAACAGTCTTATTAGTCATTCAGAGATGACGGCTAAGCCAAACCTACCATCCCTTATTCGTAAAGGTCAGCAATCCTAGTAGTCATTCAGGGATGACGGATAAGCCAAACCTACCATCCGCTATCCGTAAAGGTCACCAATCCTAGTAGTCATTCAGAGATGACGGCTAAACCAAACCTGCCATCCCCTACCCGTAAAGTTAAAACCCAAAACTAGCAGTAACGTCAACTAGTTATGTAGTCCGTGTTCACTTACCTCTGGCTGCTATAATACGACTGAAAGGATGAACGTGTTGCGACGCGCTCTTTTATAGTCGCGATCACCATCACTGTCCCTTTACATCGATGTAGTATACTTGCGTTGCAACCTCAATACTCACTTGCCTGTTTGTTGTAACGATATTCTTATGCTATCTATTACGTGTGATAACTTAGTTCCGATCAAACATGTTTGCCTGCAACGTGTTATCATCTCAGCTTTCCTTGTGTAAGTATTACAATGCTGCTCTTATGTATATCTTATTGTTAATACTACCTTAAGTACCAACTCGTATGATCTTATTGCTAGTGTTGGCTTAGATATCAAATCGAATGATTTTATAAGCCGCAGAACCGTTAAGCATGTCTTCATATGATATACCAGCAAATACCAGCATGCATAATTTTATAAGCTCTTTTTTTCGTATGTTTGTTTGCCTATCCTTATGTCTGTCTTATTGTTATTGCTAATCTAGGTAACGAATCGTTAGATTTTCTAAACCGTTAAGCATGTAAACCAATTATTTCTATATTAACCCTCTCAAACCTAAGAACCCAACACCGTATTGCTGGCGATGCGACGGCATATTTATTTATTATTAAGTTATTTATATTGTCATAATTGGTAACGAAGCAAAACAATTCCTTACAACTTTTCAAAGGACACGCCCACAACGCCCACATGCCTATAAGACAAAAACTTTTATTTTCAAAATAGAAGAAATCAGCTGCGCCCACTCCATATTATAGAATATGAAAATTTTGTTTTATTTCTTTTGTCTTTTTTAGGATAACGGTGATGGATATAAAAGATTCGGTCCCGACAGAATTTAACTTTCTTACTTGTTAATATTTCATGTTAAAAATTGGTTCGTAAATTGGCAAAAAAATCACCTTACCGAATTTGGATCACGTAGGTGTGCTTTTTGGATCCCACTCCATAAAAATTTTCTCATGTATAGTAAGCCTGTCAGAAAAAATCTTAACTTTTAGTGTTTTATTATGAAATTGGTCCACAGTAGCAATTTAGCAACAAGATTATTGAATTTGGCTCCCATAGGTTTATTTTTTCATCATCATTCAATATGCAGGCTTTCACGAAGAGTACGCTTTTGCATGAAAACAATTGGTAAGTTTCGCCTATGATTACCAAAATGAGTAAATAACTGTACTAGACAAAGTGGTGAAGGACACCTAACGGCCTGGCCGCACCATCATTTTTTGTCTAAAGGCGTTGCCCAAACAGTTGTGACGTAACTGCTTTGTTCAATAGCTGTAAAATATGAATAAATTTTCAGAAGCTCATCAGCTTCTTTCGGAAGGTCAAGATAATAATACGATTGCCAGATTTCATCGGTATATCATCCTAATAAACGTAAGCAAAATAATACTAATAATATCCATAATAACAAACGACCTGGACAATCTTCAGAAAACATGTGTGATAAACCTATAGCAACCCGTATTCGTTCAAAAGCTACCGATACAAATACTACAAATCACTCTTCGTTTCTAAACTCTAATGAAATATTGTAGCAGCTATATCTCTAAAGCCGCTGCAAATTCTAATTCCATGTGTATGTGGCATAAAAGGAATTTTTCTAGTGAGTTTTGCTACAAACTACTGAAAGACGACCAACATAAATTGTTGACAAAATCCATCGATTCGTATAGCAAATTAGTAAACTATTTATGTCACAAAAAAGTTATCTTTCATACCTATCACCTTAAACAGGAAAGAGCAGAAGGAGTAGTGTTAGAAAATCTTCATCATTCTTCTCCAATGTTTCAACATATTTTTCCAATGTTTCCAACAAGACTTTGGACACAAAAGAACTGATTGCATACAGCAAGTCAAATGTGTTAAACGTAGATTGAATCATTCAACTAAGCCCTGTACCAAAAGTAACGATACCCAATATAAATGTGTGAACAACTTACAAAATCATCAACCCAATTCCATACATGAGCAGCTTTTGCAAAAGAAACTGTAAAACTCTAGTTCAGCGACGGATATAATAATAATTATTCCTCCAATCAAGAAGAGTTCTGTTTGCTTAACAGACAACATTCAATTACACTTAAAGGTGACATGACTAATGATAATAATAACATTCCTAATTGCCAATAACCGTTTCTCTAAAATTGAGGATGAGACTAAAGAAAAGGTTGAAATCACAAATAATCTTGTCAATACGATAACGCTCTTAGTCCTTAAATTGTGCTAGTAAGGTTTTCAATCGTTATAAGGAGAATGCCAATGAGCTTCCCAATCACACATATAGGGTAAAAATTTTCCTTGTTTAATATCTTATCGACATTTTCATATTAGACACCCATTTTAGAAATCGTTCTCACTTTAGAATCATATCCACTGATTCACCCTGATTCTACGATTCTAGCGAAATCTGCTATTAAACTTCGGCCGTTTTCAGAAAACCGTTCTCACAATCTTCTTGTACTGTATTAATTGTAATGATTTTGATATTTTGATTTGCATGGTTGCAAATGGAAAATTTATTGTTGTAGGTAACTTTAATACCAAACATCAATGATGAAAAAGTCCGAAAGGAAGGGAGCTCTACAAATCCATTCGCAATGACAACTATTTTGGTTTGTCCACTGGTAGACCCACATATTTGCCATCTGATCTGAAGAAAATTTCGGGCTTATTGGATTTCGCTGTAAACTCTGATAACTTCGTTAACTTACTTCATGTATATATGACAAGGATGATTTTAATTTCGATTACTGTCCGCTGATTATCAACTTTAACACGACTCTTTACAACCTCGTTTTTAAATATAATGTCGTCAATCGTTAAACTGATATTGGGAAACTCGATAGTTGGCGGTCGAAGATATTCAAAATTTTATTCACCAACCTGATTTTACATATACTCCCAGAAATTTCAATGAGCGTAGATATTATAACAATTACGTTAGTCTTGAAGTAAGACAAATGATTACAAACAATAGAAGATTAAGAAGTACATGACGAAACAATAGGAATCCGTAGGTGAAAGGAATTTGCGTGGCTACAAGCGATCTGCGCTTAGGACTGGCTGAGATAAGAAAAGAACAAATTAACAATTTTTTATCAACATCAATTCAGCCTTCTTTGATGAACACTACGTACGGAGAGCTGTCAGCGGCGGATCAGGCGAACTGTTCCTTAAAGAGAAATTGGTGCAGAATTGGTACGGAGAAAGCTGAAAATGTTGCTCATTATCTAAAAGAAGCATTTCAGCCTAATTACCTCTATGGGATTCTGAACACATAAGAAATATTGAAATTTTCATACTTGGATTGCACTATTAGACATATATCACTTACTGGGGTCAAAGAAGAGGCAGGCAACCTTGTGGCGATCAATGTCATTGTGCTATTTCGTACACCAGAGAAGCCATTGAAAGTAAAAATTAGGATGGCGATCTCCGCACGTAAAAAAATCGGTTTGATAAAGCATGGCATAATCGGCTAATTCTCAAATTTAAAAAATTTCTTCCAGCTCCAGCAATATTTGTTACGTAAGTGCTATATGTAAAACAGACATTCCTATGTTAATGTGACAAATGCCGTATCCAATATATATAAAAGTTGAAAGTGGACTTCCAGAGGGAAATGCTTTAAGTTCCAATAAAATATCTTGGCTTACTTATTGAACAAAGATTACCATGTAAAAATCACGTAAAACCTAACGTTAGCACCTTGGCTTGAAAACCAGAAAACTCTATTGTTTAATTTGCGTAGAATCTAAGAAATAAATGTATTTTACACACATACAAATCTGCAAACTATCTATGGCATACAACAGTGGGGAACAGCCAGTAATTCTAATATTGCCAAGAATATTTATTTAAGACTTTTCGCCTTATTGGTAATGACACGTGGTTCGTTAACAAAAAACTGTTCATGACAACATGCGTTTTCCCTGCATAAAAAATTTAATCCAACGCATTTACCTGAAATATCTTGTCAAACTGAGTTATCACGTAAACAATATCTCTTCTGGATGAATCCATTGAAAAATTGAAGACTGGAAAGACATCATATACGGAATCTTACATTTGGAAATTAATCTAATTTTTTAAGTTTATATAATTAGTTTTTATCCGTTTAAACACTATTCTATCATCCCTAGTAGGGAGCAATAACCTCTGATATTTTTCTCTCTTGCTACAACTTTTTTTATTAATTTTTGGTTAAATTGTGAAATAAATATGTAATAAAAAAAAAAATTGAAAGGACTTCTTTTAGGACTTAAGGATAAAATTATCACTGAAGTATTTTCTGAAATTTCGTCGTATGGGTGTGTAAGATTACGGTTATGTCAAGCTGGCTGACATAAAGCACGAACACGGAATAATCTTCAGGAGTTTGGTTAGATAATAGTATGAAGAGAAAATATATAATAATATATACAATATATATAATATAATTGTTCAATGTACGGGCATGCACGAACAATTGCTGCCAGGTGCACGAATTTAACAAGCTTTTTATTAAAGCTGTTCTCATAGAGAGGCACTCTATTCTTTACACTGAAACAAAAGTCCAATGTGAATCCTTAATGTGAATCCGAATAATATCTAATTTATTTCATTCTTCTTCTTTAAATAAGTAGCAGATTCAAAATAGTAAACGATAATTGTCTCCCCGCTTACCCAAACATATTCCTATAAAATGGTCAACAATTCAAATCTACCAACAATAACAGAAATGCCAATACAGTTCTCACAAGAACGAAAACAGCCAATAAAAAATTCTTTTCCCTTAAGAAGGATGTAATTCTGGAAACCAATAGTTTCAAGTCATAGCACCTTTAGCTATCGAATGTCTATAGAGTGGGAACTATTAACGTGTCATTGAAGTTTGTGGTTTAAAGCGTTCGTAATAAGTATACCGAACTATCTAATTATTTGGTTAATATTAATATTCGCTTCATTTCAAAGCCTTGGAAATCAGATACCGTCAGGTTTTGTCACCCACATTCGAACTATATTCGACGTAGAAAGCCGAGCAGAAGAGGCGTAATCATAATAAGGAGAGCTTTTACAATCATTGATTTTCCTCTACTATCCAAAATGTAGGAGTAGAAATCTTTTGCAATTCATCCCAGAAAAAAAAAAAAATTAGTTTGCATATAGGTTGTCGGAAGTCATAGGCCTGCGTTAGACAACACACTCAAAGAAGATTTAACAAAGTTGTTAAATGTAAACCACAAATTTAAATTATCGCCACCAGAGTTGGGGCTGTCGGAGTTAACTCTTGGGAAAATATGTTCTTTGGTTCCACTCTCTTTTACGTTTTAGAATTTGCTACCCAAATGAGCCTACCTATTGTCCTACTTCTTCATCTCATTCGTCTAATACTCACAAATATTCAAAATTACATTAGCTGTGCAAAGAGGGTGGTAAATTTAGAGTCTGATCAACTCGCAGCGCTATTTGATCTAAAGTTTAATATCTCCATGCCAGGTTTCACTTATCGTTATTATAATAATAGGGTTGAATGAAAATTCGGATACACGCTCATATTCTATCAAAAATACTTTCCTAAAATAGTTGGCCATGTTAGGGTTTAGCTGTTTGGCTCTATTCGTAAACAACCGCCTTAAGTTACAGTGTAGTCTGACAAAATGTGTAGATTGACAGAATGTGAAAATAATCCCTATTTTTAAACATGAGAACTTTCCACAGCCATGTTTTCGTTACTGTTCCACGAGTCGTCGTAGTTCTCACGATAAGCTACTTGAAAAGATTATAAAAAAAGCGGAGTAACCATGTAGACTGTTTATCGATTTTACCAAGGGAGCTGTTATGTTTCGAAATGACTTAACCAACATATAAATGGGAAAGACGCCGACAAACAATATCAAAAGCAAACTCCAAAGAAGAAACTCAATTGTTATCGTTCTCTTAGACATTGAAAAATCTTTTCACAACATCTGACACGACGTTACATTGCTCAACTTCTGTTTCGGACGTTACATTTTTAACAAACCTTTTGTTTAAATAAATATGCAACTCGTACTGATATTCTCCTGTTTGGAACATTGTCGGTGTTGGGATCGTTGCATTTATTATATTGCTCAGACGTACAATAAATTTATTTTATGTGTTTTTCGCGGGTGGCAATACAATCCGTTGTTCTGCTGTTTAAACTCAAGAAGTGTTGTAGATCTTGAGTTTGCTCTTATCAATAACCGAAACTTTAGAAGAAACCCCTGCCTTTTGCAATAAACAACTAGACAATAATTCAATACTTATAGAGTATGAGATATTTTGATATTATTTTTCGTAACAAATTTATTTTCAACGCCATATACACCTTAAACGACATGCAAAAGTATTAACTTTATAAATGAAAAATTTCCATATTATTCCATGTTATTTAATCCTTATATAGCTAACGTATATATACTCGAGTGTAGTGAGTTTAAATTGTTGATTCCCATTGAAAGATAGAAGTATATTGAAGTTGTCAAAAGATTTGCAACATCCAGAAAGAGGCTTCAAAGCCCCTACAAAGAAAAGCCGCACATTACAACTTAAAGTCAGAATATCACCTTTTTTAAAAGCCAAAATATTGAGTTCTTTTCTAATTACTCATATACTGCAAGGGGCATATTAATAAAAATTTTCACATATAGTCTGTGAATGACACAGTATCTGTACAAAAATGGGAAAAGTAGGCCAATGACCATAGCCAAATACAATTTCCTTATATGTCAATTTTTTATTTTTTTATATTTTGAGCAACTGCACTTAGCATTCAAAAGGGTAGAAATGTGTTCAATATTAAATGAAGCGAAAGAACTTTTGGTGTCAAAACCATCCCTTTCATTGGCCACAATTTATCAGTCGAGCGGAAAAGCACCTGGTTCACCATATTACTCGCTGATGATGGCATCATTGAACGTTTCCATAGTCGAGTTAAAGCACCAATACCTAGTTTAAGCCTGGGGTGCTTAAGCAAACGGTATACGGTCAAAACTTCCGATCACACGTACAACACATAATGATAAGTTTTGCAATCGTTTAATGGGGCAGGCTAGTCAAAATAAAAAACTAAGAATGTTCAGTTTGGTATCTTGTATCGAATCAAGCCGACATCTTATCCAGGGACTTCCGATAGCAACTTCGGTTATGTACGCGATCCAGAGCATTTATATGAGATTTCTTACGAGCCCATTGAAAAAAGCATCAAATAATTACAGTTTACATTTAAGCCAAGTTTTTAATTTTATATTCTTCACTTTTCGTTTTGATAAAACCAATAAAAAAATGCAGTTAGTGTAAATCCATACCTCAGATGCGAAACCTTATTGAAAATCCAAGCAATTATAACAAACCTCTGCTTCACCCGTTGAAAACTAGTAAGAACGTTATAGTCGGCCAATGCCGACCATTAAATACTCTTTACCACATTATCTAACACAATTCTTATTTTTATTATAGAACACAAATATAATATCTTGTTTCTGTATACAGGCATATTTTTCATGTGCGTATTTATGGGGAAGCGGACCAAAAAGGCAAACTAATGTAGTACTAGTTTAATCTTTACATAGGGCAGGACCCAAAAATAGGCGTAGGTGGTCTAAATATTGTAGAGTTCACTTTTGTATGAAATTAATATAATATTATGGGTTAATTTTCATTACCACATATTAAAACCTAGAGTTTTCTGGGATCAATTTTCGTAAAAATCCTTATTAGGGTAGGCTCCAAAAAATAGGCCGAGATGGTCCAAATTTGGCAAAGTTAATTTTTTTATGTTAAATTACTATTGTAATATAATTTTCATCGTGAAGGACTGGAAATTATACCCTTTTGTCGTATGGACTTCAATTTTCGTTATATGAGAAAGGGTTCTAAAATTTCCTTAGTCGGTCCAATTTATTCAACATAAGGACTTTTAAAAATAGGGTATTATATGGTGAATGATCGAAAAAGTGCATCGATCCGAACCATTTTCAATAGCGTTCGTCTTTGGGTCAAAATACGTGACTGTACCGAATTTCATGAAAATATTTTAAAAAATTGCGGCCTGCGCCTTGAACACAAATTTGGACAGACAGACGGACAGACATGCTTAGATCAATTCAGATTATGATTCTGAATCGGGCGGAATAACAAGGGGTGCGTCTATCGTAAACCCTGCTGCCACACACGACCGCACTAACTTAATATACCCAGTATTTTATTATTATTATTATTATTATTATCTAAATTTAGCCAGAGAAAAAATTCTAAAACTAAAGTCTTAAAAGCACTAGCATCTAAGGCTTTCGGCTTTTTATTTATTTATTTATTTTTTTTATTAATATTATTATTATATTTTTATTATTAAAAACCCTACCGCACTTGAGGTTTGAACCCACGACCATTGAATTGCTAGTCGAGACTCTTGCCTACTCGGCCACTCAGGCGGATACCCAGTATTTTATTATTGTCATATCATTGACAAGCAGATTGTGCTTGACTTCAATATCCCAGTTAACGAATACGAAAATTTCATTCACTGATTTCCTTACTTTTGAAAGGCTTTCCTTATCCTCTCCTTAGTTTAGATTTTATACTTCTTTTCCATCTTCTCTAAAATGACTTTTGATTAGGAACTGTTAGAAATGTCATGCTCTCTGCCCGAGTATCCGAAGTCAAATTTTTCTGAAATGTTGTCATTCGTTACTCGTAAATATAATAAAGATATTAGGAATAGAAACATCGAATACTAGCGGTTGTAATGACCAATAAGTTGAACATCTATTAAGCATATATGATACATTATAGTTAGTTGTTGTTGTACAGAAAATTCAAATTTCTTACATATAATCACATAATTTTCATGCGTAGAGACGTTAAATGTAAAGCTGGAAGCAAGTATTCAAAGGAAAATTTCATCGCGCATTCTTCCACACTAAGCACACTAAACATTTACCACACTTGAGTACAAAAACAAATTTGCGCGGGAGGTTCAAATCTGTATAAGAACTAATTAGAAGTTTGCATTTTACTTTAAAAATATTTTTCTTTCAGAATATGAAGGGCAAATTTATAGTTCGTTTTTTAAAAATTTTTTTCTTAGAATCATTTCATACACTGACAATTTAAAATCGCATAAATCATTTAAATAGCTCTTAATTTCTGTTATATACTGTTTAAGAATTTAATATGGCTTCTATGTGTTACCTTGCAGTTCTTAAAAATGACTTAAAATTTATTTGATATTTAATCCAATTTAGTAAATTGTGGCCAATTCATAAAAAACGTTAAAGGAAGTAAAGGAGAAAAAAGGCACAACAAAAATATATACGAATGTAAAGTAGTTTAAATTCACAAAACACTAAGTGATTGGGTGTATGTCATCTTTTGGACGATGTTAAAACCCTTTATCGATCCAAGTGTACTCAGGCTATTCCACATAGAAATGTGTATGTTCGGATAATGTTTGCATTCTGCATGAAAACAAAATTTTTGTTTTGGCTTTCTGCTGAATCTCTTTGCTGGTCTTACCGACTAAGTAGAGCGGTATTCTAAACACATTATTTCATTTGTAAAACCTTTAAGTATTCGTTTATTTATCCATTATCTTCAATTGTCTATGTTCTTTGTTAATAATTTTTCAATCGTTTCCTTAATGGCAGGTTTTAAAAACCTAGTACGATATGACTTGAATGCTTTGTGTAGCTTTAACACTTGTTTTTATCAAATTTCTTTTTAAACCTTAATAAACATTTAAGGTAGAATAATTTTGAAATGATTTCTCATTCATCAAAAGGTTGTTATTCATGTGGACTGACAAGTTACATCTTTCACATGTCAAAAGTTCATTTTATATGGTGGTCTACCAACTGGGTGCCATTTGTTTCTTTGTATTCTTCTCCCTGAAACATTGATGCGTTCTATAAGTATAATCATCAATCTTTTAATATATGATGGATTTCATTTATCTTATATTTAAAGTGAAAGCACTATATCAGAAATGCACGCACGCATTCCTAAATGTATATATTGCAGTAAATCAGAATTAAGAACATTTTGTTCAACGCCGGTATTTACTATTAATGTGCACCTATAAGAGAGAGCAAACGCAAATTTTGTTTAATAAATACTAAAAACCAATTTTTCACAACCATTGCAAAAGGTACGGCAATCCAATATCCAGTTGCATATAATATGCGTATTAAAGTTTTCACACGTATTCAGTGAAAACAAAAAAGTTCGAAAATCATCTAAACCGCTTAATACAGGGAGGTAATCATTTCTTGTAAATCGATCATGATCACTTCAACATTCAAATTAATTTAAGACAAATTCTACATCATTTTCTATTTATTTCATTTTGCACGCTTGTTATTGTTGTACTTTCTTTATATAAAACAAATTTGACTTTCAATTTTAAGGTTTCTCTCCGTTATTAATGCCTTGTAAGGGAAAATGTAAGGGAAGTATTGGAAAGGTAGCGACGATGGTACCTCAGTAGCCTCTTGGCGATAACCAATTGTTTCCTAAAAAACCAGGCGATAACCGTCTGCTTATATATTGTTTTTCGTTACAAAAACATTAGCTTCACTTATTTATCTGAACATCTGACCTGAACGCTTTAATACATTCCCTGTTATCTAAAAAGTTGACAAAATACAAAATCTAATCTTTTCAACTGTGGAAAAACGAATCAACCCAAATAACTAACAATACAACATATGCACAACATGTTATATAAATTCAAGCAATTAAAATTGTCAGTTAATCATTGGGATTTTAAGTGGGTACAAAGCCGAAATGCAACATAAACCATACAAACAAGTAGTAAGCAGTCAGCTTTAAAATATATAATCTAAACGCTTTTTTTCAATTTCTTATACTTTTGTTTTTCTACCCACGAGCATGGATTGATTTGCACTAATTACCCTTTTTGTAACCCATGATCACATGCCCTCGCATAGTGACTGCAGTGACAATAAAAAAAGAAACAAATAAGAAATAAATCTATATCTATATACAGATTACAGCGAATCTTAAACGCCTGGCATGATGGTGTTTTTTACAGGTGATTTCTTTAATTATGGGCGGACATTGTGAGGCTGTTCACAGAATATTTAAGTTTCTGTTATAAATAATTGCAAGATTTTATATATATATATATGCATGTATATATACACATATTATTTTTACGATTTAATTTCTTCAATCGTTATAGACTGCATGTACAGAATAGGGCGTGTAATAATTGGAGTATACATTTTTATCTTCAAAGTTGGAACATTCAAGCAACGGCTGTGATAGTTAGACGCGAGATTTTCTCAATCTTTATTCACATGATCACATATAACTGACCCCTATCGATTTTCTCCTCATGCCTAATGTAGGACAAATCATAAGCTATGAAAAGAATAATATACCTTTTTCAGGATAGGTATAACAACAGCCATACCAAACGGCTGGAGTTAAAGACTTTCATTAAACTTAAACGACTTAAACCTTTAAACTCCTCACATGTTTTTTTGTCTGTTTGTGATGATATTTTTCTTTTTATTTTTACAATAGTATTGCGTTTTTTGTGAAAATCGATCTCACTCGTTTATTCAGGCTCTTACTGACTTCAGTAAAGTAGCTGAGCATCTGAAATCGAAAAGAAAGGAAACAATGAAAAGATCTCCTAAAATGTTATCTCCGTCACCAGGTTTTCTTCTTTTTTGTCTGGTTGGTAATTTTGTCTGTCAACAGCATTTAAATGTTACTTAACAAAATCTGTTGTTGTTGCTGTTGATCGCATATATTGTTGTTCTTGTTCGTGCAATTATCTTTAAATATAAATCATAATAGTACTCGCCTTGTCTTTCTCTAAGAAAAACCCGCAAATTTATAAAATCCAAGAAAGCAAAGTAACACCAATTTACGTTTCGCGTTATTTGAATACGGACGATACGAAAAGTAAAAAATATTCAAAGTACCTGAACTGCACATTAATGTACAAATCTAAGCTTATTGCTATATAATATAACCCTTAAAATAAATAAAGGAAAGAAAAGGAGCTGCCGTACTAGAGAAATTCTTTTTTTAAAAGTATTAGTTGTTTTAGTTGATTACGCTTTTATAACGAAATTAAAAAAATAAGAAAAGTGGATTGATTATTAACACAAAAATTACCGAGTACGTCAGTTTACCTTTTATTGAGTGAAAAGTTTTTAAATATTTACGAGATTTTCTCCTTTTTTTAAATTGCCAGAAAAAAAGTTAAAATAAGACATTGAAATTAAGCGCCTTCTTCATTTATCGATTAAGGAAGCAAGGTCGAGGAATATATGCTGTCTTACCAAGAGTACTCCTAAAACCAAGCGAAAAATTTAATTCCAAAAAGACCGATTATTTTTTCTTATCTTCGTCAAAAGTCTAATTATCTACTTTCGAACAGCTTAGCAGTGGATGAATCAACTGTTCGTAGATTTTTACATGCTATAGGAAAGATATAAAAGAAGGGTAAATGGTTATCGCACGAATTGAATGAAAATGCCATTTCAAGATCCCGATTCCATTGCCTGCCAAGCAAAAAAAGAAGACTTTTCTGTGGCCTTTTTGTGACTGGCGGTTGCGTAAATCCCAAAAGCAAAAAGGTATGGGTTAATGTCGGTAAGCTATCGACACCGAAGCGGAATATTAACGACCATAAAGTTTTGCTTTGCATATGAAACCGAATCAAATTATTCCTGTAGATGTGTACTGACGTCAGTCTACCAAATTGAACAATGTACTGTTGCAAAAAAGACCAACAGTAGCGGTTAAAAGATGTAAAGTCACCCTTCTGACAATTGCTACAGTTTTCAAGGTTATATTGTTGGAAAGTTCTGCCCGATCCAGCTCGCTCACCAGATATAGGGCTTCTGATTATCACTTATTCATATGGATACAGTATGGCTTGGATGGCTCGCGGTTTCGAAATGCTAACATGGCATCGCTACGTTGCCAGAAAGTTGGGAAAAAGTTGTTGGACATTTTTCAAGCGGAAAAATAATCAAAATACATATAAGCACCTAAAAATAAAAAATGAATTGATTTTTATTTACATTTTTTGGATTATACCGCACGTAATTTACGCATACATTAGACATTCCAGTTAGACATGCATCACAAACGTAATAGGTTGAAGAGAAGGGTAATAGTGTTTTCCCCAAAAGACGCCTGCATAATCCTTTGACTTTACCAGATTAACTCTGTCACTTCATAAAGCTACATGAAGGGCCCGTGGAAGACGATTGACCACAAGGCTCTAGATAATTACGGAAAGATTTACGACATTAGTTATCGAATATCTGAGTTATAAAAATGATGCAAAATTTTAAAAAAATTGGCTTTGTTTTTCGATATCATTCCTGCCAAGACTTGGGAAAAAATTCATATTGGTTGTGGCGAAGATGTTTTATAAAACGATCTTCTCGTTTCTTCTGAAAATCTCGATGTTAATGACTGCTCTATGGTCGGCCAAGCGTCGATTTGGATGCATATTGAGAGTGAAAAATGTAGTGGACTGATATTCCCTTTTGAAAAATAGGCCACATAGTGCTTTGGGTTTAGGTGAAATGGGGAAAAATCAGGCATCGTCAGCGTCTATACAGTCAACCTCTCACGCGATTTAAGCGCAAGTTCACAATTGATCGAAAGGAGACCGACTATGCCCGACTATAAAATTTTTAATGATTCAGTGAAAATTCAACGAGCTTATCTGAGAAATTTCAGCCATCCACCGCATAGTGGATCGTACTTAGTTTAATTAAGATGTTTTCAATACAAGAAAAATATTTTTGAATTTTGATGAAGAGAATGCCACTCACTCCTTCCTTGATCAATAATTATTACATTTATTGTAAAAAGAAGTCATTCCATTTCTTTTATACAATACAATTCGGAAATTTTTCTTTGCACAAGAATTTGGTAAAACTTTTCAAAGGAAGAGTCCGATCCAAAAATTTTTTTTTGGTTTCTTTTCAGCTTTTACTACATTCACTAGAATGTTCTTTAGATGCACTATTATTGGTTTTCGGCTTAAAAATATCTATTAGATGTTTCGTATTAAAAATGCACGCGTTTATTGCGGGTTAGTTCCAAATATTACGAAGCACCTGTACAGATCACCTACACATTCTTTTACACTGCACTTGCAAACCATTTGATCACGAATTTCTACTCAATATTTTTTCGATTAATAAAAAATTTCAGGTGTAGTAGAAGTATAGTAATGATAATAGTAGTGGTAGTATTTTTTCATGTGGCTTGCTTGTTTGGTTTTTAAGACAGACACTGTTTAACACTGAGTTTGAATTATGAGATGGATCGTGTTAAGTTTGGTTCACTTTACCTATTTTCGTAGGCTCGCACGTATTTTCTAACATTGTTTCAACAAAGCGGTTACATTGACTTACTTTAGCAGAAATATGTGAAAAACGTCCATAATACAATGGACATGCCACATATATGTAGTACAAAACATTAGGAAAAACAGAAGAACAGAAATAATTTCGTTGAAAACTTTCTTTTAGATGTAGAGAGATCTCAAAAACGTGAAAAGGATTCACAATAAAGTTGGCAATTAATAGAAAATTCGCAATCAATACACTTGGATTAAGTGGTCAGAAGGGCAAAAAATGAAAATATAATTTGTATTCCCAATGCCTTACATCTCAACACGTTAGTCGTTAAAAATTCTTTTTTTTCATTTTTGTGTTGCAAACGTTAGGACAATGAAAAATGTGCGTAGTAATAATGACACATTTTATTTTTCTCTCTTGTTTTAATTGACTGCTTAAATATAAATATAAATCATTACAATTATTTTCCATTTTTGTATTTCTTTTCTATTCGTCTGTTTGTTTGCGGTCGATGATTTTATGAAACCGGAATCCGCCTGAGTGGCCGAGTAGACAATAGTCTCGACTAGCAACTCAATGGTCGTGGAGAGATAATATATTTGACATACCTTTGTAAGATTAGAAGCTTTCGTGTTTGGGTGCACTCATATTCATGTATTCTTTCAAAGGCGATGTCGGCATGGATTTCCATTTGAAAATCTGTATAGATTCAACTGCCTCTCAGCATTTCCTCATAACGATGAAAATTTCTTGTGAACCCGACGCTGTGCCGTTTTGACAACTATGAATCTTCTTTTAGTTAATTTCTTAAGCGCTAGTCCTTCTAAATGTATGTTTCTTCGGCTAATCCACATTTCTCTTAACTATGGCGTAATAATCTCATAAGCTATCAAACTACGACCACAGTACAAAGTAGTTTACGCGCTTTATACATGGAATAAAGTAGAGTAATGTGGTAAAAAGTTCAAGTACCTGGACGACTTAGTGTCCAGTTCCGCCATCGTTATTACTCAGTCTTGGGTGCATGTGTTGTCCTTGTGAATTTTTCAACAACTACTGCTGTTGCACGTTGCACGAACACGGGTAAGATCGACATCTTTAAAATTATTTGAGCAGCTGATAACTAAAATCCTTTAATTTTTTTAAAAATTTAAAAATGTTTTTTATCTGCCTAAGTTAACTACAGTGGCACATGTGACGAACGATTCAAACGGCATTTTCATTTAACGCGTCAGCAATAAATCTGTATTCGAAAGGAATTTTTTCTAAATATTCAAGCTATCATTTAATATTTTTTTTGTTGCTGTTGTCATCAAATTACACGCTTACACACATGCAAATATACACGCGGACGCACGCACGCACATGTTCGGTTCTCAACTTCTCGACTAGCCCCAGCTCCAAAGCGACCACTTTTCAATTAACTTAAATGTGATCCTCAAAAACGCTTGCAGTTTTCCAACGCAAACATGATCAATAGGTAATAATCAGCATTCACATTTTAGCAGTTTGGCAGTGCGTTTATTCGTTGTTTTCTCCGCAATATAATTTATCATGTGTACAAATTTAGCTCAAACTTTCAAGAGTCGTACTTGCATAAATGTAATAAACAACAACGAAAACACACGCAGTGGTACCGCAAATGTTTTGTTGACTATAGTACACGCACCGTTTTCAATTTATGCAAGCAGAAAATCACTTATGCGCACATGTATACAACTAAAAATGCATAAGTATACGTGGGAAACAGGAATTTATAGCAATTTATCTCTTTTTTATTGTCCCTTTAAAAATGATTGTATATTAAGTTTGTCGTTCCATTTATAACATCAAATAACATCAAAAAATCGTAGATCATGTAAATATACGTATGTATATAAAAATGTGTAAAAATGTACATATAATTGGATTTTATTAAAGTTATTATTTTTTAAGTCTCACAACTCTAAGTTGAATATGAGAGCAATCCGCGCACGCAACTACGCAACTATGCAACTACGTAACAAAGTCATTTAATACATCTGTAATCGATTGGCTAGTTGGCACGTCCACAATTAGCGAAAAATTGTAACGATTTAAAGGTTTAAAATGTGCTTCAAGGGGATAGTCGATTACGTATTTGCTGTTCTATACACAAATGTATTGTAGCATTCGTAGTTGTAGTGGAGTAAGATTTAACCAAAACTGTGACTGATATATGTGGACACGTTTCTGCATAAACATCTTAGCAGTCTTATAATAACAAAGCAACGACTAGAAATACTTGCACATAGATCCAGATATTGATTTAAGACATAATTCGTAAGAGCTACTTTCGTACTGTTGTTTTGTGCTGTATTTTTTTTATTATGATTGATATATTTGCAAAAATATGTTACCGAAGTTTAGGTTGGACCAATCAACACATTGATTGAAATGCTTGCCAGATATTCAGAAAGAAGGAAAGTAATGAGAAACGAAAGTACCACAAAATAATCACTTCCTGCCTTTCTTAGTTGAAGTGAAAATCAGAGCAAAACAGACTAAAGTGTTTGGTCTTAAACCTGCATGGGTTTCGAAAAAGCACTTGAAAAAGTGTGACATTTCGCTCTCTATGAAAAAGAAACAAGACGGTCCAAATTACGTCTTCAGGAATGTAACTGGTGAAAAAACCTATATACTAGAAAGTGACGGTTGGCGTCACATATGTACAGATGGCAACTCACGTCCTGCGAACTGAATGTGCCTTTGCTTGTAAAAAGAAACTCAAAATTTTTATTGTCTCTGACAGACTGGCCGTCTTGAAAGCTACCCGGAATCCCTCGATTTCCATTTGGAGTAGCGTAAATAAATTGAAGACTTATTATTATTGTTATTATTATTATTATTATTATTATTATTATTATTATTATGATAATTATCATTATTATTATTATTGCACTTTTTGATGTTATTCTTGCTTTTCGTCTCTTCCACAATGTCAATTTATTTATAATTAGTTTTGTCAACTATTTCTATGTCACTTTCGTTAGGGTATAATCATACTACATTCCGGTCTAGTTTAATAAAGGTAGTGGTTTTCGTAGGGATTACATATTATAATCTGTATATGTAGTTCTGTAAAAACATCTTGCCATTCCAAATTTATTCAACAATGAGAGGTAAACTTCCTAATGAAGCAAAGCATTTCTTCAAATTCGTAAATGCTAAACACAAAGCACGATGAATTCCTCATATTATTAGATTACACAACTTGGCATCTTCCGGCGCCTCTGTAATAACTGGGCTTTTCGCAACTTTTTCGTTGAAGTCTGCCATTCATCAAATATTCCGTGTTCATAAATATACTCACTCAATTAGTTTATACGGCAACAATCGTATTGTTACGGAATCCCCAATCCAGTTTATTCCAACTAATTGACTTTCCCAGAAAAAAAATTTCCGAGAGAGGGAAAAACCAAGTGCAAATTCGTGGCGCGTCATGCAGTTGCCGGCCGACGAAAAAGATTAGTGGAAAAGCGGATTAACGGATAAAAATGGCACCACGAACTTAGGTAATGTATCGCTTGTAAAAGTGTGTGTAAAAAGAATATTTGTGAAAGGCTGAAAGGCTGAAAGAATCAAAAAACAACATTTGAGACGAAAAGTCGGGAGTAATGCAAAAATAAGTGAATTGTAAAAAATCGTACCCTTAAAGAAATTGATTGTAAATAAAACCACGATCTTGCGATGCGAGCCATATCGAGAACGGCAAATTTGGTAACAACTGGTATCATAAGTGACATCGTGGAAACCAAGAGAATTGGTGAAATTAGAACATCTAACAGTGGAACAGCTCAAAAAAGAACTGAAGGAAAGGAACGCAACAGCAACTGATGGTAAGCACCTTGCTGGTCAATGTAAATTTCGGAGGAAAAAGTCGCACTTGAGGTTGACCATTAATAGTAAAGCAGGCGTACAGCATAAACGCCACATTAATGGATATAAATCAAGAAAATTGCCGGATGACTGTGGTAGACAGAAACATGTAGAGAAGACCGTAATGACTCCAGAATGTAGAAAAGATCGCGAAGGACGCATGTCTGAGAAATAGAATACTAAAGAAAATATCGTGGGCCGCCGGATCAACGTAAAGAAAAATGACTATCCTAAGGTAAGGGGAACGGGTTAACAGTGAACAAATCGATAAGGAAAGCGTATTGGGCTCAGTGGGAGAGCCTAGTTTTGGAAGAGCGATGTCTACGGACACAAAAGTTTTTGCTGATCCCAACAGCCCAACACCACAGAAGGCCAAACAGAAAGCACTTTAGGGTAATGAAAACTTTTAGGGAGATGAAACGGAGATTCTACTGGGTAGGATGCCGCAAATCAGTAGTAGCATGGATTCATAGCTGTAGGAGAGTGTTAAATCAAATGAAGCGAGAAATAAGCTGAAAGAACAAGGGCGGCCAAAACGATTTACAGACAGAAATGAAAACGTAAGGAAAACTTGAGGGAAGGAAAACGGGCTATGTTGGCGGAGACAGGACAGTACAAAGTCATCACGAGGATAACTGATAGAGTCTATCGCATGCACAGACATCAGAAAGGCGAAGTAAGAGGTAGTCCTTCGATCGCGTAGGCTACAGGTGGAACGTCGGTTAATTGTTTTTTGCAACGAACGTGTTTCGCAGTTCATCTGCTTAAAAATTTTTTCGTTTATGGTTTCTATTTTAACTTTTTTTAAATCATGTATAAAGGTTTGTGTCTCGGCTGCTTTG
The DNA here is from genome assembly GCA_000688715.1 of Glossina pallidipes. Lineage (NCBI taxonomy): Eukaryota > Metazoa > Arthropoda > Insecta > Diptera > Glossinidae > Glossina > Glossina pallidipes. The sequence goes on from KK500070.1 coordinate 83,279, forward strand.
AGGATGAAATTTCAATAAAAATTATTAAGATCAGGAAATTGGCTAAAGTCAAGAAATTTTATTTTTCTATTGCGTTTACAGGGTCTGGATTTGATTACACTTCCTTTGATGTTTTCAAATATCCTGGGAAAGATAGTTCACTTTTCCTAAATTAGCGCTTAGCAAACTTCGTTGTCTAGTCATATGATCTTGTTCGACTAAAGAGTATTTTAAGGTATTCTTTATGCCCTTCCAAGTTTTTAGAAGCTATAAGAATATCGTCAACCTAGACAATTCGACTCCTTTTAGAACTTGGTGTGTGAACCGTTGAAATGTTTCTGCGCCATTGCACAAAGCAAATGGCGCCCTTGTAAATTCGAAAAGTTATATCTGTGTGTTAATGGCTGTTTTGGGTACATAATCTTTCACCAAATCTATTTTAGTAAAGACCTTCTTGCCGTCTAAATTATCAGGTAAAATGCATGATGGTTGCGTAATGCATTAAAGTTCGATAAGAGAGAATGAAATGCTGAATTTTCGCGAACTGAGCAATTTTTAACAGAGAAAATATCGTTCTTAAGTGACATGAAACAAGCTCTCGATAAGGCGTTTTCTTTTGAAATCAAAAAGCAATTTAAAATGTTCTAGAAGGTCAGAACCAATAATTAGTTGTGGAATATTCCATACAAACTGTCATCTTAAATTAAGGTTTAAATGCAAAAACGTTTTTCCATAAATGTTAATGATTGAGGTACTTGGGGTTTGTAGATTCAATTTGTGTGGTTTAGAAAGCTTTTAATGAATAGATTGTGAAATTACCGATCCCTAGGCTCCTGTATCTATGAGAAATTTACCTTTTGAAGAATCGTCTCATACAAAAAGTTGACATACTTCAAATCTTCCTTCGTCAGTCATCTTGGACAAAGTATTTACTTGTTTTCCGCCTGATATGATGGTGTCTGGCATTTGATAGCCTTAACACCAAACTTGAAATGATGCCAACACAATCGTTCAAATGGCGTAAATGATAATCTTTTGTTATAGTTGCGGCGCGAAATTTGGTTTCGCATGCGGTCTTGAAACTTAATTTCATTGATACGTTTAAACTACTGAGTTTATTGGAATTTCTGTCTCTACTGAAGGACAATCTAATTGATCACTTCTGATCAATCTTGTCTGCCACAACCGCGACTTTGTTTAGGCTGTCTGAGATGGTTGACAAAATGGCTTCAATCGTTGACAGTAAGCTGGAGAGTAAGTTGGAACCATAAGGATATCACGAGAAGATCTGACACTAAAAATGCTGTCGATTTCTTATCACAAATATTAAAGTTTTCTAACAATGTTTACAGATATTTTTGTTCGGAATCTTGATATTGGCAGAATAATGCGTTTTTTTGAGTATTGTATAAATTTGCTAGGATATAATGTTTGGTGGTATCCAAAGTAATTTCAGCTGTAAAATATTGAATTCTTCAATTGACTGAACCAAAGGCGGTAGTTAATCATCAAGAAAGGTGATACCTTCACAGCAATACGTGTAATGTTGGTCGAAATGTTATTTTGCTGCAGCCCTAGGTTACTTATTAATTCGCCAAAATACTGTTGTCAGTTGGTTGTTAATCAAAAATAGTGACGCAACGAAAATCCACAATAATAAAATACTCCGTAACCAATCGCAATTTATTTTTAGTAAGAAACTCGAATATTTACTTAGCAAATTTATTGATTAATTTCAAGTCCCCCAACATTCTGAAAGCTTACCAATTTTTTTACATACTTAATACATCTTAAGTATGTAACCACTCCACTTAAGTATAAAGCCACTCCAGCATGGCTTCCGAAAAGGAAGACCTACGATCACTAATCTTTTAGAGTTTACTTGCCAGGTTTTCAAGGCATTTTCCAATGGCTCTTGCACTGACGCTATATACACCGATTTTAGCAAAGCGTTTGATTTGGTTAACCACAAATTACTTATCTTTAAACTTTAAGCCGCTGGTTTCCCTTCCCATTCAGTGAAATGGATACGCTCTTATCTGCATAATAGGTCATTCAGGGTTTTGTTTAACTTCACCACTTCATATGAATTCCACGTTTCGTCAGGAGTAGCCACTTAGGACCCATTTTATTTAATCTATACATTAATAACTTGCCTTCGGCCAGATCGTAATGTTTGCTGATGATGTGAAACTGTTTTCTTCTTTTTCCTTAGAATCGCAATCACGTCAGCTTCAAACTGACCTAAATAAATTGGTGGCATGGTGCTCGTCAAATTATATGACACTAAACCTAAATAAATGTAAGAAGCTTTCTTTCTCTAGAAGGAAGTCATTCATAGCCCATTATTTTATGGATTCGCACAAGTTGGAGGACGTTGAGTCGTTCACAGACCTAGGCGTCCTCTTTGACCGTAGGTTACGTTTCAATTTGCACGTTGAGTTCTCGATAAGCAAAGCTAGGTCCGCTCTTGGTTTCATTAAGAGGTGGTCCAAAGAGGTAGATGATCCGTATATTTCCAAAAGGCTGTATACGTGTTTGGTTAGGCCTATACTTGAGTATGCTTCTATTGTGTGGTCTCCTTCATATAGGTGCTATGCAGACGCAATTGAATCTATTCAAAAGCAATTCCTGTTGTTTGCTCTTAGGAATTTGGGTTGGGATCCGTCTGCTTCTCTTCCCCCCTATGAAAATAGGTTGCTTCTTTTGTCCTTACCGTCTCTGGAAAAACGTAGATTTGTTCTTGGCGTTTGCTTCGCAATCAAAGTAATAAACGGCGCTATTGACTCGCCGTCATTACTTGGAGAAATAAGTTTTAATGTTCCTAACCGCTTGTCTAGCCACTTTACCTTGGTTAAGGTTAGTCATTGTAAATATAATTATGAGCTGTTTAACCCGCTCAGAGTTGTTTGCAAGAACCTAAATGACGTCTATCACCTTTTTTCATTATCGAACACTTTAAAGTTCATTAAAGCAACATTGCTTAATACACGAGATTTGCCAATGTCGTACTTAAACTAGCCCTTAATCGTAAAAAGTCACTATGATTCGAAAATTAATCGTTGTTAACTATTATCGGTTGCCAAGCTTATGCATGTTTGCGATGGCTTAGGGGTTCATTTGCGACTAGGTTCTGTACCGGTTGTGGGTGTGGCTCTGTGCTAATTTTTCTGTTTTTCCTTTTATTTGTTTTATTGTACTTATACTAAGTTTTTTAATAATAATTAATTTAAGATTTACTTTAAGAGTCATTTGAACTCGACTCTTGTTTGTTTTAGTTGAGTTTCTGTATAAGTGGAATAAATAAATAAATAAATAAATATAAAACAGTGAAGAGGGTTATCATTAATCTTAAAACTATTATGAACGGCAACAATATATTTCCGCCTATGCCCTTTTCTGAAAGTGAAAAATTTGTATCGTTGTCGACTTTGAAACTTTCAATTTTCCTGATCTTGATACAGTTCCGCCCGCTCTCTCCTTGCACAAACTATTAATAACTGCTTGAATAAAGATCACTTTTCTTCGGGTTGGAAGCAGAATTCTATTTTACCTTTTTGCAAGAGCGCCTGAGTATTGCATTGAGAGTTTCGGGGTATTGCATAACTTACTGTCCAAAGTGTTTAATGATCTGGTTACAAAAACATTTACTTATGCTTTAGTGTAAGCTATATCGCCCCGTCGACGTTTTTTCTTAATAGACAAGTTACCTTTCACTAATCTTCGAATTTTTTATAGTCTCATTTTGAAATGATTTTCCGAACACAGACAAACGGATGTTATCTTCGACGACTTTTTCAAAGTGTTCGATAAATTTGATCAAGGCTTGTTAGCTTATAAATTACAGTGTCTTGCTTAGTGGCTGTCTCACTGGCCGCACTTAACGTTTACTGTTCACTTTTCTCTAATCTAGAGAAATTCCCGTTACTTCTGGTATTACTTAAGGTAGCCAACGTGGATCAAATTATTTATATTATATGTTTTCCTGATGTTTTTTCTGAGTGTATTCAACATACTAGTGTATTAATGTTTGCGGATGACGTTAAACTTTCCCTCTTTGACGTATTGTATGGTGTCAAACTTCTCCGACCTGATCTTGTTTGCCTTTATACTTGATGTATTACTGATGCTACGGTACTGAATTCAAAAAAATATAAATCATTTACTATATTGTCCCGTTCTTATCATATTGACAACCATATTCTGAGAAATGCGTCCAACCAAAAAAACCTAGAGGTGTTAGGTTTCAATTAATAAAGTGATATCCTTCCTTGGGTTTATAAAAAGATGATATTAGGAACTTAAAGACCGTTATGTTACCGAGAGCTTAAATACGTCTTTGGTTATGGCGCTGAATTGAAAAAAAAAGTACGAAGATGTCTTTTGGGTAGTGTAATACATGGCTCTCTTACTATCGTATGGATAATCACATCCTGGAAAATGTCTGCAATTACAGAGATTTAGGAGTTGTTTGCGACTCAAAATTCAAGTTTGATATTCATATGGAAATTCCAGCTAATAAAGCTAGATCTCTTCTGGAACTTATAAGAAAATGCTCTAAAGAATTCAATGACCCATGCCTTACTAAGTGCTTGTATACGTGGTTAGTTATACCACCTCTTGAATACTAGTCGGTGGTGTGGCTTCCTAGTTGTAGATACCATGTTGACCTCCTGGAGTCTGTTCAACCGAACTTCTTGTTATTTTCTTTGCGTGGTTTGCGATGGGATCCTGCCCTTCCTCTTCCACCGTATAATGCTATATTGAAGTTCACTGAATTACTTAAGCTTGAAAACAGCCGCGAAATGTTGTGTGTGACCTCCGGAAAGGAGGAGTTTATTCGCCTGCTTTATTAGAATGTATTAATACTTACATCACCAGTAGGATCTCAAGACGTTTTGTGCTCAAGCAGCTACCACAATGCCGAACTAACTATGAATTGTTCCATTTCAATTAATGTATAAAATATTCAACGATCATTACCGCTTACTTACTTTTCTGTTTTGCCAGTTATTAAGGTCAAAAGCATCACATTACCTAACTAACTGGTACAGATATTCAAGCAAACACAGGTAAATCAAAACACCTGTTGTCAAAATATGTTTCCATATTTTGAGGATAACATCACATAGTTCACCAGAGAATGATTTAGTAGTAGTATATAGGACAGAATGCCATCACTATATTTTAATGACGTTAAAGATTGTAATACTTAATTTTCTGAATTTATAAAAATATTTACGATTAATAAATAAGTGAGCATTTTATCGTTTGACGGTATCTGTATAGTTATTGCAGATGCTAATTCGGATCTAATTTTTTCTTCCATTTCCCTCGCGTAACTGGAGAAATCTCAAACATTTTTATCTTCCTTAATTCTTCGAATTTTCCATTAAGTCATCAGTGTTGAAAGAAAGTGAACCTTTCCCGCTTTCGGATGGTGCTCTTTGTGCTGTATATAGAAGCTGAGTGTATCATTTGGTAAGGTGTTCATATATTAATCTTCTTCAGCCATATCTTATATATTTGGTCCAAGCCGGTTGCTTCCCAATTTTGGGTGCACAGCTTATCCGATTTACGTTTCTGTTGTTCTATCTGTCATTTCCGGTATAGCTTGAGTGTCTTTTTGCTGTTCTTCGACCCGTAGTTATCGTTTGTTACAGATTCCTGCTTCATATTACCTATAGACCGATGATCTCCATGACAAACAGTACTTAATTTCTGGTGGAAAGGTTTTTCATTTGTATCAAACTCATTATTTTATTGCTTTCTTTTCGCGCTTTCCTTATGTCCTCTCCGTCAAAGCTACCGTGATCGTTCTCCGTTGGTGTAAAGTATGAGTTTTCCTAGCTACGTAACTTATCCATCGTTTTTCCGAAGTGCTTCTTCCGTGTGAGCTTCTTTTATTGAAGGTAGTTACCTAAGTTATACAATTAGGTATTATGCATGTGTCTATTGTGTTTACTATCTACTTTTTGAGCAGGGTAAAATTTATATGTTGTTGTTCTAGTCTACTTTTATCTTTTGGGTTTCTTTCGATATTATATCTTCTACTTCAGCTGGTTCTCGTTCGTTTACTAATTGATCGTTGCTCTCTCCAAGGGCGAGCGGCATGTCAGTTTGGCTGCCACCTCGTTCTTTTCTTCCATGTTTTATGTTTCGGTAAAAAGCTTTTAAGCACCAATCGCTCTTCTCCTATAAGTGTGGTTTTCTTTCATCCGATTGCTAGCTTGAGAGTATTCTGTTATAAATAGTTGTTTCATTGGAATCCGTATTCTATTCTAACTCCTTCAAATTTGGTTCACGCAAAATAAAAGCGCGTTACTGCTTTGTTTTTCTCTGTAGTCCATCTTATTCGTTATCTGGCAGTGTTTGTTGTTGTGGTTAGGTGAGAAGTTCCGCCCGAAGCATTGTTAGCAGGAGAAGTTCATCTTTTGGTTCCACTGTGTTGGTGGAGCTGCCTTGTCCCACGAAGTTCTCCACTGTTAAGATGCTCGGACGAGGCTTGTGTATTTTCATTCATCAGTAAAATTGAGTTCCCTTTTCACCCTACTGTCTGGATAAACTGTTCGACAGGAATCATTGAAGTATACATGACTTTGGTAATTATAGTTATGATTGCTTTTATTATTAGTATTATTATTATAAACATTACAATTTCTTTATGATTCTTTCTTTTTTAAAAGTTCTAAGTCATTCTGGATGGAGGCTGTAAATAATAACGTATACATCAGGAATAGTTCGCCTATCAACTTGTTATAATGCAATAATAATAATAATGCTGAGAATGTTGGTTTATTGTTAAATATAATGTTAATTATAATAGTGATATGGTTAAAGAAGATGAACTTGTCATAACAGAACAAGAACAAGAAACCCCAATGAAGAAGAGCGAAGAAAAGGAAGATCGAAAATAGCTAGGAGCGGTAAACCTGACAGAACAATGACTTTTGAGAAGAAATGACGCTCATGAAACGCCGACATAATAAATAAATTGCAGTAAGAAAATGCAAAGTTTTCGAAAGAAGCTATGATGGCGAGTGTAATAATATAATTGAAAACAATACTCGAAAATCAGTAGGCAGCCCGAGCAATAAGAACGTTTTATATTGTAAAGGGAATTTAGAAGTATAGGAGACGGCTTGTTATGCAAGGAGGTTTCCAAAAGCCGTGTATAGGTTATATCGAAAGGTGTGCTCCTGCGGTTAGACGTTCTTTTCACATGGTTACTTGTCGCCACATCAATTCGCTGTAAACTTTACTTTTACTGTCGTAAACTATTTAAATGTGGATTTAAATGAAGGAGTTTACATGGAACAAACTGAACTGTTTAAAGATAGTAAATGCTCAAGCAGAGTTTGCCTTTCCAAAAGATCATTATATGGTTTCAAAGAGGCAGAGCGCCAATGGTAGATCAAAATAAATGATATCTTGCCACTTTACTGCTTCGTCTCTTCCGACAGTGTCGTTGGTGAACACTTTTTAGGTGTTGTATTTAAGCTGTTGTCGGTAAGTTTACTGATATATTTATTTTATGTTTAGACTTAGAGAATATTGTCTTAATCTTTATTTTTTTTTACTTACATATGAAACTCAACTAAAATAAATTAACAGTCGAATTTTACTTAATGATTCTTAGAAGTACATCTTGTAGTAATTATTAGAATTATTATATTGTATATTAAATTATTAAAAACTAGTATAAAGTATATAAGGAGAAAAAAATAAATGAACAAATAGAGAATAATACATAATTAAATAATAATTCATGTATAAATAAATAACAAGGAAAGAAAAAAACGAAAACAACCATGTACACAGCTAACACAGAGGCACACCCACAACCGGTACAGATCCAAGTTACAAGCATGCAAAAGCTTGGCAATCGATAACAGTAAACAGCACCAATTAACTTTCGAATCGTAGAGAGATGTTATGATTGCATGTTAATTTCAATACGGCGTAGGCAAACCGCTCTTATTAAGCAAAATTGTTTTGATAGAATTTAAAGAGTCTCATATTGACATTAAGTCATAGACATCATTTAAATTTCTGCAAACAACTCTGAACGGATTAAACAGCTCATAATTATATTTACATTGACAAAGCTTAATGAAAATAAAGTGCCTAGAGAAGCAATTAGCGACATTAAAGCTTATCTCACCAAGTCATGTGGGCGAATCTATAGGATCATTACTTAATTTAATTAACAATGAAACACCGAGAATAAATCTACATTTCTCAAGTGATGCTAAGGTTAACAGAAGCAACCTATTCTCATAAGGAGGAAGAGGGACAAGCGGGTTCCAACCGAAATACCTAAGAGCAAACAGCAAGAAATACTTTTGAACGGATTCAATTGAATCTACATAACGCCTATAGGAAGAAGGCTGCACATCCCAGCTTTGGTTTAACCAAGCACATCTTTGGTAATGTAAGAATCCTTAAGCTCTTTGAACCATCGTTTAATGAAACCAAGCGTCGGCCCAGCTTTACTTAAAGGGACATCAATGCGCAAATTAAAACGTAATCTTTTGTCGAATAGACTCCTTAAATCGATGAACGAAACTACATTTTCTAATTTGAGTGAATCAATCAAATACTCAATATTGAATGACTTACGCCTTGAGAAAGAAAGCTTCTTGCATTTTATTAGATTTATTTTCGTAAAATCATGTAACCAAATTATTCAAGTCCATTTGAAGGTGATACCATTGCGATTCCAAGGAGGAAGAAAAAACTTTAACATCGTTCGTGCATTAATGTGCAGATTAAATAAAAGGGATCCTAAGAGAATACGTTGAGGGATGCCAGACGTCACGGGCTATTTATCCGAGATGATGAAGTTAAACAGAAGCCTGAATGATCTGTAATGCAGATAAGAGCTTATTCATTTCACTAACTAGAAAGGGAAGCAAGGGGCTGCAGTTTGAAAATTAATAAATTATGGTCAAGTAGGTCAAACGTTTTACTAAAATCAGTATATATAACATCCGCGTGAGAGCCACTAGAAAAAGTCTTGAAAACAGGGCAAGTAAACTCTAAGAGATTCGTGGCAGTGGGTCTTTTTTTCGAAAACCTTGCTGGCGTGGAGAAATGTAGCATTTGATAGCAAAAGCTACAGGCTGAGTAACAATTCGCTGAAGCGATTTAGGTAAGACTCTCAACTTGGTGAGTGTCTTAGTTTTCAAAAGAGATATCTATTTCCACATTTGTGAATTGAAATAAAGAAACTACTTTTCCAACACCTGATTTCAAAGACTGCTTAAAAATCATTGAAATAACTCCACATACCTCCACAGACCATTGTTTAAGTATACATGATGGAATCCCATCAGGTCCAGGCGCAGAACTACATTTTAGAAACCTTAAACGGTCTGAAACATAATTTTCTGAAATTACCACGTTAGGAACCGAAACCGAATTGGTTATCGGATACAGATAGTTGATAGTTCAATTGGAATTAGCAGTTGAAAAATTTCGTCCGAAGTATTCAGCAAGGAGATTTGACGTTCCAATATCACCAGAATGCTTAGAGCCATTGAAAGAAACATGCGGAGGATATATGGAGATTTTTCTTTTGGAGTTGACAAACTTAAAGAAATATTTAGAGTTAACAAGCAGTGAGGATTTTTTCATTTTATCATTGGTGGTTGAGGTAATTAAATCTATCCCTTGCAGCCGAATAGCCAAAATAGTCGTAAGCAGAACCATTTTTCATAAATTTTTTGAAAAATTTTCTTTCCTACTTTTCTAACACTTAATTTTCTTGTTACGTCTATGACGGGCATTTGTTTCGAGGGCGGGGTTCCTTGATCGGAACGGATGTAGAAATAGCTGGGTTTAATACATTATAGAGCGATGAGAAAATATCAATATTCCCAGCAGAGAAATTGAGCATATGTGCAGTTAAAATCATAATGTTTATTGAAGTAGGTTGTATTTGGCACGTTAGAGTAGCTAAAGGGACTATCATGCCTATAAAGAAAGGAAGTACAAATTGCTGGATGATAAAAATTCTCAGGTAACCTAAAAGGTGAACGACGATTTACAACTATCTCCGGGAAATTGGCAAAGCAAAGATCTAAATGTCTGCCATTACAAATACAAGTACGGTTGTATTGAAGTAAATTACGATTAAATAATTCATTGAAAAACACAAGTATATTCAGGCAGGGATGCAAGTTTCTAATAATTGTGATTGGTCTGGCACGTATGTCAAATTTTGCAGCTGAATTTTCCATTGCAACGTAAAATTTCTATTATGCTAATCTAATCCAATAACTAGCCTATCGGCCAACGCACGCATTGCACTTTACTTCAGCTTTATGCCGTGTCATTTATGAACGTGATTAAAGTGTACCTCATTACATTACTCTCACTTGTTATTTCTGCGTTATATTTTTAAAGAGAGTGAAAAATATGCGGTAAACATTTGGCACAGATAGAGTTTACTTATTTTATTATATTTGTTCTGCTCGAAACGCGCACACAAAATATAATAACCTTTATTTTATTTAATATATATGTATATACATTTTCGCTGTTAGTGGAAATTAATTTAATGTAATATTATTTCTAGAATGCCTGAGTATCGCTATATCACAAAATTCTGTTTAATTTAACAGCACCACTGTACACCGTTCACAACAGGATTATCAACGAAAGAAGGTCCATTCTGAATGCAGTGTTATGTTTTCGAGCAAAATAATTTCAAATATGATCAGTATGATCGAATAAGTTTGCAGAGCGCTGTCGGTATATGTTATACATATATTTGTGCGTTTGTGCTTGTAAATCTGGCATTGTGCACTGCAGAGATCTTTTAGAACGCTTTAAACAACACAAAAGCCAATAAGCAGTTTATTTTATCGCTCATTAAAAATCATGTCGCTTTTCGTTTTTTGTCATTTTCGGTATAGTGATTTTAAATTTCAATTTTTTACTTCCAATGTCTGTTTTGCTTGTACAACTCCGTACTGCTTATTTTGCTTCAGTTTTACCGTCAATACCGGGATTCGGAATTATATATATTCTTTTCATACTAATGATGCGCCTTACTGATTTTGTATCACGTTCAGTATGTATGTACAAATGTTTTCATATATTTTCGTATACGTGTTTTATGGCAAAGAAATGGCTATTTGAAATCGAATGCCAGAGAAGAAATTATATCATTTTTGTTATATCATTTGTAATTATTATACATTATATACCTGCTACCCTCTCGGAATTTTACGAAGCCCAAAATTATTTAAGCCGGTCCCGACGAAATGGACGAAATTTCTAAACGCAAGGGGTTTTAAAAATTTTATATAAAATTTAATGAAGGAATAAAAGTACGTGTGTTTTATCGTTTCACTATTAATGGATCTTTCTTTTAAGGAACACTCACTTTACTTGAAGCTTATCAATACATTTTATATAAGCAATACACAGCATGCACTATGCAAAGACGAGCTTTTGCTTGTTATGTCGACCACTGAAGACTCGAGTTACTTTGGTTTAGTCGTCTCAATTGTACTACGCAACAGACGTCGCATAAAAATATATTTATCAACGTATATCGGTTTATCTACACTTTTTATTCTTCAGTGCATTTTCATGTGCAACCAACGACTCATCGAAATAGAAATGATTGCATGTTTTTCTACATATATCTTTTAAATATAGGTATCCAAAATTCATCTTAAAGCGAAACTATTTTTCTCTTTTTTTGGCTCTAGCTAAAGCATATACATATACATATTAAGGATTTCGCAATTACAGCTCTTGAGTGAGTGTGGGCTTGTGCTGTCGCAATTCTTTCCAATGTCCGTCGATCTCTATTACTTTACTTTGGGTTTTGGTCATTATTCCTCATTGCGGATGACGTGTTGCCGTGTGGATACTGTTGTCCGTCAAACGTTAAACAGTTTAACTGTTTTCGTCGCAGACGGTTCTGCAAATCGGCCGCTAGCAATTTGCCTTCGTTTGAAGTAGCAGAACAAATCAAGTACACTGATTACAGACTTGGTACATAAACTACGTAACGCATGCCAACATTCCATCTAACGTGTTATTTTGTCGACATGTTTGCATAAATATATTATAAATTTATTAAGAAAAAAACATGTTGCATCATTAAATATAAGGAAAAGTTTATGTGTACGTGTTTTCACTGGAAAATAAGAAAGTCAAAATTTTTTAAATTCGAAGTCCACTTTTTGGTCATAGTGTGAAGTGAAGAGTCTAAACAGTCACGATCATCATAGATTCCTGTACATGGTATTGATATATTCTTTTAAAAGTAAAAGTTAGGTAGTTATCATAGTTGCTAGTAAGGTCGTACGTTTCCTTTTTTAATAGCTATATTCTGCACATACATAGCATAAAGGGTTCAATCAATTTTAGGTGAGCACGCCGCCGAAAGTTATAATTCCATCATACCTTATAGATTCCATCATACAATATAGATTTATCCACAACGGGGCAGCTTTCTGGTCCATCGAGCTCACCAAAATGACCTTCAAAATAGTTATGGTTTACATTGATATCTTAAAGACATAATTGATTTACATAATTTTAAACAATCATTTTTGCACCAAAATAATTCAGAAAAAAAAAATAAAAAAATCTTATGATTCCTGAGCATGCATTTGTCATTCAACCTGCCCTTGAAGAGTACACTAGGTAATTCTATAAAAATGGCATCGATAAAAGTGATGTTAACGTTATTTGTATTAAGCACAAACAAACATGAAGAGTAATTTTTTCTCGAATTCAGCAAACATCGTTTCGAGTGTGAGCACAATTACTTCAAAAAAACGCATTTCACCTTAAGAGACAAAAGGACAGATCCCCAATTTTTCCGTATGGCAATTTAAAAATTAAATGCAGAATCTCGGTAATTTTTAAATGTATAGTGATGCAGATATACATCGTATGTTTAAAACTTCATTCCTCTTTATATAGCGACCTTCGTATAGTGTTTTTATGTCCGTCACTGAAGGACGACGGATATATTCATTTTGTCCAAACATTTGCAACGCCCAGAAAGAGACACCGGAGACCACACATACTATATATATTCTTGATCAGCATCAAATTCTAAATCGATTTAAGCATGTCCGTCTGTCCGTCTGTGTAATGTCTGTTGGAAACATTTTCCTCGCCGCAAACATGAAGCCATCGATTTTAAATTTGTCAGAAACACTGCAATTCCTTGCACGCAGGTTGGTATTGAAAATGAGCCCAATCGGTCAAAGGACAAGCCCACAGTTCCACGTAAACTGCGAACAGCTCTGTTTTTCAAAAATAATAAAAAATTTTTTTTTTTCTTACTCATAATCTAATGCAGATAAATGCACAAAAATTTGAACGCATATTCTGTTGGCTGTAGTACCTGTACAAAAATGGGAAAAATTGGCCACGTCTACTCAATTTTGTAGCGTATTAAAATTTAGTTGCTTTGGCGTAAAAACAAGTTTCCAAAACCTCATAAAGTATATAAATTCTTGGGCAAATTCAATTTTGGAATGCATCTAAAAATATCCGTCTGTTCATCTGCCCATCTGACTGTCTGTCCGTCTATGTAGTATCTGTGGTAACCATTCTCTCTTCGGCAAAAGTGAAGATATCGCCAATAAAATTGCAAAGTCATTTGGAGGAGACGTAAACTTTCCACAGGACACACCTACAACACCCATGCACCTATGCCACAGTTTATTTTGAAAGAAACAATGTAACCCTAGCACTTAATATTATAGAGTATGAAAATGTAATTCTTTTACTTTTTTTGACGGAGATGGGTGTAAAAAATTCGGTCACGCCCAAATATAATTTTCTTACTTATTTTCTTTCGATTTTAATTTTACTAAAACTTTCCCAACACAAATACAAACCGTTTATTTCTTTGCTTGTTAAAATTTTCATCGTTGGCGCTCTATCTAAGTACAGTATATTTTCGGCTAGTGTTTCGACTTACGATTACTTGTATAAAATGTAATAAAAACATATATGAAAAATTGTCTTGAAATAGAAACAAAGTAAGATTAACATATGAAAGAAAAACGCAGTTTTTTTTTGATGAGAAATATATCAGTATGCAAAATCCGTGTTACCTAAGATCGTTAATCTTAAAGTTATTTTATGCTACATTTATATACTATTTTCACACTTTTTTGGTGTTTTCAAAGTAATTGCATTGTTATTTTAATAATTATATAAACACAATGTGGCTGAACAATTTGCAGACTAATTTTGTACATGTTTTCATATATATTATGAAAAAGATCTTCCGATGGCTTACCACCTAAATGAAACATTTTCATGTCTGCTCAAACGCGTCTTAATAGACGAAGAAAGATGTTCAACAAAAATAGTGTACACAAGTGTAGTTATAAGCTATTTGTTTTATGTCTCATGGGATACGCATACCGTTTCGAAGTGCGCGCCGGACAAGAACGTAAAAGAAATAGACTAGCAGATGAGCCAAATTAGGTAGTCACCAATAACGTCATCTTACGATTACCCAAAATGATATCAGGAATGATTTCTCACGTAGTATTTTTCGATCATTTTTACACATCATGATCCTGGCATATTATTTATAGAAAAGAGGAATCCGTTGTGCTAGAACTATACAACACACCGTATTTTTTGTAGGTTCGCAGACAAAAAGGATGTAATAAAGACGACGATTCCCAGGGAGACTGTGGAAGAATTCCTCATCATGATGATGATTTTTCAGCGACGGTGTGGAAAGATAACGAGGGTGCTACTATGTTTTACAAATAACTGTCACGTCCCGGTCAGTTCCGCAATGATTTGTCTGATGCTCTTTATAATATTTGGTCTCATATAAACGGCAACAAAAGAGCTCAGCGTACTAATGGCTCATTAGGGCAAAGTTTACGGGCAAAACAGTTTATTGGGGTGTGAGGTGTGAAATTCAACTATATAAATGCACTGTAATCATATGCAAGTGCAATCTTTCTTTATTTTTAGACGCTAAAAATAGTTGTTTCATGGATTTTCACGTTTTGTATATACAATATGTTATGCACACAGAAAATTTGTAGAGCTCAAGGAAAGATTGAAAATGAAGTTGTTTTTTTTTATTTTCCCCATTAACTACGCTCACTTTCCGGTTGATATCAAAAATTTTTTTTAAAAAATGCAAATGCATACATTTAAGAGTGAAACCAACACGTCACTTCAAAAAAGACAAACAGCTACAGTTTATGATTGTAACAAAACTTCTATGTATAAAAAACAAGTAAGAAAATTGTATTCGGTATTGACCGAGTCCTTTACACCCATATAACATATCGTGAACGCGGCTGGTTTCTCCCCATTTTCAGAATAAAGGTGTAAATTTTCATGGTATGTTATGAGTAAAAAACAAACAACACTGGAAGCAAAGGTTTTCACAGCTGTTGTTGCATTTGGATGCTGTTGTTTGAATCATTTTCAAATTCTTTTGTAATTTCCTAGCCCATTTCTTCATTTTCGCTAATGGCACCACAGACACTATATATTAAACAAACGGACAGACGGACAAATTTGAAACTGACCCAAAATACACTTTATGTGGTTTCTTAACTTTTTTTCTACCAGCCGACACCATAACACAGTTTTAAAAAAAGGAGAAGTTGATTTGGACGTACTATTGTTCATTTCTCTATTCGACGTCGCTGGAATATCGCCACTTTTACTCCTTTCAATTTTCAAAAAAAAGCTTCAAAGTAATGTAGCGTTTGAAAAATTGCTTATGACATTTTATTTTTTTAAAGCTCTTTAGCACATTTACAAGATTTTTCTTTCATCTATTACGTCCACCTACATATTTAGCAACTTATAGTTTTCATCCATTCCCCGTATAGCACGGAGGTTGCTCTCTTCGAATACTATTTGTTTTACTCTCTGCAGAAATTCTTTATCGAGGCGAAGTATAACATACAACGTCGGGTCTAATATATTTTTATAGTAAGTAGTGCACGCATTTGTTCCGGCTTCACTCGTCGGCTAACAGGTCGCCCGACATTTACCTACTTTTAATTAGACTTACACAATTATATTTATATCAATGCTTGCTCAAGAAAGGTAACACTAATAATACCATAACGGGTCAAATGACCCATGTTGAACTTTTGCATTGAAAATGCAAGTATCATCTTATTACTTCTGCAAATTTGACTCTATGACTTTATTCCTTACTAATAAATCTACAGTTCTTATATTTTCTTTTCGTTTTGTTTTTGTTGCGTAATACCTGTCGTATACCTGTTGTCTACCAGATTTGGTCGTTTGACCCCCGTACGGTAGAATAGGCATCTATTAAGTGTTGGTATGATTAGTGTTAAAGTTAATGAGACAGAGAGAGTGAAACAGAAACGATGTCGCCTGATCTATTATGACCCCGCTTCCGGCGACATCATTCTATATGTTTTCTAGTCCATTTTGACTTAATAGAATTTAAAAGGTAACAACGAAATATTCATTTACCGCAAAAAGGAATATATATATATATATATATATATATATATATATATATATACATATATATATATATATATATACATATATATATATACATATATATATATATACGTTATAATTTGAGTAATATTGAATTATTTTTTTTAATAATTTTTTTTTTGACAAATTGGGATCAAAAGTGCAAACGAATAACTAAACTCACCGGGCTTCACCTGAGTGCATTCAGCTTTTTTTTTCTATCTTCTCGTAAAAATAAACTTCATTGTTGTTTTTCCTTGAAATTTTAAAAATGTTCTCCCCTTTTTTTCCTTGAAAGAAAAAATAAAGTTAATTCTCTCCCAAAATTTCCAATGTTAGTTCAACCAACAAAATATATGTCAAGTCCTAATCAACTATTGAAGCCGTTGCAGAAGCTGACTTCAAAAGATGACTGCGCAAAGCAAACGTGGTTGAGATTTTCGACCCGAGATCATATAAGTTCTGCTGTGATTGGCTAACACTTTCTACAACGAAGTAAATGACAAAAATTAATCATTTGAAGAAATATATTTTCGAATTTCGGTGAAACTTTGTGAGACGAAACCTCTAAATCAATGACTATAACTCAAAACGCAAAAATAAGGCCAAGCAAAAATATATCTATTTCAGAACTGAGCTCTGAGTGTGTTGGTTTCCAGAGGATATTCGAGTTAGGCCCTCATTAATTTCGTCTTATTCGATACTGACGAATCCATTGACCTTTTCAAGTGCTGTGGAGATACAATGGAAGTGTCTAATTATACATAAGCCGTAGAGAATACTGCTTACAACGTAGGCAAAACCATATTAATCGATTGAACATAAACGTCTGTGCCATATCCTACATTTATTCTACGAACATCAGGCGATTTACATTAATCCATCAGAGAATTATATATGAGAAGAATATTTTACATTTGATGCCTAGAAGTGTTCGCCACATTTTTCATTATGAATTTCACTGCCTACATTGCGCGAAAGTATTCTTACGTAAAAGGGGGAGTCGGATAAACGATGCTGAAAAGATTTGGGAAATGAAAGATTTGTTGTACGCACAGTCATTGTCATGTTCTGATGGTTTATTAACCATTTTATGTGTTTATTTATTTAAAAATAAAAAGTAGTGGCCGAATAAGATTTGCTTCCGTGGTATTACTCAATAAATGTGGCACAAGCTCAATAAATCTGGCACACGCTCATTTCATGATCAGCGACAAACGTATTCAACATTTTTAGCAGTGATGTTTATGCTCTGTAAACCGCTTTTTTAAAAACTTGTTTCTAAAAATCAGAAAAAAATTGTCACACGTTGAAAATTTTAATAGTAATGAAATTATAATATTCGATGGAGTTATCAAGCGTAGTTTGAAGTATTTAAAAAATATATGAAAGGGTCAGCACTGAAGTCGTTCTTGTGAGTCAGATTTGATTTAAGAGAGTCCGCGTTATCTTTTTTGGTACAAAATCGAATCTAAAAGAAAAAATGCTTTAATCTTTCTGCCTACACGCCCCTGTGGAACATACAAAGGAGTTTATATATTGATTTTTGTGTGATTGGTGAGTGTTCAACTTTTGATCAAAACACCCAACCTTTTATTTAAGAAAAAATGTTTAATTTGAAATACACAAAATCCGCTACGTGTTCCATTAGAGAATGTTGAGTCAGAGGCGTCGTAAAAAATTCAAGATATAAGAACAAAAATTGTAGAGTCGAAATTCAGGTTGGCGTCATGGTCGCTTTGAAAAAGAAAAATGCTTTTAAAAGTTTTAAAACTTGTTGTAAACACATTTTTTAATACAAATTGTTATTATTTACCTTACGTGCCTCTTTTGCACGAAAACGTATAATCCTATAAGCGAATGCATGAACCCTTCTCAAGTCTGATCTCAATGAATCTATACTAATCTACTTTTGTTTGCAAACGCTTTAGAATGGAAGTAAATACTTTCTAAATATATCTTTTGAAAAAATGCATACTGTACCCTCGAATTAGGAACACATGTAAACACGCAAATATCAAAGAAACAGTCTCTTTCTAGTAATAAATTTTTTTTTGTCCATTTTTTGAAAATTCAAAACACTTCTCGCGTCAAAAAAAAAGTTCTAAAAAATGCGCAGTTGGCTTTTACCTTAATTACCAAAAAGAAAATTAAAAGAAAATACAAATAAATTGATATTATAGGCAAAGTATGTTGTAAATAGACATATGAAATGATTTAAATGCAATTATTTTGCTTTGTTGATGATATTTAACCACTTCATACAAAACTGTGTTTTGACCCAGAAGTCTCAAAAATGTTTATTACTTTCTGTATTAGATACACGATCGTGCTGGTATCGTGTGTTCTTTTAACAAGGGTTAAATCGGTAATGTAGACGTTTTTAACAATTTTTTTCCGCAGCCAGCTTTTATGTCGGAGAAGTGATTAACGCGATCATCATCGTGTCTAAACTTCTTGATTCAATTAATTAAATTCTTGAGTGTGTGCACCTAATAGAGGTGCGCTGGTAGTTGGAGAATTTTAAGAAATCAACGAAACTTTCCTTATACCTGTTGCTTGTTTCCTGTTCTATTTTAATTCCCAAGTGTGTGATTCTTCTTTTACGATAAAGTATTAACGGACTTTCATTGGGACTATGATCGGAATCATCGTAATTGACAACCGTTTAAGTGAAATCTAAAATCGCAAAGCACTTGGCATTTCTAGCTCGCTTTCTGTGTGGCAAATAACATTGCTGTGCATTGTCACCAGTTTCTTCTTCTAAAACATTATATCATAGCTTCGGGGGATGATGTCGGAATTTATCCAACATCTGTTAATAATACTGCAATCATGCATGAAATATTCATATAGTATTCGATGGCACTGTAGCTTCAAGAACAGGCGCCATGCAAGAACGCACGCAGAAATTTTAAAAGTTTTCTAAAAATTTGCGTTCACGTGCAACGCAACAAAAGCTATATGTGTACCTACAGTTTCATACCCACAATCCAATTTATGTTGATAGTTCGTTAGCCACGTCCAACGCATAATGCAAGCATTGTGTTTTCCGCTTTAAGCTATTTATTGTTCACTGATTTTCTTTTTCTTATTTGAGCTTTTCTTCGTGCTCTGCCTCAGTATGCAGTTTATGGTAACGTGTAATGAACTGTACTGTGTTTGTTCACTCACCATTTTGTAATGTTTCGTCTCATAATAGGTAGGTATTTTATCATTTTTTTGTTTATATGTTAGTTGTTTCAAATCAATTCTATTTAGGTCCAAAACTTACAACCATTTCCGCGCTTCTTCTGCCGACTTCCCGAATGCATTTTGTTGTCGCAATTTTTCAAGCAGATCAGATACTTTTTCTTTTTCTTATTTGCATATCTTGAATTTTTGCGTAATGTTTCTATTTAGTGTATAACTGGTTGTCAGAAAAGTCTATGGATGGTCACTTTATATTCCCCGAAAGTTCTAAGTCTTACGAAACCAGCGAGGTCCCCTAGTGATTTCCCCTTTCGTCAATGATTTTTTTTTGTAACATATTAGTTTATAATTTTACCGCATAGCCAAGCAATTATCAAACCAGCATATCCAGGCTCAATTCCAAGTGCGATAGCCCATACTTTAATTATAAGCGGTGTATGTTCGTAGCCATTTCGAGCGAACGTTCGGTAGAGGCATAACACTTATCCATCGGGCACATGCCTCTAAGGCTGCGTCCACTCCTTACCTCTACCTCCCAGCTTTTTTGCGACCATCGTCCTTTTACACGCAAAGGGGCGATTTCGTGAATGATTGGTCATATAACAAAGAAAGTGTTTGGTCAATATAGTGCATAGTGCTTAGAGTCATGAGTCAAGCTGTGCATCTAAGCTCAACATAACAATGAGTGACAGTCAGATAACAATTTTGAGGAAATGTGATGTACGCACACAGGATAGTAGAGGAAAATTTTAATGATCCCTTTTAGAGTACAAATAAAGGCATCACTTTCATTGACTTTGGTTTTTCTTAAACGCCTTTGTGATTAACGTTATCGGTTTCTGTAAATATTTCTTTGGAATTTTAGGTTTTTCATCCAAGCTCTCCTTGGGGAACCTTAAAAAAGTTTAAATGCAGCGCAAAAATTTTAAAACAGCTTTAAAAATGGGTTCGAACGCAAACCATTCTAGTGCGAAAACTGAAGATATGCAAGAAATAATATACATGGTTACTATACCGAAAGACAGAAACTCCTTTACTACTATATAGGCAAGAAAGTACTCCAGCAAACCGACGTGACTATATTGATATGGCTACTTAGAGCTACTTGATAAAATGTAAAATGTGGACCGTAAGAAGCACATTTTTGTAAATTTCAATCGGTGTTGCAATGAGAATAGTAATATCTAGAAATTAAGGAAAAATATTTTTTCAAAAAACCGAAAACCTACAAATGTGTAAAAGAAAGATAGGGGGAGAGGAAAAGAATCAGTTAATCCGCAATGGAAATATTTAAAAATAATGTGTATAAAAGCCAAAGAACACCAGCAGCAATGTTGAAATTACCAGCAAAATAACAATAACAAAGATCGCCAAGGCATTAAAGAAAAAGAGCATCAGCTATACGTTTATTTACATATATATGGATATGCAATACAAAGAATGGCGGTACTTGAGCTTAAACCATTGCAATGAATTCACCGTTGACATATCTCGTTAATTTAATTTCTTATAGCAAAGAACATATAGCAAAGTATATTATGAACGAACATATGTACAATTGTATGTATACATGTACATTAGTTTATAGGAATACACTTAATATCTCCGTACAAATACACGTACTACCACATGCAGCTCCGTCGACGAAATTAATACGACGTTTGTGTGAATGCTTCAAACGTATATACAATCTCAAATGCTTTCATACAATACATGACTATAGAATTTTCAGGCAACAGAAGAAGGAAAAGAATAAAAACCAGCAGTTAAAGGGGATCCTAAATACTCATCGTCGTCTTAAGCTTTTATTATTGTCGCAGTTGCTGTGTTTTACTTTTTCTACATAACAAAGATCGTAGTTTAGATTGTACGACTAAATATTCTGCTGTGTTGTTGAGTTGCTTTGGTATTGTATGGTATGCAAAATAGCTGCCAGGTTGTTTTGTATATGTACACACTCATGTGCAGGTAAGTGTGCTTTTTTGACGAGCTCCACGTTAACCACAATTCAACTTATATTGGCCACTTACTCACTGACCATTCATTGTGAGTTAGTTGTCTGGTGTATTATTCAGTTTGTTGGTCTGGTTGGTTTGTTGACTGGTGACTGTTCCATTGCCCGTTGATTTAGTTCGTTGCATATGCTTACTTTTTCCGTTGTTCCGCTGTAACTGCTGTTTATCTGTATTCACATAAAAGAAACAGGGATTTTTTATGCATTTACTATAATAAATTTTTGTCAAACGGATTGTATGGACCAGGTAAAATTCCTAATAGTTGTTTTGTTTCTGCCTTTGATATCTATAATATCCGTCTCCATTAAGTTAGTCATTCAGGTTGTAACATTTTGTTCCATACCATTTCGTCACATTCGGAAACAATCATACCTTATAGTTTAAATACTTTACTCTTCTTTTACTTTTACTTTATTTCCAAGGAAAATAATTATTCAGGCTCATGGAAAATCAGTGTCTTCGATATACTTACGCTAATATTTATACCGGTTTCTATTATGCTGCGTAAATTACTAAAAAAAGATCTGAAAATGTTCCCCTTTTTTGAAAGGTATTTTCAATACTCTTGTCATTGTTGATATGCTCTATGCTTTTAAGATTGGCTTTCGCCAACTTTCTGTTTTCAAAGTGACATATACGGCTACCTGCTGAGAATATTTTTTCAGTCACTTCGTGGAATGTAATGACTGCATTGTCTTCCTTCGAGTGAAAGTTTTTTACCATTACAGAAATCGTTTGGAACCACAAAGTTAGATGAACGTATTTTTTCCAGTAGCCGGATATCTATCAAGAGTTCCATAATTTTATTCAGGATGATTTTAAGTTGGGACGAGTTCGAAATTAGACATCTTGAAATTTCTATTAAGAAGTAAAACTTGTTAGAAACGCTTTTAATTGATTGAAAACTACCTTCCTCCCCCTCTTTTCAATTAATAAATGAGGAAAAAATGTAATGTTTTTTAATAATGGCTTTCTCACAAATTGAAATACATCTTAACGGGAAATTTGACGAATTTCCAAAGCAAACACGAATATAAATATAAATTACCTCAATCGGTCGATTGGCAAAGGCACGATTTTCATCTAATTGGTAGGCATTTGAAATTCGCCGAAAGACTGTAAATGAAGGAATGTAACTTTTTCGCTTTGTTTTATCTTGTCGTACTTTTTAAATTGTGCACCATTTTGTTGTTGCTATTTTTTGTGTTATTTACTCTTTTTCGCCATAAAACATCCTTTTATTTATTCCCTGTCAACATTTGATCATGTTGTACTGCTTGATGTTTCCTGTAAGCCTGTAACAATGATCGGCTAACAGACAATAAGCGCAAACAGCAGAAAAAATAAAATAAGTTTCTGAAGCTTTATTCAATTGTTACTGAAATGCAAATCAATTTTATACCCTTCGTTAAATGATAGGATATACTAAAGCCATCATTCTGTTCGTGATAAAGCAAACAATTATTAATAACAAATATCGATTGACTACAGAAGAAATGTGAAAATGCGTATTGTCTTCCGAAACCCACGCTCACAGCAATTGAAAAAGTTCAGCTCAAGTCTGACTTATACAAAATATCTAATTAAAACAATAGCTTCGTATAGTAGTCTAGTGCAAAGTTGATATAGATTATCCACCCGACGGCCTCAGAAGCAACAAAATACTATGCGGTTGTATGTTCTGGCGTTAAGCCGCGGGTAGTTACCAGTGAGTTCGAAGCATTTTTAAGTTTCTAACTAATTGTGCTATTGGAATGTTGCTATTATTTTTAAAGTGGCCAGAGAATAAATTCTACCACTAAAGCCTTAAAGCACTGGCATCTAATGCTAGCGGCTTCGTTGAAAACTTCACCGAACTTGAGATTTGGAATAGAAGACGATATTATATACATTTTTTTTTTTTTTTGATTTTTATAACTATAAAAGACACATATCACGATAGCCAAGTCGACTTGGCGCTAACATCGTATATATAAATAATATAAATATACAAATAAATAAATAAAAACACATATATACATATATAAAATAACATAAAAATGTATAAAGGTCCCAAATATTTGAGTCCGATCTTACCACTTACATAGAAAGCCTTTGGACCGAACATTTTTCTGGGTGAGGTCCATTAGTCAATAATTTCGTTGTTGGAAGGAAAGGTAAAACTAATTCAATTTTCTTTAAGGGGTTACGCCACTGTAGTGTTTAGAAAAGAAATTTTCCTATCCTCCATTGTCCCAGAGTTTGGAGGAAACAAATCCATTTATTTAAGAAAAATTTTTCTTCCAAATTCTGAGTTCTTCCTCGAGCGTTTCGCAAAAGCTATCTGGGTCATAAGGATTCCCGCTTGGAAGTTACAGCCTAATGTCTTCCTTGGTGACTTCTGTCTGCTATAATTTACTATCATATTCAAACTTAACAAAAAGATTTTCCCGCAGCTTCATCGGGACGACTGTTGAGCTGATATGATGTTAAGAGCTATTCAAAAGGATTCAGTACTTTTGCTAATAAATTGAAAGTTGATAATGATGTTAATTGGTTTATAGAATTAGAGACTTTCGACAGTATGGTTAACGTAGAAACCCCGCAAAATGGAATTTAAAAAAAACAACGCACCGTTAAACTCTATTCTAAGGTTTCAGCAGTTGTTGAGCGAAAGTTGATTAATGAATAAGTTAATAAGAAGTAACATTTTTTCATGCAATTATATATTCTTCCGATTTCTACACACTTTTCTTTTACACTCTCTTTCATTTTTTAAAAAATTTATTTTTATCACGTTGCACTATATGCTTTTAATAACAGTCCTATACTGCCATTGGTATCATTCAATTGTCATAAAATTTATGTTTTCTACAAAATTTTTTAAGTTGACATTCTTGCCGTGCATTTTCTTTTCTTTTTTAATTTCGTTAGAATCGTTCTAATATTTTCTTTTAAAAATTACAATTTTCTTTACTTTTTCTTCTTTTTGTTTTATATTAAGCAAATCGTAGGTTCTCTGCGTTTGGCTTTAAAATTGAATTGAAATGAAGCTTTCGAAGAAGGGAGGTTAAATTAGAGCAATAATATTGATGTGTAAAAGTTTTAAAATTGAGAGTTGAAGAAAAACTGGCAATCCAATATATTGCGTGAAGAGATAAAAAACGAAAAAATGATTCATCCGCTTGCAGTTACGTTGGAGTGTCACTCCATCCTAACTCAACTGTCAAGAAAGCGTGACGTCCAATTAATACACGAAGCCATTGGAAAAAGGGACTGGCGCGTTAGTCAATGAAAGATAACAGTCACTAAAGTGATTATTTCATTATATAATCCAGAGAAATGTATTGATATTCAGTTTCGATCTCTGATAAGGGGCCCCTACACCTGATCAGTGGGTACTAAACAGTCAACCGAATAGAAAGTTGGCAGCTAATCATAAGAATAATAATATTTATTACTTCCTGTTAACATTTTTACATTTTTTAGACAATCGCTACCTTATTGATTACTTAATATCACATCAATATTGCGAAATTTCTTATATCTTGTGCTGATGATATCTTTCTTTATGTTTTATATTAATTCTCATATTAAAATATGCACAGATTTTTCATTCATTGAGTTTTGTGCTCTTACATCGACATTCAGAATTTAGTGAAAATTTGGAAAAGCAAAAATCATTATAAATTGTTTGGTATCGCAAAAACCACCAACAGTTAAGCGCGATTTAGCTATTATAGCTTCTCTCCCTGAATCTTCATTTTTGCGATCGATGCAGACTTTGTTGCTGATAAAATATATTTGTCTTTTCCAAAAAAGAGTCGAATGAGAAGAAAGAAAGAAAAGTGAATGTATTGTGATTAAAAGGCACATGTAAACATGTTTAGACGCTTGGTTAACCTTACGTATTAATATTATTATTATATGATTATCTCACACTTGTTCAAACTCCAAAACTACCCAAATTTTTAAAAAAATTGTTAGAATCGCAAAACTAATATAAATTGATAAGATTACTGCCAACGTCGTAAACTAAAATAACCTTATCCAGCTGGCGATTGCCATAAGGATTAACGATAAGTAGCAGAAAATGGGAATAACACAATGTGACGGTGAAACTTTGGCGTTGTTATGTCGTTTTCAAAAGCGTTTATTAGCAGAATATCTGTGGAAGGCAAAGTCAGTCGAGTAAAGAAAGTTGGATCCCGATATTCGAATGGTCACGGCCAGAAGAAGCATTCTCCATTTAAGTTGCTATAAATAATTTACAAAGAGATCCTTTGAGAATTGTAAATAAAAAAACTACGCTATTGCAAAAACCACAGTAACACGAACTTTCTCCCAAAACAAGTCGGATAAATGCGTAAATTCAAATTCAACTAAGATCACAAGTAAGTTGACGTAATAAGTTTTGAAAAGTCTACACAATTTGCCACACGTCCTTCATCAGAACTTCCGATATATAGAGCTTATGAATTATTATGATATTTTCGGAAAAAGTCGGAATCATTTCTTGACAAGAAGCATGTTCGTCATGTCATAGAATATGGATATAATTAAAATGACGTCCATGACATGTCTATCTTACTGATGTTCAAAAAAAGGTATTAGTTCAGAAAATGTACACAAAGAGTGCGAGGTGTCTAATATTTTGCACTAACAACCCTATGAAAAATTTAATTTCTTAGAAATAGTCTGAAGAAGTAAAGGGTGGAGTTTTTAAAATTTTTGTTGTATCCAATTCTGCATCGGTGGTCTTTGGTGATCATTAGTAGTATCACGAAATGAGTTGAATCTATTGACATGGGCAAAAATATATTTACTGGGATAAAAGTTTTGGTTTTAAAAGAAACATTTGCTCGTTTTAGTTTATTGAAACTCTTTCTCCGTTGAATATGGTAGCATTATTCAAGACAAAAGAGTTTAGAAAATTTTTTTAAATGAATGGTATTTAATATATAGTTTCTTCTGCTTTGTAGTGAACAACGAAATACCCTCATTTTATCAATTAGTTGTGAAATTCGGTTTAGTTTGTTTGCAAATTTTGGCAGAGATTTTAGTACTTCTTGCATGCAGCTTGATATATTCAAAAGACACATGTATCGTGCTACACAAATTGATAACATATCAAAAGTTAAAAGAAATCAGCTCTGTGCGCATATCGTCGTATTTTGGGATGGATCCAATAAAATTCGCTATTTATTTGGTATTGCTCGTGATTGCTTTGTTAAGTTAAAAGTTGTAAAGTCAATTGGTTCACCTACGTATAATGACACAACGTGTATATAAAGTGCACATTTGGAGTCCTAGCGCTGTCTGTAGCGATATAAGTAACCTATAGTGTCAACAAAAGGGCGGACAAATTTGGAAAGTCAAGCGTTTTTATATAGAATAATAAAAAAAAGGGTAGGAAAGTTGTCTTTAACTGAGCCAAGGATAAGAAAATCTGTCTAGAAAGTGGGCATAGACGTGTCGAAACTCTCACCTCCACGAAAGAGCAGTTTTTTTCTTTTTGACTTTTGTGATGGAAAAACTACAAACCAGCTGAAGCAGGACCAGTTAGGTTGTAAAGTACGTTCATGTCGTAGTAGTCATGGAGAAGGCCAAGTCAGCTGTACCCACTGATGCATATGTATCTTGAGCAAGAATAGTTTGCATTTGATTAACCGCGGGCTCAAACGTCTGCAATTGAAACCGTTCAGACGGTTTGCCAACGTGGGAGACGGGTAGCTGTATGGATTTTATCCAATTTCAAAGCACTCTTTGTTACTTGTACTGATAAGTTGACAAAGTTCGGCGAAACGAACGACGTAATAACACCTGGTGGCCCGCCTGGAGATAAAAGCATTATTGCCTATGGTAAAATATGGCAGAATACGACTGTGCAACACCCAAAAGGGTTTTTAGTGTATCTGACGTCGGCTTCAATTTTTGCCAATCCTCCAGTTTCGCGTCCAAATGCAGCCACTCACCCATCATCTGTGGTAGCAACTGCAGTTTCACCTGCTGAAACCCTAACCTTAGTTAGGAGGGAGGCGATGATTTCAGTTGCTACTACAGATTCCGATTCAGTGGGGGCGGCAGAGGTAGCTGTTGTACGTCGTAGGTGGCGGCCCCAGTCTCAGACTGAATCTACACTTTTGAAAAATCTCGCTGGTATTGATGCGATATTGGTATCTGACGTTTCGGGAATAAGTATATTAAAGCTTAATGTCAGAGAGTGTAAGAACATTTCGTCATTCACGATTCGGTGTCCGCCAAGTCTACTTGAGTGTTTGATGAAGAAGTAATTATGGTCATATGGTCTATTGATTGAGAGGTTTTGGATTTTACGTTCCGCGTTGTTTATCGATTCGGTACGATTCATTCCTCGAGAATAACTAATGATTTGTCCAAATAGAATGAACCTTACAACCGAGTACATGATTATAATTTTTTTAAAACGAGTTATGAATTTTTGTGCACTCAGTTAAGTGTCGTAAAATGGGTTACCGATCTTAATAGCCTTTTCACTCTCTTTTATAATACGTTGAATTCAATATTTCCACGCTTTGTACCCGTAAAGCTGGCTGACAGTAAGTCTAGATATCCGTGTATCCTTATCAAGTGCGCGGAGATTTTCGTTAAACCGACTACGGAGATTTTTAGTTCGTCTTTAGCTAATGGAGTTTTTCCTGGTATCTTGCAGCTATATTCTACCGTTACCTAAGTCTGGCAGTAGGAAGTGTAGTGAAAATTGTAGAGGTATTGAGAAACAATCTACCAACACCTTTTGAAAAATTTGTAAGGAGTAATCTTGCTAAACTTATTAAATCAGTTGTTGTCATTAGCATGGTTTTGCGAATGGCCAATCTACTATTACTAATCTTTTCATGTTTTGTCTTTGATTCATTTAAAGATGGTATTCAAGTGGATGTTATTTATATTGACATTATTATGGCGTTTGATAGAGTTGGCCATGGCCTACTAGTTATTAAGTTAAAGAAAGTTGACCCCGGCCTTGTAAAATGATTGGTTCTTACTTTGCGGATCGTTTGGAGAGAGTTTTATTTTAATCATATCTTTCTGAGAATATATTGGTGAAATCTAAAGTTCCTCCGTGGAAGCAACTAGGTCCGCTTTTGTTTCGTCTGCTTACAAATTGTCTCCCTAATATAAAGCAACATTGTGGTATACTAATTTATGCAGACGATGTGTAGCTTTTTAATTCTTCTCAAAATTTTGAAGATTTCCGTTCCCTTGAGTCTGGTTTACCATTATTGGATGAATAGTGTACGGCAAATGGAATGGCATTAAATATAAAAACTGCAAATCTATATCTCTTAGCATACCGTCCCCTATCAATTATAATCTACCTGGAGACCCTTTGACATCGATTTAATGATCTGCTGTATTCTTTGACGGTAAACGGATTTTTAATCTGCATGTGAAATCATTGGTGCGTAAGGCCATATCAGTGGTCGAAAGAGTTTAATGACCCTTATGTAACGAAAGTCTACACTACGTTGGTAGGATCCCTAGTTGAACAGTCCTCTGCTGTTTGCCTTGCGGTGATTAGCACGGGATACTAAAAGGGTATTTTTCCTTATTAGCATTGGTTACTTCTGATCGATTTACGTAGGCTTGAAGATTGATCCTTGGCATAGGCTTTTTAATGAAGCTTATTCAAAGCGCTTCGTCAGCACTATTGCTTAGCTAGCTAGATTTTCATAGTCCAGCAATTTTCTTCCACTTCGGTTATCTCAATGTAAAAGTAATTATGAACTCTTTTCCCCCTTCCGTGTTTTATGTAAACAATTTAATGACTATTATTACTAATTTTCAATAGATGATCGAAGCGATTATGTAAAATCATTGTTGTTTAAGCAGGCAGTATTGACGCTCCATATAATTTAATTTGGCTTAGGGGGAATTTTCGATATCCATGATATTGCAGCATAATAGAAGGGCTGTTAACTGAACTGTTTACTTTTTACTATATGGACGATCTATTTCTCATCGCAAAACTAGTAGTTATTACACTAACTTTGACATTATGTTACAAATGGGAATCAATACTTTAGTACAAAATTTTTATTAAGAGCGAAATTACAGGAAATTAAATATTCGATGAGTTTATTATTATTTATTTTATTTCTTGGTGCTTATGCATAACCATAAGAAGCCATTTGGCGGGTATTATACATTATTCTATTAAAGATATTTTTACCGTTGCTCTGCTGATATAATGTAATTTGATTTGTATAACTCATCTAAATTTACTTCATTATAAGGATACTTAGCATTGAATATATTTTGCGTTAAATAAATAAATAAATGAAATTGACAATAAGCAACTAAATTTCTATTAAAGAACCGTATAATGCGGCATAAAAATATTAAGAGATTTTTTGCTATTTTATTAAATGAATGCTTTTTTATTTTATTATCCAATCTCCAATCTGCTTTATTGCTGGCAGCAGAAATTAGAATCTATCAACTAGTTTCACCATACACCAAGCATAATTTTATAAGACGTCTGTCCTAGTTTCACAATTGGTTATGGTGGTTTCGCTTTTTTGAAACAAAAAATGAGAGTCTCGTTTTTACAGTAGTTTTCATTGTGAGGAATGATTTACTATAAAAATGGTTCGATTTTGTTGAATTTCAACATAGAAACTTGGTGATACGGGCTACGTCCAGCCTTGCGCAAATATTCTAAACTTGTTCTGTGTTCGACGTTTAATTTCTTAGTAATGCCATGGCTGCTTACGTTTTGGATTTTTTCTGTTCTTTTGTAAGATGGTGTCGACTTTTTCAGCAAAGCAAAGCAAAGACCGGAGCGAGTTCTTGACATTGAAACCCGGCTGTTTTTTGCGTTGAAAGAGGCCTATTTTTGACATTGAAAGTTGCAGAAGGGAATATAGCAAACCCGACCGTAAACCCCACAGATTTTTCCGCGTGCTTGATACATGTAGACTGAAATGTCAACATTCAAATGAGCACCAATGTGACGCAATCTCGTTAGCTCGATATATGATGCAAAACAACATTGAGCAACAAAAATCTCTACACTCTATATAAAACTCACAGCTTCTCCTCGCTGTAAAAGTTTTCTTTTCTGGGTTTTACTGACTTTTAAAATAATTTTATATCTCTTACAAATTTAAAGCCTAACTAACGAAAAAAAATAGTTAATATCAAACTAATTTCTTTCCTGGCTAATGACAGTAAAATTGCTACCAACACTTTTTCACGTTATTTGTTATTAAGAAAAAAGATATGTTGTGCGTTTTTATCTAACGAAAAAAATGAAAAACTGTTTCAAGTTCCGACGCCTTTTTATATTTATGGCAGAAGCAATGCATACATATGATTTTGTATATGTGTACTGATTTCTGTCAACATGCAAAAACGCCATCAATCACTTACAGCCACCAAGGCATTGTATGTAAAAGCAGTCCAGTCATCGAATCTTTTTACATGCGCTTTGTTTTACTTTAACCAACAGAGAGAACAATGCACACATGAAATGAATTGAAAAACCAGATAAATTTGTATATTCGCATGTATGTGTCAAATCTCTGGATTAACTTGTCTTTTTTCGCATATCTTGACTCGTTGAAAACAGAAATGAATATTTGAGAAAATTTAGCAGAATGTTTATTGATCTGCCGATCTACCAGTGATCGTAGCTACTGTTTTGGAAAGCCTCTGACCACGGTTGAAATGTCTTCACAGATGTTTGTGATGCTTCTCTCGCATGGGTGGTTGGCTAGCCTGTTAATTGTGGTGTTACTTCTTAATTATATTGTTTGGTTTAAGGCGAAAAACCTTTCCCGCATTCACTTTATTATCAACGTAAATTTACAATAACAAGCATTGTCTTTGTTTCTATTTGTAGAACGAATGTGTTCTTGCAATTTCATACGAATAATAAATGAGTTAATAATTGCTTCGAACATCTAAAGAGAAATTATACATAATTTTATTTTAATTGTTTGACAAGATGTGTTCAATACACTTTTACAACTAACCTCACAAAGTCTTGAGGAGCGGAAAAAAGGAATCGAATCAGCGGATACTTGAGAGTTACAAACTTTGTCCATGTATTATACCATTTCTGCGTACATAGTATTCACACATTAACTGCTTTGCAGTTTAGTCTACACGAAAGAAGAAGGAAAATAAATAAGCACTTACTTTTTTATTTAAATGTTCAGAGTTTATTTAACGTAACTCTCGAAGTTAGAGCCATTTCTCGATTCAAAATGTTATAGTAAATGAATGAGTAAGGTCGATTAATTTGCGAAAAATAAATATATATAAAAACAAGTAGGAAAGTTGTATTCGCCGGTGGTCGAATCTTGAATACCCACCACTATGCTTTTCGCATTCTACTCTCCAAGTTCGTTTATTTGATGTCCATATTGCTGGTATTATTAAGAAAAAATTAATTTACCAGGTCGCGGTGTCTATCATATTCATTTCCAGGCAGATAATACATTTTCATTTGAGAGATGTACAAAATAATTTTAAACATTCTGTATTGTTTACGTTATGATAAATAAGCATAAAACATCAAAAGAGTGAAAAAAGAAAATTTAATTGTTTGTAACTTTGTGTGAACATCGCCGATTTGTTCCATTTTCGCATGTAAAGAGTAGAGTGTTTCTCAAAGTAAATGTGGAAAATTTGAGCCTTCTCACTTTAATAATTTAGGAGCAACGAGCAAAAATCCATAAATTTTTATTAAATAAAACGAAGTTGCGTTCAGTTTACGCTTCACTGCTTCTGCGCTTCTGCTCCAACCAATTTGGCCCATTTTTAATACCAATCTGCATGCAAACACTTACAATGTTTCTGCGAAATTTGAACTTGATGTCTTCATTTTCGCGATCAGGAGAGTGTCAACCACAAACACTACATAGACATACAGACGGACAGATATGGCTAAATCGATTCCGAACTTCGCGCTGATCAAGAACATATATACTTTATAGGGTTCTGAAGCTTCCTTTTGGGTGTTGCAGACATTATGGAAAAAAACAAAACTGAGTATACCCCCATCTTACAGTTATGGTTATAAAAATAATAAAAAAAAATTTCTATTTGAGATTTTAAAAGCTAACAACATAGGCTTGGCATGGTAAGAGTAACATGAATTGTGGTATTATTTAGACCTTGAAGCCTTAATATATATTTCACATCCCACCAAAATTCTGCACAGCATTGCATACATATTTTTGTGATTAGCAAAGAAAATCTACCTGTGCTCTAGCTATGGATTATCTCCTTCTCAAAGTTGCTAAAATGGGGATTTGGAGAAAATAGTTTTCTAAAATACTGAAGTCCTAACTGAATCAGATTGATTTCGCTATTCCTAATTTCGTAAGGTGCCCGAAGTAAAACGAAATTTTGTACTTAGGCCTTCTTCTATATATCCAAACTTCAAATTGCGGCAACAATCGTAATACGCTTTTCTTTACTTATTTATTAAGTTCCACTTGCAATTCAGGTACCCTAAAATAACAGCCGAATAGCTATCCTTGGTGAACATATTTGATTGAAATTACGGATTATTGTGAAACTTTAGACATTAAAAGTTAATTTAGATACGATGTAGGCAAGACACAGCAGAGTTGATTTAATAGTATTTAAAATGTCTGATATTCAGATTAAGTTATAGATATTATTTGAATTTTTGCAGAGGACTGTGAAAGCTTGTAATTATGTTTACTCTTTCTTATGGAAAAGAAATTCGTAGACCAGCGGTTAGGAAACTAGAAATTAACCTCCCTCAATAATGTCGGCGAGTCAATGGTAGCATTTATTAACTTAACTAAGATCGAAACAATGAAAATAAAGCTAAAGAAAGCTGTAGGAACACGACCGATGTATGTGCGAGTTTTAGCATCAAGAAGCTCATTTATAATCTTTTGTTAGATATTGATCGTCAACCTCTTGTAACATGATTGTCTGCGACACGTTCTTGCACATTGTTGTGTGATAAAACATAAGTTAAAAAGGTCAAAAAGGTCGGAGGCTGTAAACGGATGGACGCACGTATCATTGATAAGATAGCTAGTTCGGAAGTAAAGGGAGGGTGCTTAATATTTATCCCACAAACTGTAACTTTTGAGTTTTGTTTTGTAGCATTTGTTATAAATGCAATCCTGTAGCGGAGATGTTAAATTCAAAAAGGACCTTTATGATCATATGAAAAACGAAAAAAGCTGAAGTATTGGTATGCCCATGAGAAGGGAATGAAAAAATAAAGATCTGACAGGGAAAAGAGCGTTCGTTTGGTTATAGTAGGAGAATGGTGCTTGATATTGAAACACGCTGAAAACTCGTGTTGCTTTTATTTGCCATTTATACAAAGAAGATATAAAAAAATTGAACAGAATATATTTTACGAACCTTGAACGAAAAAACGTTGTATATGATAACTAAAGCATTAGTCGATCCTGAAATGGATTCTTATAGAAAAATCATGTTAATCAATTATTTAGTGCTATTGAGATATAGTTAAACAGTTTAGTTTCTAAGAAAAAAAGGAATAATTTGTTCTCTTTGCGTATGTTTGTGAACTGCCGTGCCCAGTCTTTAAAATGAATATATATGGTCGTGTGCGTTCTGGCAATGGTACTACTAAACATTCCGTCGCTAGCTACAAAGCTACAAAGCATTGGGGTGCTTGTGAAAGCCATGCGAATTAAAATTACGTCATAGAATCCCGTAATAGTATGGTCTTTACGAACCTAGGGTAACAAGAGCAGCCTGTAAAGTCATCTGTAGCATCTTGAATATCTACACCATTCTCAACAATAACTACAACCACACCATCATCATCATCATCTTGTTGTCTTCACCCTAACTCCAGGTTTTATCTTTGTTTATTTCTTACGCATTGGCATAATATTATTATTAAATACGAAAAACAACTACGAAAGTTATATCCGGCTGGGGTCGAACCTGTCCTATCCACCAGGACTATTATTTCAACTCTTGTACATAAATAGCAGAGTGTTTTATAAAGTAAATGTGACAAATTTCAGCCTTCTATCTTTCATAATTTGTAAGTGATGAATATAAATCCATTAATTTCTGTTTATCAAAACTGAACTGCGGCCAGTTTTTGCTCCACTGTGTGGAGCGTTTATGTTCCGACCACTTGCCTCAATTTTTAATGTCGATCTGCATGCAACCCCTTTCAATGTTTCCACCTAATTTGAAGTCGACATCTTCATTTTTGCGTATCAACAATACACCACACAGACACACGGATAAAGAGACACACAGACAAAATTGGAGTTGGATGGGCAGTAAGAAGGTTTAGAAAAAAATCTACGGTCCAGAAAGGCTGAAGGTGCTTGGAGGCAGGTCACATTGTTAGGAATCACAAAGGAGATTAGAATGGAAGCAAGTGCTGTCTAAAGCGCAGTGAAAAGGGCTAACAAGTAACAGACCCCACTAAGCACAAGTGCTGTGTTATACGTAAAGAACACGATAAGCCACATGACCTTGCTGACAGAAATTGCCTGATAAATACACGCGGTACTTTTAGTGGCGCTAGTATTAATAAAAAGCAGATATGAAGATGAAACTAAATACAAATCATTGCAGGTCACTACTTTCAAATGCGAGTAGAGAGAGAGAGAGCAATGGACTCGGAAAAAATCCGGTACCTATCACAGGTGACTTCAATACCTGGGCGGTTGATTGTGGTGGCAAACGGACAAACTCTATAAGCAGAGTTATACTTAAGTCCTTAGCCTCCCTTGATACGACAATCCTAAACTTAGGTTCCGAAAATACATTTAACATCACGGTCTTCGTTCCGCGATCGAAATTGTCATGACTAGCAGCGCCTTGGCATAGCGAATGGAGTGGAGTGTTAGCAATGTCTATATCTGTTAAACTTAATATTGCGTAAACAATGTTCGACAAAGTTTATTCTATAACTGAAAAAACTTTATATAAAGCTTTCACAAAAAAATATATCAATATTCAAAAACTATTTTGATGAATAAATAAATAAATAAAAAGCCGAAAGCCTTAGATGCTAGTGCTTTTAAGACTTTAATCTTAGAATTTATTCTCTGGCTAAATTTAGATAATAATAATAATAATAATAATATTTTGATGAAAATATTTAAGTTGGTTTTATTAGATTTTTCAACAATATCCACAGCAACCACCTAGCAATTACATGTAAACTGCGGCAGAGCCAACGTACGAAAAATACGAAACGGCCTCTTAGGGTCCCCAAATCGAAAGTAGAATGGCTAGACATGGAGCTATATGGGCACATGCTAGAGGAAGCAAAACCAAGAAACTCGGAAAATGCCTTGGTAGCAGAAGTTATGCAGCGAATTATACTAGCTTTTGATGGATCAATAGCTAGATGCTCTTTCTATAAGCAGAAAAATCAAGTATTCTGATGGATCGGCGATATAACCGAATTAAGAGCTGAATGCAAAAGTGTGAGAAGACTATCGATGTGGACTAGTGCCTATCTCAGCTACCAAACGGAGTGAAAACAGAGGAAAAGACTATTTAAAAAATCTATTCCGGTCAGCAAGAAAAGTTGCTTTCAAAACTTAATTGAACCGCTAGAGGAAGATCCATGGGTTGCGGCATACAAATTGGTATTGAACAAGTTTAAACATTTAAGCTAACCAATGTGTCCAGAGTTTGTGGAGGAAATAGCCGGCATTTCGTTCCCACCGGAACGCACGCTTGCATACGAGCCATTGATAGAGACAGAGGAAAACATTAGATTCACCTCAGCTAAAGAAATTGCCGCCATTGCAAAACAAATTAAAGTCAACAAAGCCTCGGGTCCCACTGGTATCCCCAACTGCTATAAAGCAAGCCATTGTAACAAAAACCGCGATGTTTGTCAAAACAAACGGAAACAACGAACGCTCGTGTTACTGCCAAAGCCAAATAAGCCCCTGCTTGAACCAACAGCATACCGACTTATTTGTCCGCTGGATCGGCCGTTTGGCGGGTGGCACATTCGATTTCAGGAGAAAGAGGAGCACGGTAAATGCAGTAGAAAGTGTCACCAATATTGCAGCAGGAGCTATAGATGGAAAACGTTAGTCTGAAGGCAACAAAAAGTACTGCCTAGTTATAACGTTCGACATGCTGTTAGAAAAATGCGTTCAATTCGGCAAATTGGTACTGCATCATGGCTGCCCTCCAGAAAAAAAGAGTACCGCATTATCTGATCAATGTCGTGGCCTAGTAATTTTCAGGCGGAAAACTCCGATGTGAAACGCAAGATCAACGTGATCAAAATAGTCGAGAAATAACTGCACTGAGTGGATTTAAAGCTAGCTCAAGAAAAGACAGAACACAGAAGCGGTACTAATCTCAAGCAAAAATTTGGGAAAGATCACGTACAAAATTGGCGATACCGAGATTTGCCCCCAAGACGCCATAAAGTATGTAGAAACGTATAATGTTAGCGTATAAAATGAAATTGCAACGCTCGAATGCAAGCGCATCGGATGCATCAAAGGCTACCACACACGCGACGCTCAAGGCAGGGCCATAGAAGCATGTTGGTTAAGGTGATATGGAACTGTATTTTATGCCGTTTTATTGTAGAGACATTAAAACAGCATATCGGCTCTGTGCTCTAAGAGCTCGCGCCGCATACCGCACAGTATCAGAAGAAACGGCGTTGGTCATTGGTGGCGTGATTCCACTCGACCTGCGGGCGAAGGAAGGTGCCTGCAAAGCCGGAATGCAGAGCGGGCGGAGTGACGAGGTTAAAAGGCGATCAAGATTCAGTTTGCTAAAAGAATGGCAGAATCAGTAGAGTAAGGCGAACAAAAGTAGATGAATACGTAGACCCATACTGGACCTCCAAGCTCGGTTTAGTAGCCGGCATGTTGACGTGCATTTTTACATAACTGAGTTGCTAAGCCGCCATGGACGATTTGTGCAAACACAAATTTGAACAGGGCTCATTTGGTAGTTTTCTAATTGAGGAAACTAAAGTGTGATCTTTGTTTGTTCGAAATACAAGGACGAACGACGAGAATTTTCTCTCCCTGACAATATCGTGACAATAATGCTGCTGGACTAGGAGAAATGGGAAGCAGGAACAGTGTTTGCCGCTAATACACTGAAGAAACGAAGGGCATTAACGCAGTCTAATAGATAGTGCCTAAACGGCAACACTTCTTGTAAAAATATACCTCTTCACGTTCATGCTAGAGGGTAGGAAGAGGAGTATAGGTGGATTTTAGCGGCTTAAAGTCTCGCACTGACCCAAATAGGCGTTTTTCGAGAGTTTTCCACTTCAAGAAAAAAAAAAAAACAAACACACTGTAACGAGTCTTGTTTGGCGGAGTATGCTCCCCAGGATCCTTCCAGAAAATTTATATAAAAAAAACTTGGACGTCCGGATTTTGTTCTTATTATTTGGATTTATTATTTACGAGAAATTAGATAAGCGATTTCTAAGGGGAGTGGGAGAAAAACCAGCGTGGTGACTCTTGTTTAACGCTTTCAATGTTTTTTTGTTCTTTCCAAAAGATTATTTTTCACGTTTTAACCGTATCGCAAGATTCTGAAAAAAAAGAATACGCCGTGGATGTTATAGCAGCCAACCTCGGCCTATAACAGTTTCACGTCGCAGGTGATAGTGTCCTTCTGTCATTCGGGGATGACGACTAAGCCAAACCTGCCATCCCCTATCCGTACAGTCAAAACCCAAAACTAGCAGCAACGTCAACTAGTTATTTAGTCCGTGTTCACTTACCTCTGGCTGCTGTAACACGACTGAAAGGTTGAGCGTGCCGCGACGCGCTCTTTTATAGTCGCGATCACCATCACTGACCCGTTACATAGATATGTTAACTATACCTGCGTTACAACCTCAATACTGACTTGCATGTGTGTTGTAACGATATTCTTACACATCTATTATTACGTATGCTAACTTAGGTCTGGGCGAACATGTGTACATGGCCGTTTTGCCTGCATCTATATTGTAATCTCAGCTCTCACTTGTATAAGTATTATTATTTTCCTCTTATGTATATCTTATTGTTAATAATACCTTAAGTACCAACTCGTATTATCTTATTTCTAGTGCTGGCTTAGGTACCGAATCGTATGATGTTGTAAGCCGCAGAACCGTTAAGCATGCCTTCACCATATCAACATGCATAATTTTATAAATTCTTTTTCCTTCTCTATTGCAATGTTTGCTTGTATGCATGTTCTTATCTAGGTAACAAATCGTACGATTTTATAAACCGTTGAGCATACCTTCATGTGATATGCATCATATCAACATAATTTTATAAGCTTCTTTTTTCTCTACCGCAATGTTTGCTTGCATACCTATCCTTATGTCTGCTTTATTGTTATTGCCGGTCTAGGTACCAAATCGTATGGTTTTGTAAGCCGCGAAACCGTTGGGTGAATCGATTATTTCTATATATACCCTTTCATATCTAAGAACAAAACCGTATTTCTGGTAAGTATAGGAAATGCTACGGCATATTTATTTAGCATTTACATTGTCATAATTGGTGAGGGTGCAAAGCGATTCCTTACAACACTGACATGCAGACGGAAGGCGCCAGTTAGGTAAAGGCTTATGATAAGTTCAGCCTTTGGTAATCTACTCAATAAACGTAACTGTATTCAATTGTCGGGCATCTAAACATGAACGAACCTTTCTTGGCTTTTGAAGTAACTTATCAAACTGGGTTTTCTCTATAACCCTTAGACCGAGCATTCTATCAATTTCTATAAACAGAAGTTGTTCTACAACCGATGAAAAGGCAAAATGCCTCAGTTTAATAGGTTTACTCTCACCTCACCACCATCAATGGTACGAGATATATTGAGAGATATGGGTGAAGATATATCTTCATAATCAAAGAAGACTGGCAATGAACATGAGGCAACGTTCCGAAGGTTGAACGTTATCAGACGAAATGGTTGAAAAAAAAATGCTGTTCCAATGAGTGGTGCCCCACATTGGGCGCCACTATGCTTAACATAGTTGCCCGCGATGTAATATCGTAACCTTTGTTCCCTGTTGTGCAAAAAACTTTATATGTTAAAAAGATTAAAAAGGTCAGAGACTATAAACGTATGGACACACGTGGAATTGATAAGCTCACTCTGTACCCAGTCCTACCAATGGCCTAAATCGGCCCATGATTTTACATGAGGCAACCCGAAGTCGGTTCCGACTATCGTGAATTTATTCTTGGTTTACATTTGAAAATATAACTTTTAACGCCAAAACGACTTAAATTTGATTTTGTTTATATTAATAAGCAACAGAAGAGACAGGGAGAGAGAGTGATAAAAGGAACGGAAAATATTTAAAGAAACTATCAAGAATTTTCAATTTAATTAGGTACATTTGCTTAATGTTCACATATTTGCTTTTTACTTCTCTGATTTAAGTTTTTATTTGATATGTTACAGTCTAGATTGGACTTGACTTTACTTGATCTAATTTACTTAACATCGAAAAATTCGGAGACTATATGAAGTTGGTGTTGCACCGTAATGCTGCGTATACGCTGCTGCTGCCAAATTTTAGGATGATGACGAAGGCAGAAATAATGATGTTACTAAAATTTTTCTGTTGACCTGTTTTTTCGTCTTTGGTGCTGTTGGTTGATGCGGACACTTTAGCTTTGCCAACAAGAAAATTCCAAGTGTCTTTTTACATAAATTGTTCGATGCGTACGGTAAATATGAAGCATGCCCACCATAATATCGCAGAATTTCAATGAATTTCGTATTTGGTTATTGTCCAAAATATGGCCGGACGATGCT
Source organism: Glossina pallidipes (assembly GCA_000688715.1). NCBI lineage: Eukaryota > Metazoa > Arthropoda > Insecta > Diptera > Glossinidae > Glossina > Glossina pallidipes. Next base: position 123,760 of record KK500070.1, read on the forward strand.
ATTTTTTATAAATTATTTAAAATCCATAAAGAGGATAGCCAGTTTTTTTTCTGTCTTTGCACAACAATTAAATATTCGAATTCCTTCTCATTTGATCTAAGGACTACTAAAATTGCTTGGAATTTGCGTTTTTGTTGTTACTTTTGTAATTAAATACGTACAAAGTTAATTGCAATTAATGCGTAAACGTTTTTGTGTAAATTTAAATATACATATATGAGGCTGTGAAGGTTTTTACAGAGTAAATATATTAATAATAATTTACTGAGTTGTACATATATAAAAAAGTCGGTTAACAACAAATAAAAGAAAAAATTATTTTTAATTATAAAAATAAGCGCAAAATTTCCTACACTTTCACACTTTATACTTCATTATTATTTCATTTTTCATAAATCGTTTGCAGGCGTTTTGTACACTGCAATTATTGGAGATGTACGCTTTTTAATTTTTTTATTATGTTTTGAAGATTATACATTGGGTTGAGTGAATTTTTATAATGATTTGGTTTTTTTAAATAATTGTCCAACTAATTAAATATTTTATATATATTCATTAAGTTTTCTTTTTCACAAACGAGATATATTTATCTCGTTCTCTATATTCCGATTCACTTTGCACACCTTGTATGCTCCTTAAACATCCTTTTCTTTTCTCCACAGGCATGGCATTATTTTAGCCAATGAATTTTTTTTCCTACATGTGCGGACATGTTCAGACGCATTCAAGGGTTGTAACTGGCCAGGAATTTGTATTCTTTATGGGGCTTTGGGTTTGTTTCTGCGTGTTATAAACTTATTGAAAATATAATTAAATTTTGATACACTTTAATAATAACATTGGGTAGTCGGGATAAATTCTTCCCCTTTTTGTGCACAGATACTATAGCATCGCTCATAGAATACGGGTTTAAATTTTTGTACATTTATTTGCTATAGTTTATGACTAATGAGCAAAAAACCAATTTTTCATTCTCTTTGAAAAAATCGCATTTTTTAACCAATTTTTCATTCTCTTTGAAAAAATTGCATTTTTTAAGATTTGGTAAAAATATGTCCTCGGATCTTACGTTTTTTCATAAGATTGCAAGATTTCTCGTAAAGTAATGTTTTAGTGGAATTCATTTGAACTTTATTTATGCGGATTTGTGTAGCCACATTTGCAAATATTTTTATTTCTCTGGGCTGTGAGCGTGGTGTTGTTATTGCGGCCAACTATTAATTACGGCATCTGGCACACATAACATGTGTGTTGTGTGATAAGGTTTGCTATATTGACTGTGTCCATATTACGTCCGATAACCCCAGTTTATCCTAGCGGTACCCGAACTATGTGAGCGTTCGCATGGTGAACCAAATAACACTGAATATTGGCAATAGCTTCCGAGAGAAACGATAGACACGCAAACAAGTTGAACGCAAACTCAAGACATAAATTAAATAAATTGATCGCTGGCTTTACGTGGCTTCGACTGCTATCAAATATTCAGAAGCTGAATTGGTCAGAAAACATCAGTCATTAGAAGTTGCACCAAATGGACTTGGCAGGCGTTGCAATCGTTCGGAATACCGAGCCTGCGTACTCGCATAGCTCATTGTGTAGTTTAGAAATTTACTTTCATGTAAGCCTGTCCAAATGGACATTAACGAACGACATTCTGGTCAATTTCAACAATATCGCTGCCAGGAACGCATTATGGAGGAAATATGTTTCCGCACGGTCTATTGTTTTATCGGATATCATTAGATGTTTATGAATGAACGTTTTATGCCACTATGCTTAAAACTAAACTTTTTATGTAAAAACCTAAAGAAGGGCGGGAGAATCGTCGAGTTAAAAATCCTCAATAAGGACCTGAAGAGTGCAATACTTAGGTCTATTATTCTTTTGTGAACAGGTTTAATAACCCCTAGCCATTTAGTCATTCATTGTTTACCTTTGTTATAAACAGCTTGCTGTTTCTTCAATTTATTATTAACAATATCTATCCTTCACAAGTCCATAAGATTATCCCAAACTGCAATGAATACTTCTAGCTTTCGTTGAAGGGAAATATCAAGAGCAGAAGTTTGGAAGGAACATCAGGATTCCACAGAAACGAAATGCACATATATACATAATAAAAACCGAATGTGCTAAAATTTTAATAAAAAAGCATCCTTTTAAATAGTGAAGGAGCAATTATATAATAGTTAATTCGAAAAGACTCATCTCAACGTAATAGAAATTTTTATGTGGGGATGAGAATGGGACGAGCACAACGTGAGACAGAATAATGAGGCGGTTCCAGTTTGTCTATCGAGAAAATTAAAAAAAGCCATTAAATAAAAAAGAAATCTTACAAGAAATGTAAATAATCGACAATCCAGTTTAATTTACGAACTGCGCTCAGCAACAATTCCGAAGGAAGAGATATAATAAGGCTGATAAAAAGTAGAAGACGTTATAGAAGTGCGTTTTATTATTTTTTTCTATACGTGCTTATTTAAATAGTTTTCATTATCGTAGCCTGGTCATCGAGAATGCGAGTTCGCCGATGGGCTCTATTGGGTGAGTTTTCTTCTATTTTTTTTACTATCGAAATTGAATGGTTGCTTTAATTAAAATAACTTTTCTTACATTGCTAAATTTTAAACTTAACTCAAGGTTACTTAAGCCACACATGGATTTTGTATTCGTGCACGTACCAACACATATACACACAAATAGAAAACTTTATAAAAATTCCATAGGCTCATTTTATTAACCCACCCCACTTTCCAGCAACCAAGATTTGTTGCTTTGGAGAGCGTTCGATATGCTAAATAATAGGTCGGACCATCTTGCTTTGTCGTGGGTTGTGATTGTTATATTTCTCGAAGAGAACCTGGGACCCATTGCCAGCAATAATTTTTTTCTAATTTTTGCTGTATGGCCCCGGCTTAAGAATTTGCCACTTGATCAGTCAGAGTACCAACAATTTTCCTATATCTGCTAAGCTTGATGAACTGTGTGTCCGCTATTTGCTATTAGCGAAACTTGTCTAAAAGAACGTTTCTCATTACCGACGTACAATCTATTCAGAAGTGCTCAAGCAGTTGCAAGTGAAGGGGATGTGTATCTATATATATCTGCATAATAACTTCAATTATAATATCGTGTTTCGAGTTATGGATAAGATGGTTTGTGAGTTTCTCTTTTGTTAGATTAAGTCCGCAAAGCAATAAATTCCTTTGACACGGCCCATCATAGCTTGCTCATAATATACAATTGTTATAGCAGTAGAATTTAATAGTGGCATAACTGCCTTTCGACTCATTTCAATGTTCAGCATTAATCCACATCTCTAATACCTTCTGATAAGCGAGAACATATTCATATGATTTATAATCTACGTCGGGCTATGGCTGTATAGTGCTAAATTTAAATTAAACAAAAAAAAATATGAATGGACAAAACCGCATTTTGTAATGTTTGCGAATCAATGGAAATAGTGAGTAATGAGTTTGCCGTTAAAAATGACAATTTCTTGGTTTATTTTAATTTTAATGTTATAAACCGAATTATTTAGACTAGATTGAAGGAGATAGTGGTGTAATTTCGAAATGAAGGAAGAGAACATTTTAACATCGTCCGCGTATGGATTGACTTAATCATCGATGGGGGAATATTAATGTAGAGGGGAAACAGCAAGTCCGTACCTTGAGGGAGGCCAGTGGAAGGAGACGAGCTTGTTGCATCTGTATAGCGGACACGAGGAGAACTTTTCCGCCCATTTGTGTTGTTAGCTTTATTACCAATAGACGAAAGTTGGTTTCTTCCTATAAGTAGGGATGAAGCACACGGTGCCATTGAAAGGTTTAGGGGCAAGATATTCACGTAAGTCATTATTGAAGGCAAGTTAAAGGGAGAAGCAATTGTTTCAAGCGCATGAGCCTTCATTATGAAATCATGTAACGTGCAACGATAACAAGAACCAAAAAATAATACAAAAGCGTAATATGCAAAAATGACTTGCTTATGGTTTACAACTTTCGAAGAGGAAAGGATAACCTCTCCATAAATTAACCTTCCCAAAATTTCCATATCAAACGAAAACAAAGAGGCACCATTCATCAAATCATGCACGGAAGCTTCATATGCTAACCGTAAAAACCTCACTGCATACAAAACTCCAGTTAACACACTAATCTAGTTTCCACAATTTTTACAAAAATTTATAATAATTTAGTAATGATGTCCACAATTTTGTTATCAAAATTTCGCATACGAAAAAAGCACGAATGCGATGCGTAGGGATTCCAAATTTTTATGAAATCTAGTGTTTTTTATAAAATTATTGTCAAGTATTGAGTTTCGGTATTGATATGCGTCTTCCCGTGAAACTGAGCCGCTTCCGCATAGATTCCGATTAGACACCACTCCACACCGTCGCTCAATAGAGTACATTCATAAAAACAAAACGAATGGACTATTCCAGCAATACGTGACTCGGTGCATGATTGCTCTAGCTGCTGAGTAGTTAGAAATTGCTTTAATAACTTCAACCGTGCAGTTTATTCTGGATGTGTTTGTAAGACTTAATATTTGCTCTTAATTATTACGAAATACGTTTCAAGTTTTAGAAACTGAAAAATAAAAGTTACTTAATTTTCTCGTTGATGTTCCTTAATTGTTCCGACTCTACTGATTTCCACAAAATATCCTATTTCTCACTGCTAGTGCAACTTTAACGCCGATAGTAAAGTCTTCAATGCAGACCGCCCGTAGGAAATTAAAATGTGGTAATTTCGTTACCGTTCTCTGCCATGATGCCATTGCGCCATATATTCGCAAACCATGTACTCATTAATGATTACAGGCACTTGTTCGACTGAATTAACTACAGTTTACAGATTTTTAAACCGCAGTAGTTTATCTTTCACTTATAAGCAATGGAATGTTTAAGTTCATATTTCCATAGCAGATCGCTTCGACTGCATTTTAAGTCCTTTCACCTCAGTAAATTTCCAATTACTCTTACCCATTCACTTGGGATCAATTCTATTTGTTTCAAAACAGGTACCTTGATATTCGCAGAAAACATGAAGCTGTTATTCACCTTCATTCCGATTTAAAATATATATTTATCTCTGGCTCCCTACACCGATTTAAAACATAGTCATTCCGTTTTATAACATTAAATTGAAAAGCAATGCAAGAAAGTATCATTTTTAATAAAAATTTCATTCATAACTGGCCACTTCATCCCATCCATTTCAAGGTCCCTTAAAATACTTTTGTTTTGTTTGCTTTTAAATGAACATCGATTTTTGAGGGCATCTGTGTATTAGAAGAATCAAAAATTAATAGATAAAACATAAATCGACAACTTTCTAGGAGGGTTTCACTTCACACAGGTAATCTTCCCGGAGTGTTTTGGAGAAAGCCCAAAAATGTTAAGCGAAAACCTTCTTCCAGATAATGAATTTGTCCCATATTCTAAAAGTTTCAAGGCATCTGCTAAGCCAATTAAGAAAAAGGAAATAGCTTCCAATCTTAAACCATTTGAGGTTCTTTATGAATAACGCTTATAATGTAATCTTTTTGTTCCATACATAGTATAAAGTCCAGTCTTTGTAATGCGCGAGTCCGCATCATGTCTAAACAAATATCAATAATAAAGTCGCGTTACGTTACGGCTATATGCTAAATAGCATCGTTGCGATTTGTTGCGAAGCCTTTACATGTTTACGTCGGTTTAGCGATACGCTCTCCATTTGATGTCCGTTTTCGTGTAAGATGTGTATATGACGTTGTTTCTTTTCTCATTTTTATTCTTATTTATTCAATTACATATAGATCTTTTAGTTGAAACTCCCTTTTTACTTAACTTGAAGTTATCATGTCGTAGTTAAGTCTATAATTTTTAATTCGTTAATTCAGCTGAACTTTTATTGTAACTGTATTTTATGCATATTTGAATACACAAGTAATTAAATGTCTCGCCTATTCTATCCTTCAAAATCCTTGATTTTTGAAAGGTAGCAAGGAATTAGTTCTGTTGTAGGAAACCATGTTCGGCTATAAATTTCCGTGGCCTTTCAGTACTGAAATAGAAAGATGAAACTATTTTGAAAAATCACATTTTTCAAGCTATTTATTTGTTTTTCAAAACTGACAAAATTGAATCAAATTTAATTTTTTGACATGGTACACGAATATTATTGCAAGAAGCAAACCACAACTAGAATAAGTTAATTATGCTTCTTTACATAAAGGATGGGGCACTCACGAACACTCAAAAAATCAAGGTCTCTTGAGAAACGGACTGGGAGTATAAATTTATAAACTATGTGATAAGTTTGTAATTCTCAAATTATTGCTGCTTATTTATTTATTTTATACTTTCATTTATACATGAAACTCAGCTAAAATAAATTAACAGCCGAATTCAATTGACTTTTAGAAGTAAATCTTATACTGGGAATTGCTAAAAACTAATACCAGGTATATAAAGAGAAATAAAGCGAAAAAAAAAAAACGAAGAGAAGAATAAAGTTCATGCATAAATAAATAAGAGAGAAATTTGCAAAAGTTTGGCAATCGATAACAGTAAACAACACCAGTTAATTTGCGAACCGTAGTAAGATGTTAATATTGCAAGTTAGTTTAAATACGACATAGACGAATCGCTCGTATGATGAGGGTAGTGGTTTTGATAGACTTTAGAGACCGGTATTGGGATTAAACGATATATATCATATAGATGTCTACAAGATGTTGACTAAGTTTTTTGAATATAAAATTCCTAGAGAAGAAATTCGTGACATCAAAGTTTGTTGCACCATATAATGTGGGTCAATCGATAGTACCATTTACTAACTTAATTAAGAAGGAAACACTAAGAATATCTCTACGTTTCTCAAGTGACGGAGCCATAAGTGGCTGCTTGAGGGACACCCGACATCAAAGGAAATTCATGCGAAGTAAAGGTGTTAAACAAAACCCCGAATCATCTGTTATGAAGATAATAGCTTATCCATTTCAATAAATACAAAGAAAAGCAACAAGCCAGGAGTTTCAACATCAATAAGTTATTATTAACTAACTCAAATAGTTTAATAAATACTAAAGGTTGCCTTAATTTTGGTAGGTTATTTCTACAGGTAAAAATTATAAAGAAATGGGAAATACCAGTGTACAAAACGCTTGAATTCGATGATTTCGACCTTTCTCTATATAAAAGAATAGTTTTCCTTTTAATATTACTGATTTATTCGGCGTGCGCCGACGGCAATCATGGAGCGGTCAAAATACTTCTTCTTCCAAATTCATTACTTTTGTTGTTTATTTGAAGGAATCTGCTGGCGAAGCCTACCAAACACGTTCAGAGCTTTACGGTGATGCTGTTTCATTATATCCCAATAGTCGGTTTTATTTCCAACGGTTTAAAAGTGGAGACACGAAATGATTGAAAATGCCGATTTTCGACAACAACAACACCTGACTTCAAAAGCTGATTAAAAATTTTTGAAATAACACCACAGAGCTCGCTAGAGCATTATTTGAGTATACATGATTGAACGCCATCAGGCTCAGGCCCACAACTATATTGTACAAACCTCAAACCATCATGAAACCAAACGTCATTTTCTAAAATGATCACGTTAAAAATCGAAATCAAGTCTACGATCTGATATGGATAATTAACGATTATATCGGAGTAAGCAGTTAAACTATTTTGGCAAAAGTATTCCACGAAGCGAAGTGGTTTCAATATCATCAGAGGACTCGGAGTCATTGAGAAAAACCTGCGAAGGATATATAGAGATATTTCTTTTCAAGTTAAGAAGCCCACAAAAATATTTAGGATTAGTAAGCGGTGGGAATTTTATCGACTGAAAATATCTGCAAAAATTTTGAAGATACAGGTAACTACATCTGTGCGGGTAGAGAGCAATTGCTTTGAAGGCGAAGTTGTCTGATCGGAAGGGATGCCAAATTAGCTAGGTTTAATACAACAGAACAATGGAGCATAATGTGTGAAAGATGAGATTTAAGTAGTAAAATATGGGTTTTATTAAAATTATATTGTTTATTTTAAAAAGTTGGATTTGACACGCAGTGGTTCAAAGGGCCATTGTGCCTTTTATGAAAGGAAACGCAAATTACTGGTTGATACGGATCCTCAGGTAAACTACAAGGTGGACAGCGATTTACAGCTATCTCCGGGAAACTGCCAAAAGAAATATCTAGAAGTCTGCCATTCCAATTAGGAATAAAGTTGCATTGAAGTAGATTACGATTAAATAATTCATTGAAAAACACAATAACTCTATCATGTAGCTCTATCAGATGGTGAAGGGGGGACCACACAGACTGAATTATCACCAAGTGACTTGTGGCAAATTGAAGTCTCCCAGCGCGATGACTATGTCAGTAGATTTAGACTTTTCGAGCACATCGCAAAGGTGGGCAGCATGTTTCTTGTAAATAGAGTTACCCGAATTTGGCGGAATATAAAAGCAAATTGCGTATACCTGTTTATTATCAATTTTCGCCCGAATGGCAATAAATTCAACGTCGGGAGGAGTAGGAAATTCAAGTGGATAGGATAGGACTGCAGCAGATATGACAATTAAAATACGACCACCAGTGTGATCCAATCGACCCTTTCTGAAAACCTGGAAAGAATTGTGAGAAAGTTCCGACGCATGTAAATCAGTCTTTAATCAGGTTTCAGTGAAACCCAAACAGGAAAACGCCGTGCTGCCTGAATTTGGAAAGTGGAGCGAAGTTTTGAGTTTAGGCTCCTAAGATTTTGGTAAATGATAGTTACTGGAAAGAAATGTTTATTTATTTTCTTTAAGAGTGAAAGAACTACCGAATTGGTATTACAGTGTCGATCAGGAGAAATGACTTCCTTAATTAAGGATCTAACTGGCCATAATAGTTTATTTAACAAAATTTCCATGTGTTCAGTCGGAACTAATGCCAGAAGGACGAGCTAGCTCTATGTTAAGATGGAGCCAATTTGAAAATGCTGACAGGCTTCAAATTGACGGATGGGGTCTTTGCGGCAAGATAACTTTTTATCCTCAGAGGTGTCAAGCGCCAGCCTTGACACGATCATTGCCTTTCGGGGGGAACTGCCGTCAAGCACACTTCATTCTTATTGGGAATATTAGGAATCAAGAGTAGAGAATTTTGATTTTCTAATTTGCGTTGGATGAATTTTATCATCAGTGCATACATAATGTTTGAGCCGAAGCATAAATAGAAGGAGTATTATGTTAGTATTAGTACGCAGTATAATGAATTTTGAGTATATTAATACGGATGGATCTGGAAAGTGCTGAACATTCTTTCGCCTTAATCGAATGTAATCTTTTCTTTTTTTCCTTTTATACTTTTCTCATTTTATTTTTGGGAAAACACAAACTGTAATCCACAAGGGATGTGGATTACAGTTTCCACAAGGGATGTGGATTACAGTTTCCACTGCCGATACTGTATATATAACCTGGTAAAAGAATTTTCGTTACTTTTATCTCATTTTGTTTATATATTTGTTGAAGTCTTGCTGCAACACGCACGTTGTTCAATTCTTCGTCTTAAGTTAAGCATGATTGACTATACCATTTTTGTGTAAATTGGAATGTTATCATATCAATGCACAACAGTAAAAACCGACTAAGCCGTATATATCCATAGACATTATTGCGGTACATGCATGTGTGCTTATGTGTGTATGTACATTCGTGCATGTGTGTACAGAAACTTTTGATAGAAATTTTTACGACAATGAAAAAGTAAATAGGTTTAATATTTCTTTGAGGAAGCAAATTGATTTGTAAACATTGTAAGTATGCGTAGCGCTACGTACGCCCTTATGTTTAAAGCTTTTATATTTTCAGATTTTAGAATGTTAAATTTAATTTACTTGCTTTTAGATTACATTCTTCTTATGCACCTCTCGTCGTACCTGCAAAAAATTGGAAGAGAAGAAGGAAATTATGACTAGTTGAAATGCGCACATCGAAAAGAGTTTAAGAATACTTGCGTTAAAAGACCATTCAGGATTAAGAATTTTTATGATGTGTTTTTGAAAGTTTTCCTTTTTTTCAATTTTATTAAGGATATACGAAATTCGTTTTATAACAAAGAAAAATTCTTTCACGTCTATTTTGTGTTCTACTTACACGTCATAATCATATAATCAATCAAAGACTGAAACCCAGCAATGATTGACTTTCGTTTTCCATTTATAGAAATTACATTTTTTACCTGTTTCACTGTGGTATTGTAGATTCCAGAAATTATTCAACTTCCCGTACAAAAACCTCATTAACGTCTAAAATATTTACTGGTGGCTAATCGCTATTCTACACATACCGTTATTGCTACATTAAGTTTTAGAATCTAATATCTTAATTTCAAAATTGAAACTTGACGCACAAATGACGCTGTTAATACGTGAAAGCTAAATAGCCTTATTCGCAAATGGAAGAATACCCCAATCACCAGGCTTGTGCCCCATCGATAATATGTGGGACGAACTAGACTGGTGGGTGCGAAAACACCCAACCTCTTGCGTCCAAAAGCTGAAAAATAGACCACGAGAAGAATGCAGTAAGATCCCTATTTCCAACATAAGAAAAATAATTCAAAATATGTCAAAACACTTAAATGACGTTATTAAGTAAAAGGGTTACTCCACCGAGTATTAATTTTTAATAATATGCTGTTTTTTAATTTCGTATTCTTCCTTATATGAAAAAAACCTTTTTGAGTAGTTAAAATTAATTAATTTTTTTTCTACTGAAATAATGTTTTGCTTGTTTTTTTTATATTTTAATAAATATTTCTAAATAGTAAAAATACTGACAAAAAATTGTTATGGTTGGATAATGGACTTGGTTTAACAACCGTTTACTTTTTGTAGAGCGAAAAAACTCAATATATGTATTTATTTAGGTTGTTGCATGTAGATTTCTGCGAAAGTTTCGAGGTTCAAAAACGGCTTTTGAAAACATGCTACATACAATTGGAACCAGCATGGCAAAGCTTATATAGAATTGTGGTAAATTAATCTACATATTCGTGTATGTTCGTGTAAATGATTTTATTCATAAGCTTCGCGTATATGAAATGAAAACTATAATACTCGATTTTACATGTCTGCAATTGAGCCACGACTCGCATGTGTGGAGGCACTCCAATGAAAAGGCCTACTTCGAAGACCATTGATATGGCGATCAGCGCAATTTGCGGCTCCTTGATAAGCATTGAAGTAAGTATTTTTATTTTTTATATAAATTAGATTTTTTTTTTTGTATGCTGAACTAAAAAGGAAATAAAAGGAAAGATTTGTCGGAGGTGGAGGAAGGAGGGTTTTGTTTGGTATGAATATTTACAGCAAGAAATTGTTTGGGAAAATCCATGAAAAGAACTTGAAAAGAGAAGAAAAAGTACAACCTCGCTTCGTGAGAAAAAAAAATAGAGTATATGAGTTAGTATACGGAAGTATACGAAAGAAAGAAAATTATAAAGTGCACGAAAGAAAGTAAATTGAAAACGATTTAAAAAAACAATTTAAAAGTTGGTGATTATTACGAAAAAATATGGAGAAAAAATCGTCTATTGAAATGTTTTTTGTTTTGAGTTAAGTCCAGTCGTAAATGTTTCCAAAAGATCAATAGTTTGAACAAAGGAAAACATAGAAATATGAACCAAGAGGCTAGTACGGTTTACTTGTGATTACAAAAGCAGAGAAGAACAGCACAGAAGTATTTGCGCACATGGTCTAACGCACATTTTATATATGCTTCAAAGTCGCAGAGTTGGGCTGTCGTCACCATTATTTGACAATTTTTGCGCAAGTTTATTTTTGTTGGCTTTAATGCTGCAGTTTATTTGTTGTGAAGAAGAACTTTTCTATGCAAGGAATTTGCTTAATGCTAATGAATCAAATAGAGTAAGCAGGATGTTGAGTCAGTTACCACGTTTTTAATCAATAAATTCTTATTTAGCGTAATGCGGAACTTCTTCTTTTTGTAAGTCATAATTGTAAATAAATTTCATCTTATTTAAATAGTATTTAACATGGTAAGAGAGAGGCCTCTATTTTTAATGCCTCTTTCACATATAATTTTGTTTTATATATATAATAAAGCCCTATTTGAACTTGCTTGAAATTGTATAAACGCATTTCACTAATATGATATAGTGATTTTTATTTATTTATTTGTTATCTAAACTTGAAAAAACGGAATTATAAAAATCAAAAAAAAAAAAAAATGATGAAGCCTAATCATGAGAGGAAAGTAGGCCGTTAGGGAGCTTCGGACCCAACTTTTGAGTCACCTACAAACCTGTCTATAGGCCGAAGGGAGACCGATAGGTAGAATGGGTAAAGAACGTCCTAGGACCGTCCTAGAAGGGTCCATGAGCAAAATATACAAGTTCTCTCACATCTCACGAACTAGCTAGCTCAGTTATGGCATGTACGGTTAACTCATACGTCTTCATTACTCTTTAAGTGATACCGCCAGGTTGCCCTAAACTTTCTCTTTACACAAGAGAAGACTAGAAATTTATTTGTTTTTGTTACATAATATTTGCGCTCTTTTAATTGCAGGTCAAAACAAAAATATGTTATTTTAGCTTTATCAAGACCGCTTTTGAAGGCTTATCATGTCGAGACCTTCATCGTTTCCGTTAACTGAAAATTTTGGACGAAGTTTTTGATGATGATTGCGAATTATACATTTGCTTGCAATTTTCTCGCTGATTCTTAATACGTGAAGGGTAAAATTTATAAACATGTCTTTGACGGACGTAGCAAAAGAGGCACGTTGTAGCATAAAATCGCCGATAAAAAAAAGGAGAAGGAGTATTTAAAGTTGGAAGGGCAGTTTTATGGGTCTAAGATTACCGATTACTGGAGAAAAGTGACAAAAATTTATAATAAAATCATATCTCATAAATCCTAAAGCTTTAAATGGATTTTTCTAGGAAAATGATTCTAGAAATGACCCACGCTATTTTTTATTATTTTCATTCCAATTTTTTACAACATCTTTAAAACAACCTTCGGACTACGCGTGCGATATGTTCTTTCCGCTGGAAAACTTAACTGAAATGTTCGCCAATCATAAAAAAGGGTCTCCTGAGGAAACATCCACAACAAGCCATATGGCCACATGTTTGAGCTTTTATTTGGGCTGCGTTTCCATCATATGGATCATGTTAGTAATCCCTTTAATAAATTTTTGACATGTGCAACCCACTTATCTAGTCTTCAAACACGCTCGTTTTTGTTTGAGAAGATGTATATCATCCAACTATTCTGATTTCAGTGATGAGATATATATCCGAGTGTATCCCTGTAACTTTACAAGCGGGCGTTCATCTGTTTGGTACCCTAAACAACTAAGGACAGTTAGTACAAGATAGAGAGTACACTTTCTAAGAAGTATAAGAAAGGTGGCTCGGTACTTGATTTGGCTAACTACTTTATTAATTTTATTTTTTATTCATTTTATTTATTTATTCTGCTTATACAGAAACTCAACTAAAAACAAATGACAGTCGAGTTCAAATGACTCTTAAAGTAAATCTTAAAAGAATTATTATTAAAACTTAGTATAGGAAAAGTTAGTACAAGAAACCAAATAAGAAGAAAAAAAGCATGTACACAATTAGCACAGAGCCACACCCACAACCGGTGCAGGACCAAATTACAAATGAACCTCTAAGCCATCGCAAACATGCATAAGCTATTTAACAACAATCCATTATCGAGTCATAATGACTATTTAGGGTTAAAAGCTAGTTTAAGTATGACATTGGTAAATCTCGTGTATTAAGCAATGTTGCTTTAATGGACTTTGAAGAGTCCGATAATGAGAATAGGCGATAGACGTCGTTTAGGTTCTTGCAAACAACTCTGAGCGGGTTAAACAGCTCATAATTATATTTACATTCACTAACCTTAATCAAGGTAAAGTGCCTAGAGAAGCGGTTAGCAACATTAAAACTTATTTCTCCAAGTAATGACGGCGAGTCAATAGCGCCGTTTATTACTTTGATTGCGAAGCAAACGCCAAGAACAAGTCTACGTTTTTCAAGAGACGGTAAGGACAAAAGAAGCAACCTATTTTCATAGGGGGGAAGAGAAGCAGACGATCCCAACCCAAATTCCTAAGGGCGAACAGTAACAATTGCTTTTGAATAGATTCAATTGAATCTACATAGCACCTATATGAAGGAGACCACACAACAGAAGCGTACTCAAGTATAGCTCTAACCAAACACATGTACATGTCTTTTGGTAATATAAGATAAGAACAAGTAATAGAGAACAAGTTTAATCTGAGAACCTTATGAACGTGCAGTCGTGCTTTCGCGATCGCTCCAGTAAAACTTGCAAATTATTTGATATGGCTTGTGATTGCTTTTATTTAGTTAAGAGATTGTAAAGTGATTTGCTGATGTCACCCCCTTCACTTACATCATCTTTTAATAAAAAAGCACAAACACTGAAGCGCTAGCGTTCTCTCTCGGCATTTGAACAACGTCTAGTAGCTTGCCGCTGCCGTCAACAAATAATGGAGCAATTTGGAATTCGAAATATTTTCATAAATACGTGCTGATTAAAACAAGAACAACGTCAAAAATACAGTAAAACAATTATAGAAACGCTTATTACTTTACGAAATATACAAATAAAAATAAATAGCAGTGCAATTATGTAATCGTAGACTGTCGTTAAGAGAATTGAAAATGTAAGGCAAGAAGAACTGTGGTAATCGTAACGCATTTTTGGATCAATTTCTAGAACGTTGGTTTTGTTAGGCGTTGGCGCATCCTAAAGGCGTTTTAGCGGCACATACTTTGATATACCACGTCCTAGTTTCCAAAATTGCCTCCTACAGAATATTCAAGCAAACACAGTCAGGTTTCAAGGACTTGGCCAAATTAACAGCGAAGTTTAATATTTCGCTTAATTATTTAAATTCATCGTAATGGCAACCTGATCTGTTGATTTTCGAGTTGTGCCGGTGGGTCAATTAGCACCTTATTTGACGGACAGGTCAACTTGTGCGTCCGCGGCGGTGACACTGGTCAGATGATGGATCTATCGACACTCAGCGTTCTTCCCAGAGCTCAAGGGTTGCTACGTCGGATATCATTGTTAGTGACGTTCAAATAGGTGCTTATGTTTGGTACTGCCCAAATGTAAGGTTAATTAGATAGCTCAGTGGCTTTTCTGCAAAAAATGTGTTGGGGAAGGTGACGTTTTTGCCTGAGATGGACAATGACGGTGGGGCTGGTTCCGTTATTGCTAGTAAGCGTTTCGGGAACGTAGGTGATTTACCAAGTCTGGGTGATGCATCAAGTACGGGTGGTTAAGCAAGCAACGAGTACTTAGGGAATGATAACCCAAAGTCCTTTCGGGGTAATATAGGGCTTATCTGTGATCAGCAGCAACGGATTATGAATTAGGCGGACCGAAATAGGTTGTTATTCTGGTAGGCAAAGCGATTTTCGTTTCTCGATTCGCGTGCGAGGTCGGTTCATTTACAATCTTAGTTTCGACATCTCTCTATTTGCATATTTCGAATAAGAATTTTTGCTGGACGGTGTGTTTATTAAGGAACTCATACTTCTAGTCCGTCTATTAGAGTATAACGCGCTGCAAGTGAAGTTAATGCGCATCAAAAATGTTAGATGATTCCTTATTAATTGGGAATCAGAATGTGAAGGATCTTTATACCAAACTCAAGTTTTTACATTTAGGATTTAATTTTTTGGATTACCCGGTGGCATTTACTGAAACATGGTTGAAGACAGTTGTTTTAAATGTGGTTGTGGTGTTCGGTTCTGTATATCAAGCGTACAGATATGACATGTTACATAAAAGTGGGGAAGGTGTTTCAATTTCTATTGTTATTTCTGTTCCGTGTCGGTAGTGTTTATAGTCCGTAAAAATTAATGTTGAGCTTGTACGGGTTTGGCTCCAACTAGGTTATCCATATACCCTATAATCCTCCGGCGTTGGATTTATGTAAAACATTTCCACCTCACTCGTCAAGTGTCAGTTCAAATGAAGGCTGCTGATATGCTACTTGTATTAAGTAACTTTAGGTATTAGGTGAATTTAGTGGATGTTTCCTGGAATTTCAATGAATTGAAATGTCTTTTCTGCTCATTTTGACGAAGTGTTTGAGCTTATTTTTGAGCTTTGCTTTCATAAATTGAATCATATTAGTACTTCTTAGAAGCATTTAATTGATCTTTTCTACTGTGACCAACTCATCTATTCGTTGTATCCCTTCGCTTGTTGTGCGGGAGGATATATATCATCCAACTAACCTGATCTCTTAATCTGCTCAATTAAGTCACCTTCCGCGTTTGCCAAGAACGATAAGTGGCGACTTTTCTTTCGGATAATTAATTATGAAAGACTTTATAGTGTGTTATGTGATATTTTGGGATTAGCATTATGATGACATTGAGGGATTTTCGCCTGGTAATTATTCAAATCTATCTGCTGCCATATTTGAATGTGTTTTTGTTAAAGGGAACGTCTTCGGGAAGTGTTCTCCTGATTGATTCTTCAAGAAGTTAAAAGCTGTGCGTAATAAAAGGAATAGACTTTTCAAGAGGTATAACAAAACCAAGTTGCTTTGCGATTTCGTCAATTACTCTATTTTAAAAAGCATGTTTAATGCCTTGAGAAAAGGGTGTCGTAATGATTACATTAGTAAAATGAGAACGTCGTTGCGAAAAACCTTCTTGAAATTTTTTAATTGTAAGGGAAACGTGTGGAGTTCCCCTCGTTCATCTACCTCAATAATACTGCACTTTGTTATCCATCTGAAATCTGTGAGATGTTTTTTGGATTGTCCTATGCTTTTGGGAATAGTGTAACTAATTGATATCCATACGAGATAGAATCATTTAACATTATTCCGAATGTTTAGTGAACTAATCTTGAAGTTTTTAATGTTATGGCTGCCTTGATATTATTTACAACAAAAAATTGTCCTGGTCCAGATGGGATGCCATCTTTTATCTGGAAGGGTTGTGCTAGTATTTTACACACTCCTTTACTCTCTTATTTAATTCTTTTCTTAGCAAAGCAGTGGAAAGAGTGCTTTTTAATTCCTTTGCACACGAAAGGCGCTAGGACCAATGTCGATAATTGTAAACGGATTTGTAAAAGATAGTACCTATACCAATTGTACTACTTTTCGTCAATGGACTTCAACCATCATTGACATCTTTATTCTCACCTACTCAACATGGTTTTATTAAAAGTGGGTCAATTACGACGCACCTGCTAGAGCTTCTTTGCCATGTATATGTGCAGTGAATTCTCAATGGGCAAACTGATGTTGTTTACACCGCTTATAGGAGCTTATAGGATTAGGCATAACCTCCTTTTACGTAAATTGTATTGAACAGGTTTTCTTACTAATTTAGTTGCGTTGTTGACATCTTATCTAACTAATTGTACACAATGTGTGTTGTTTATTTCCTGTGTATTACGATCTGTACAAGTGACATTTGGGATTTCGCAGGAGCGTCCTTAGGTTCCACCACTTTTTAATTTATTTACTAATGACATACTATCGTTAAATTATTTCGCTTTTTCAATACCTGCGAGGAGAGCAAATGTCTGCGACCTAACTCTTCCGAACTTTGTCTTTGGTGTGTACGTAATCACATGTCACTTCACTCGAAAAAATTCAGGCAATGAACGGTTTGTAAGGGAGTTCTGTTAGTTATGGACTAGTATATTGGAACCCCTAAGTTGGGGTCTGTTTGGAACCTCATGGTTTTGAGAGCTATATGCAATTATAAATTGAGCTTTAGAGTTCAGGTCCAAACCTCCTTTAACGGAGCAAAGATTCGCCTGTGGTTTATTGGACGTTGATCGTACAGATTTAATTTAATTAATATTATTAGTAAGAGGTTTTATACCGCACTTGTTAGGCATATATTGGAGAGTTCTGTGGTGGTGTGGTTGCCGAACTACAGGTGGTATGTCGATACCGTTGCCTGCTTATGAGAGTCGTTTTAAGCTAGGTAGTTAGGCCTATTAGCTGGTGAATGTAATTCGCCCTTTTTATTGAGCAGGATAGATATTCATATTCCCGCAAAAGTCACTCGTAATCAGTCTACCACGAACTCGCAGTAATTAAGAGACCTGTCACCCTGTCCGCGTTGCATGTCAATCTTTTAATGATTATTTTAATTTTTGAAATATTTAAAAAAAAAAAATTAAATTTTGTATAACAACGCCTGATGGTCAAACCTGCTAGTGTTGCGACGGTTTTTTATGGTTCACTATCATTGTTGTTAGACTATAGATGTGGACACTCCACATTACGGCTTGGATACTGACGTCTACTGTTGTAAGTATAGTCGAAGTTTTGTCAGATCTTGAAATAAGTAATTGTGAGATCGTGAGAATAAATAATAATAAACATAGTAGTATATGTTTTTCATCTATGGCATTATGCAAATAATAAACGGAATTAGTCTTGATGTATACTATTTATTGTAGTACAGGTAGCCAGGTAGCTACTGAAACTAGAATTTAAGTATTCTCTTATTAGTTATTGATTTGTTTTAATAATTTTTTTTCTTTCTGAATTAGCGGTCTACTAAGTATTGTAATTAATTTTGTTTTGTTTGAATAACAACAATAATAATAGTTTGGGCAAACGTTTGATAATGTGTATGCATTAGTAAAATAGGAAACTGGTCGGACCGGAAATTCCTTTTCAAATTTGTTAAAATCAAAGCATACAGTTTGTGTGTTCCCACGCTCATGCATTTTAATAACATTACAACTTTCAATCCGTTCGACATTTGCAATATTTTTGCTTATTTCTTCGAACAATCTTTTAGCTCAGTAAACTTTCGCTTTCCCTCTCTCCACCTCGTTGCTCCCAAACTGCCATAGATACACGACATGAGTTTCCGCAAAATTATTCTATAAAAATAGGATAACGGTGGCGGGTATAAACAATTCAGCACGAGCACGAAGAATCCTGCTGTGCCCGTAATGTAAGAAGCTGGGATACTAAGCTGTTTATTAATACTATTGCCAGTTATTATGCAATTTCAGCAGTCACTAAAGCCTATCTAAAGTTTCTTATTAATTCTTCTGAAGCCTTTTGTGGTAATCACCAAGTGCATAAGCATGACAGACTCTCGAGACCAAAGCAAGGAGCTGTGATTTCAATTAAATCTCCACGTCCGTCTAGTTCGTAGCGCAGTCTATCTTACAGGTATCAGTTGGGTCAATATCGATCGGAATCTCTTCACAAAAGGAGTAATGTTGCAAATAACGTCTTGCGGGTTTGTCATAGTAGGTTTGCCTTTAATAAAATCAAGCTGAGAGGGTGATATAATAGACACCAGTGTCTTTTCAAGCGAAAATATTCAACTCATTTAGCGACGCCTATAATTTTCAGGGTGTCTCCTAGCCATGTTATGGAGGGGAATTAAAATGGATAGCTCAAGAAAGTATGCTTTTTTAACACGTAGGTTAAATAATAATAATGTTAAAGGAATATGTAGAATATGCAAGGTGGTACGCCAAGAGGCCAGCATGATGGTTTAAAAGCAGCTGCAGCACTAGGGACTTCTAGATTAGAGTAAAATTAGCATTAGGAAAATATCAAATGATTCTTGACGGTATGGATAACAGTAAGCTCATTTTCAATACCCATCTGCGTGTAATAATTTCCAATGTTTCTGCCAAATTTGCGGACGATTTCTTCATTTCTGCGGCCAGAAGAACGTTTACGACAGACGTTGCGTAGACAGACGGACATCCTTAAATCGATTCAGAATTTGTTCAGAATTTTGTCATACACTTAGGTTTTCTCCTCTGCACGCTGTGAGCGTTTGGACATATGTTATTAACAAAATCCTCAATAATTTCCTGATGTTAAGCTTTTGTATTCCATTTAACTGCATTTCCACTCTGCTTTTATCAGTATGCCTTCCTAATATCTGATATGTTTGCCTACTGTCAGCACGCAGTACTTCAAATTCAAGAGGCAGAAAACCTCGAAAAATCATTAAAATCAAGAACCTACTTTTGCTGAACTGTAGCGGTTCTATTTAATTCAACTGTGTCTCTTTCGCTGTAGAAATTTCATTCTGAATACCAAATAACTAGTTAACTTGCACTCGAAGCTTACTTACACTATCAACCCATTTTTCGTAACGTTGCGTGCCCTTGGGTTCTAAAAGATCTCAATAGCACCTTTCGCAATAAATCAAACGCCGTTCAACTGAACACCATCGTTTTTGATGATAACATTAACACTCCATAGTTCGCTGTTAACCTATTTTTCGTCAAAGGTCTCACACGAATCGTGTGTTTTCTGCATATCCCAGCAGCTTTGGACTCAGTAAAGGACAACGCTGCAAGAACCATTTTACTTTCACTGGAATTAGCAATTAGATCCGACAGTCCAATCTCCATTGTTACAAAAACATCCTAATTCACAACACCGCAAATCAAAGGTCTTTCACGGTTTTCCCTCAAGGTTCTGTATAACTGTATATACTTCAACATATACATTAATGAACATTCTGAATTTAACACTCTAGCGTGTCTAGTCGTTTTTGTGTCCCACTCTAATGAAAGCGAGGCAAGCTGTGCAATCTAATCTAATCTCATTTGTACCAGCCTCGGATCACTTCAGCTCTGGCTAATGTTCAATCAGACCAGACGAAAAGAGCATTTAAGCAATTGGACAAAATTTTTAAACATATAAGGTTATCTATTTCGTGGTCCAGATTTGGCAACCCTGTTTCAGTAACATATGCAAAACAGTATTGTCATCAAGGGCATCATGTGTTTAACGTAAGGTTTGTAATTTTACAATACGGATCGTTTATCAAATGTTGAATGTGTTAAAATAGTAACAACTTACTACCAAAATGTTCATTCTGTAGTAGGTACGTTTCGAGCATTACGAGCAGATTAGGATAGACATAATCTTCCATCTGAGCGCAAAAGTGTGAGCGATTTGAAGAAAATGGATTTACAACAAATTTTTTGAAGACCACAAATCATTCAAACGCACGCTCGACCGAAAATGTTGATGATGCTAATGGAAGCGTTAAAATAAATCCACATTAAAAAAAATTATTAAAGACAGTTTCTAAAAGCGGAAGTTGAATTTTTTTAATTTGTTTGAAAGGTATTTTTATGTATATTCGTGAAATTTCCATAAAAATGGCTTACGTTTTGTAAACTGGGTAGGTTTCTAAATCCAACTATATCTTAATTCTAACTACGTAACAAAGACGTGTTTGAACTTTTGCAGAGTTTTGTTAACTGTCTGCTGGTTAAATTCGAATTTATCTTCACATCCTTATAATAATAATAAGTCAACAAAAGATTTGCTAGAGAGAGAGAGAGATTTGCTGATTGAAATTATTTCTTGGTGTAGGTTCATTGAAATAATTTTTTGGTGTAGCTTGATTGTAATTATTTCTTGGTGTATGTTGATTGAAATTATTTCTTGATGTAGCTTGATTGAATTTATTTCTTGGTGTATGTTGACTGAAATTATTTCTTGATGTAGGTTGATTGAAATTATTTCTTGGTGTAGCTTGATTGAATTTATTTCTTGGTGTACGTTGATTGAAATTATTTCTTGGTGCAGGTTGATTGAAATTTCTTGCAAGTTGCTCAAATTGTGGTCGGCTTAAAAGACTTCCGTGTTGCCCCTGACAAATTTACCCAGTTTGAAATATTCTCCTGCATTAGTTTCCAAGATTCACTATCAATCTTTCTTTGAGGCACTGACAGAGAGAAGTGCAGAGTTTATGAGGATACAGAGAGTATGCTACGAATGCGGATGATTTAATGATTTGGCTAAGGATTACAAGAATGCAGATATTTGTTATACATCGCATTGCAGTTACAACTCAAAAGGATGTCTTAAAAACCAAGTATTCAAGTACATTAATTGTATGAGTTATTAATTGTATGAAGGCAAAAATGTTCAGGTGAATTTAAACCCAGATGTAAAGCGTTCTACATTAAGTCAAGGATTCGGCATATCTCAACAAAATGAAGTTAATAAAACAGAGTGTTGGGTGTGATGGGTAGTCTAAATATATGCAAATGCGCTGTTAACATGGAGTTTGAATTTGTCGTCTTAATGCGCGGAGCTGCAATAAGCCCAGCATTGGCTGTTTCAAGTGAGTTTGATGTGCCTTAGATATCGATGTTGTTTTTTTAACGAAGACGTAGTTCAAGCCGCATTTGGACATTACATACTGCGGAATGGATTACAGGACTGTATTAAAGTCCAAAAATTATACGTAGTCAAATACCTTGCCGTTGAGATCAGCGGTAGTAATTCGAAATGCGTTGTTGAAAGCATGGTACTAATTCCAAATGTGTTGTTAAGTTACAACTGTTTGAATGATGCTGTCCGTTCGTTACATGAAGTTTCTTAGGAGATCATAACACTTTATGAGGATTTTAACATTCACTTGCGCTTGAATGATTCGCGTGCCAAGCAACTGTTTGATTCGATTGCAAAGACTGCGTGGAAATTGGTCAACGCCTGGCCCACACTTTATGCTTCCTGATGTATTTTAAACATTATTTGCGTTTTCGACGTTTTCTTAGTTACACACTGTTACCAATTTTCTATAGCTGGGATATCCGACACGATAGATATCAATCGCGACCCGTGTAAATGGTTATCATATAGTTGTAAGAATGTTAAACCGATTAATATGCAACGTTTAGAGTTGCTGCCTGCCAAATAATTATGTTTTGAACTGTGGTAACATAAATGAAAAGCTGGGTTGTTAATGATACAATCGGTCTATGCTATTTAATGATAATGTTCCTGAGAAAACGCGCGAAGTTAGTTGCTTTAAGCCGCCAATGCTTCTTTATGAAGTCACAAGAACAATCCAACCGTAATGGGGCATATAAAAGCTGGAAGACTTGCCCTAGTGTTCTTAATTGGGAAGAATTCTCAGGAATGGCATTGTGGACGAAGTAAGCTAAACTAGTTAGCTGACAAGCTAAATGATCACTTGTTCAGATGTAACCCCGTTTTTGCAATCGCTCGTGAATTAAAAGTTGTCGTATCAACGTAGATTCAGCTTAGAGCTTCCACAACTAAAGTGGTATGGGATACTGCTCATTGCATTAAATTTAATGATGTCAGTCACGATGATATTTGTATTAAGTTTGCAAAGCTAGTTCTATCCAGTACTATCTGTTTATATTCTACTCTACAATTATTCATCCAAATAGTATTGTTCCTGCTTTATTGGTAGTTTTTGAATGGTTGATAACGAATTAGATTGGGCTACATTTTAATACCACTTTTTGAGCAAATTTTGGTTTTCTTCGCTTTATGTTACTGCTTTGCTAAATTGAGATTGATTAGATGTCTAGTTGTGCCGTTCACGTCTCATGACGCTAATATTGACGGCAAATTAGATTGCGTCTCTAATAATAAATTGCAGAGTGTTATTAACAGTAGCACCAACTATCGCCTCAATTATCGAAAACATGCTGTAATATCTCCGTTTTCACTCAAAGTTTTGGATTCCACCCTGCTAATGTACCTCAATATCAAAAACATGATCTTTCTTCACAAACTCATCCCGTCTCGTACACCGGGATATATAAATGAGAAAATTCTCTTCGCTCAGTCTGAATCGACGATGGATCTAACCCTGCCTCATTATAAATATTTATCACAATACGACTATTCTTTGTTGAAGCTATTAAGCTATCACACAATATCATAACGATTGTTACTCCTAGAAGGTTTAAAATGGCTATAAAAGCCTTCTGTAATTCAAATTTACGTTTGTATCTATGGTATCAACATTTAATATTATTATCGTGCCGTAAGACACTTTTCGGTCTTACTGGCACATCGATCATAATGATGTTTGTTATTGTATAATTTGATTGCCATTAATAATTAATTTTAGTAATTAATAATTGATAAACTAATAATAAAAAAGCCTGTTGCTTTAATTTGGTATGACAAATCTTTGATTCTAATGCGGCTATAGGATTCCGCAGCAGCATCTGTCAATAAGATGAATATCTGACATAGCAGCTGAAATTCTTTCGTCTTCAATGAAGCTTAAGGAGAACTTGCAACCGGAAGAGTGCTCAGACCACACCTCTTCGAAGTGGCTGGATATATTTTGTGCCTCGGTTAACGTTCCGTTTGGAGTGCAGACAGCACTGTTGTTAACGGAGTGTGGAGTCCTCGCTAGTTTATTAATTCTGTTTCGCATCACCGTTATTGCGTCTATGAATTGTTTTGGAGTATTGTTCGAAACTAAAAGGCTTTGGATTTTTTAATTCTTTGCAAAATTGACCGTCAGCCTTTTTGTATAATAAAAAATTACCATAATCAGGATATCTTTTGAAAAGATGTCATAAGGTGACTTCTTTCTCCATTGCAAGGTTAGACTGTGGTTCCACCAAGGACATTTAGCTTGGCAATGTGGGGATATTTTCAGCAGAGTC
Organism: Glossina pallidipes; assembly: GCA_000688715.1. Taxonomy (NCBI): domain Eukaryota; kingdom Metazoa; phylum Arthropoda; class Insecta; order Diptera; family Glossinidae; genus Glossina; species Glossina pallidipes. The sequence goes on from KK500070.1 coordinate 148,292, forward strand.
ATGGTCGCAGTTACCGTTGAAAGCTTAACTGTTTAAAGTGCCCTAGTTTATACTAGTTAATCCGATCAATGTAAAAATCTTATTTCTTTTAGCAAAATATCAGAAATGTTTAAGAACTTTACATAATGATAAGAAAGAGAGAATCGTAGATGCATAACGAAAGTAGTGGCGAAGATCAACATGTTGAGTCGATATGAGAAAATATATAATCAGTTGATAAATGTGTTGGCCTTCGATCATTTAAAAGATAGCTTTGAATAAATGCTCTTTCCAATACGATATCATGAGAATTGCTTTTTCCAGAACCCCAGATCCTCTTTTGGCTGTAAAAGTCTCCAATAACAATCACTGGTGGAGAAAGTGTGGAGAATAAATGAGGAAGTTTTCCTGGAAAAATAATTGCGAAGGGAGAAAGGGCTAGAACTGTAAACTTTTTGTTCAAGTTTATTTCGACGTGTATGGTTTATATGCTTGCGTTTAGATTGATGCGTCTATGAGGGATGTTGGATTTAATAAAGATACAAACACTTTCTTTAGGGAATGAGTTTTGATTAGTATTTATAAAGTATCTAATTAAACTTAACTTAAACTTAAGTATTTATAAAGTATCTAAGTTGACTTAACTTTATCGTGCTTGGTAAAGCTCTTAAGTTGATATGTGAACATCGTCATCAAAGATGTCGTTAATGTTATTTTTGCTATATTTAGTTAAAAATTGGTTTCTTTTATCAATTGAACAATCAAAATTATTGTTCTTGCTGTTGTTGTTTTTGATTTTTTGTATATGTTTGGATCGAGTTGGATTGATAGTTTGATGAGTGGCTCCGTTTCGTCGATGGTTTCGAGGAACTGGTTGATGTGAAAACAGCCGTCTGTTTTGTATTCAACTTTTTGTTTGATTGGTATTTGGTGTTACTAAGGATAAGTTTCTCTTAACTACGTCAGCACTGCTTTTCAGTTTATGGTTTAGGGGACATAATGGGATCAATATAGCGATTTTGGTAGAGGGTAAGGGCATCTGCTATTTACGGCGATCTTTCCACATGCTAAAGTAGCTTTCAGTTTTGATTTTTAAAATTTTCCGTATTTGTAACTAAGAAAAGCTGTTCTTATATAAAGCGACCATCAGTGGAGTTGATGCAAAAGTTACGAGAACTTACGCCAAGATTATGCGGAAGTATTATGCCGGTAGCCCATGTTTGTTTGCTCTTACATCTTTTTGTTGTATGGTCAAGGATTTGGAAATTTTTTATTCTATTGTATTTAAGGTGCTCGGCTTTATATTTATACGAAGCAACATATGCAGAAGGCAATAGCGGTCAAAAGTGAGAACAGTTTTACCTGTAGGGGACCAAGGGTTGGGTTTGGTAAACTTAGAGATGTCGACAACACCTTTGCATATCATTACACAAAGGGCATTTATAACGTGTTTCACATAGTTTAGCGTTTAGTTTCGTATAGACTCGACGAGACTAGGCCTAAGTTGCGAAGATAATTTATTCTCTTTAACGCGAGAATTTCGGACAAGAACTAGTAAACTTCGGTTACATAAAAGTGAAATAGAGCGAATCTTAGATGATATACCGTCTAAACCTTTTTTACTGCAAATGGGCCTAGTTTGGACATTAAATTATCTTTAGATGTAATAACAATAAATTATTTGTCCATTAAAGCAGTGGTAATTGCTTGCAATGATGGAAAAACTGTAGTTTTTTAAGTCCTTTTTTTAGGAACAAGATCGGCATCCGATAAAGTCAGGAATTTATTAGAGTTCTCATCCGATGTCCCGGATGCTATAACGTAATTGAAATCGCGACCGGTAACTTATGCATTGAAGATACTCACTTTATATATATAACTTTAATATTTGGGAAGTGCTGATGAAAATCGCACAGTTTTTAAATTTTCCAAATTTTTTTTTTTCAAAATTTCTTTCTTTCTTTCTTATTAAGTGTCTTATTACTACAGCAATAAATTAGCATAACCAAGAATAGTGCGCCTTCGACGGAATGCCAAATAACAAGGTCCACGAAATCACGCAGAATGAAGTCTGCAGACATCTAAAGAGTAACTAATTTTGCGGATGAAAAACAAGAACACATGTTGCTGTAGTTTCGAAGCAAATCTTTTTTTGACATGCTGAATTAAACGCAATATGCTGAGAATGATTATTCCGTACTTAAAAACGCTTCTGTAGCAGCTTAGAATTTTTATAAGCTGATAACGCTGATGAAAATATTATCAACATTGCTTATGTGTCCTAGATATTACGAATCTTAAGTGCTTTCTTTTAGGATTACCTATTGCAACCCAAACTCTAAGAAACAAGTTTGAAAATACATATCGTGCTTCCTGATGTAATCAAACAAACTTTCACTTACTTACTTATTAACGTATTGAAGAATATTTTAAGAGAGGAAATATATACTGATTACGTTATTAAAAATAAGGAAAGGTCTATGTACAAATGTCGATGAAAAGAAATCAATAGAATGAAATTCAAAGCCGACTCATTGCTCATAATCGAAATTGCCTTTTTTATAACTTCATACTGCATCTTTCCTTTCCTCTTTCGACACTTTCCGAAAGCAATGGAAACCATCGTAAAACGTACATGAAAAAGGAAGCTGATCAAATTTTGGCCGATCAGCCGATCTCCAAACTTTGGAGAGAAGCCGCTGAAAGAAGGTCAATTTGTAATTGTCTTTGACTAAACTAACCCGTAAAGTCAGCGGGGTAAAAGCAATATCATTATGATATATAGGGTAAAAGATAGACGGGCATACCGATAACACAAAATCAGATTTCTTCATTTTCAGCTAATGTCACTCAATTTTAGATATTTTGACGATTTCATCTCATATTTTTTATATGCAAAAGTTATGATTTTCGAATTGACTTCAACTGAACGTGTGGATGTGCTAAAATCGTTCAAACCAGCCTCCACGTGAACACGTCTTAAAAGTATATTTAAGAAATCTTCTATTTTCAAACGAAGGAAAGAGCAAAAAAAAAATGCAGAGATATTCTAAATAATTTAAACATCGTGAAGATTATTAATTAAGAACAGCAATTGGTAACAATGTATCGAATGCACGTGCATGATACATTTATAATTACGCCAACATGTGTAATTACCTATATGTACACATTGTGTACAGGCATATATCTACATTGACTATTTCAAACGCTTAAACGGAAACAAAAGAGGTGAATGAAGAAGAAGAGCTAAGGCAAAAAGCTACATATGTCTTGGATCGAATCTTGAACTCTCCTTACTTAAAGATTTGCAACTACGTGTTCTTATAGTGCAGAAACTCACGACAAGTAAGTAAAATCTTATAACCGGCAAATGTCTACTCTTCTTAGAAATAGAAACATAGGAAACATAGGCATTTTTTTAACCTGTAACGACACGACGCCAAATTTGTCAAAAATTAATTTTTGCTTTTTGCAACTTTTGATGTATATTTCAATCTGTTACGTTACGAGAGAGGACACAAAGCTAATCTGCAGCAACATCAATTTCTAACATGCTAAGCATATTCGAATTTGCAATCGATAATCTTTGCCTCTACTTTAATGTCCATCAAGTTAGATACAAAAAGAATGCTTATGTATTGGAGAACACTTTTTGAAGCGTTTAGGCTTGTTACTTCATCCTTCATTTAACGACCGCATTAGTAAGCGGTGTTCTTCCTCTTTAAGCATTTTGTTTGTGCCGAAAAAAGGAAAAAGGCTAGTATTCTCCAATACAATCAAATGGAGAACGAATGGCTTTCATGCAACAGTAATTTTGCACTTAAACGCATCGGTTATACGCATTGATTTCACACTTATCAGGTTGAACATAATTATCCTTATGATGAAAGTCGTCGCAGCATCTTCAATATTGACGCTCTACTGATTTCTACACGCACGTGTATGTCTGCATTGGGTGTGCATATGAACACGTATCCAACCGCTTTTGTTCTTATTGCGGTCAGATTGTATTGAGAAAGGCAAAAAACACACAACCCATATTGAAGTATGTAACGCCTACATCGTTTGGGAAGCAAAAAACTTTCGCTAATAAAAAAGGCATATGAAGTAGCAATCAATTTTATTTATTTGTGGCTTACAATAAATTTAAAGTACCTCACAAAAAATTTTGTTCACATCATCTAACTTTGTTACATATAATTTATAATATTAATAGTTTCAAGTCTTTAAAGGCAAAATTTCTAGGGGCAAACTTTTGCAGGCAGATGGGTATCGCTAAATGTACACATTCTCTCACGTTGATATTTGTAGATGTTATTAGCTCTCCGCTTTTGCGATCATCTTATAAAAGAACAACTTGACATGCTTATAGGCTGTAAGAAGTTTGAAAGCATCTCGGGTTAACATGGGCATCAATATGTTGGAACCAATGTAAGAACTTATGTGTTTATAAGACTGCGTCTATTATATAAAATAGTATTAGTTCAGATATCGTGTCGGCGGAATTGCAATTTTCAAACGAGTTTCTACAGAGCCAATTTATTCTATGGAAAAAAGCTCCCCTTAGTCTGCCTAGCTTTTCTTTGTAAACATAGCGACTCTTATTCCGGTTGAGTGCTTCCAACGTGTCGCGACTGGTTTCATAAAATGGAAGGATAGACTGATGGCAAGTAAAAAAGAGCGCCCAACGAACTCGTTAAATCGATTAGTTAATGTTAGTTGCGTTTGCTATTAACCGTTTCATTAGACTTTAACAGGCCACATCTTTCTGGTCCCACTAAACACATAGTGTCGTTTTCTTACTAAATTGATGCGACATTGCGATAGATGTGGATCTTCTGTGATGTTACGCCTGTGATTCTTAACATAAATCCACTTCCGTTCCGTGAATGCTACAAATTCGCGAATTACTTTTCTTAAGCGTTCCTTTGATCTGAGTATTAAATAAAAAGACTTTAAGAGTAGAATAGGAAAAATTAAGTGTGTTAAACCTAAACTAGATACGGCAGGTTGATGTTTTTTAACAATCCCGTCGATATGGATGTCAAATAAGAAGGACGAGGAAAGGCCGATTACCTACACATTAAAATTTTAAGTAAATAAAAAATAAATCGAAATATTAATTACGAAGATTTCCTTTTTTATTTATAAAGTTTGTAAGTTTTCGCATTTCCGCTTTTTCTGTTCCTCGCAATATTTTGTTCGACTTTGTTATACTTCGCTTTTGTAGCAATAAAAGGATAGTACTCAGCAGTCTAAAAAACAGTATTTTTAGAATTTTTTTGGGATAAAAGCAAAATCGAAAAGGACAAAATCTCTGCTAAATAATGTAAATTAACTTATTGAAAATGCATTATGAGCTCTATTCTAAAACGTTATTTTTATAGTGCTTTTGTAAAGAATTCGATAAAGAACGAAGTAGAGTTCATGCAGAACTAACAGTTGTAGCTTGGCTTCACTTTCGGAAATCATTTATTTTTTATTTTGTTTAATTTCTTAAACGACCACAAGTCAAAATAAAATAAGGAAAATTTTAATTTTGTTAATAACAAAAGAAACAAAACAATTGGAATGGAATTAAAAAAACGAAAATGAGAGAATTTTCCGAAATTTTTTATAATCGTATAAGAAGATTATACTAGTTAGGTAGTGGTAAAATAGCTTGATGACAAGAACTCTAAATAATAAATAAATAAACAAAACAAACATAATATTTGCAAAATAAGTTTGTTAAAAAATTGAAGTCTATTAAACAAATACATAAAACGAAGTTTAATGGATTGAATTAGATATATTATTGGTTATTTAAATTTTGCTAATGTCATAATTATTTTTTCCATAATTCATTTGCCTGCCTACACACTACGCAAATAAGCCTTAAAGTATTTCTAGTAATCCTATACTCCCATTTTTATCAATCGTCCAAATTTTTTCGTCAATTCCATATCCATTTATCGCTTTTCAAATTTTATGGCAACAACGGTAGTAAAGTAAGTAAAAGCATCAAAAATAATTTGCTCTCTCTATTATTTGTACGACCACTTCGAAATTTGTAACATTTCTGGTAAATGATTCTTTCTATATACATTAATTTTACAAAATACCTGCTTTTATAACGATATTTTACTTTACTTTTCCTTTCAAGAAACTAGCTGGTTGCTTTTGATATAATGTATGACATTGTCTGATGTTACATTCGATATCGAGCAAAAACTCACACGCTATGCCATACCACCAACCGCCAGATTCGGTATCGAGTTTACTCGCTAACAAGAGCCGTAAACTGATTCCATCTTTCCACGAATTTTGGTGTAAAAGAAAAACTTGGCATGAGCTACACAGCACGGCTATCATGTATCTGAAAGTTAGTTTTCGTTGGCGACGAAGCGGACAGTTGATAACTGTTTGTATTGTGATGACATAAGACTTTCGCGTCATTTTCGGTGCTATCATTCATATGTAAGCACGAAAAAGAAGCAAATATTTGTTTTTATTTATTTGCGGCTGTCACAATCCAAAAAGTAACATCTGCTTCTCTTTAATATTATCATTTATTTATAGCGAATTCAAAATGAGATACAGCGAATTCAGGGAGATATAGCGAATTCAAAAGGAGATACAGCGAATTCAGGGAGGTATAGCGACTCCAAAAGAAGGTGCAGCGAATTCAGAGAGAAAGAAAACGTATGAAGTTGTTTACAAATCAAAGGGAGAATTCAAAAGAAAACATATGAAAAATTTTTTCCTTCAAGCTTTTTACAAAATTTTTTTAAAAATTGAAAACCTGAAATGATGCTGACATTGTTGCGATTGAGCAAATCAACTATTGACGATATTTGTATTATTTCTTAAAACAATTTAAGCCTTTTCGCGTTCGCGTGCGCGCAATATTGACAAGGACAAGGTAAAATGAAAATATAATGTTGTTTACAATTAAAACAAGGATTTAATCTAATGAACAAAAGAGGTTTTAAATGCAGTGTCTTGGGCAATCTTCCTACGATTTCAACAGTCTTCCATGCTGCAGTTCAACAAGAACAATTGTTAAGGATCATTTAAGTTGCTATTGTTTTAGTTTAGCTCATTATAGTAGAAATAATCTGCAAATACACATAATAAATGTGCCCTAAAACATCACAAATGTATTAGCATCATTTTCATTGTCTAGAAGCACATAGTCATAATATATTGAGTCGCTGGCATAAAACACCGGTGCACTATCCGGAAGGAAATTATAAAAATTTCCTTAAGATACAACTTATAATGTGCAAATCGACAACGAAAGACGGTCCACCGATTATTGAAGAATCAGACTCAATTATCAAAGGAGAAAATTCAAGGTCGTTCATCGCAGAAAATACAAAAGCGAAAAAGAGAAATTGGTATATTTCTTTCGCCAGATCCTTAATGATTTCGAGGTTGATGATGAAGAATTTAGTTAAATCCTTTATTTTTCTGCTCTAATTTGATCTGAAAGAGGATTATTTTAAATCCATCAAAAATTACACATTTTTAGGTAGTGTAACGGGACAATACTCTGGTGCGTTCGATCTCCTTCCATCAAATGATAGAAAATAATGGGATTTGGACGAAGCGATTAGCTTTTTGGATTGGCTCACTTGTTTGCAAGCAATCGGTTTTGTTTGGAATTTATTTTGTTTTCAATTTGTAATTATTTTCTCTTATAAATGCAACTCTAAACAACCAAACATGAACTATTTTTTCTTTTCTAAGCAATGTCGAACACCCTCACATACGCGATCCCAAAACTCTCGAAAAACGAAAATGGAAGCTAACTTTCAAATATGTGATTATCGTCCAGAATTGCAACAATTCTGTGTAGAATTAAATTCATCATATAAAAAGCGCGAATTATATATAGAATATTTTTTTAGGTTGTTGTTTAAGATTTGAATTAAAAAGGAGTGAAAATTTTCGTACATGTACTACTTCTTTATTTATTTACTTACTTATATATGATACGCAACTAATACAAATTAGCACTCGAATTCAAGTAAATCCTAATAGTAAATTTTATACTCATTATTTTAAAAACTAGTATACAATATATAGGATGGAAAAGAATAATAAAAACAAAGTAACTTAAAATAATAATTCATTTATAAATAAATAAGAACGAAAAACAAAAAGAAAAAAAAGCATGTACACAGCTAGCACAGAGGCACACCCACAACAAGAACAGATCAAGCTTGCAAGTGAACCCCTAAAATATTCCAAACATACACAAGCTTGGCAACCGACACGTTAACAACACCATATAATTTTCGAAAAAAAAAGTGAGATATTACCTAGAGCAAAGCATTAATGTATAAACGAAATAAAATGGGTCCTAAGTGTCTGCCTTGAGGTACGACAAACGTCGCGGTCTTAACTCGGAACATACCAAACTCAGTTGACGATACGATCAATGTGTCAGGTCAGTTCAACATATCTTTTTTCTGTTGGCTTTTTGATTGATATGTAAATCGTTAAACACCCTCATGTCATTAAAACGATTTTATTACTTTTCGATTTAGTTTTTGAATCAAACTATACTACTATACTGGACGGTGATATATTTTATATTCTTTAATACAAATGGGCTTTCTTTCCAATGTTTATCCTAAAAATCCTTATCATCTTCTCGTTAATATTTTCCTACGGGTGTCTTTAACACTTCTTATGACTATTCTTATGGTACCGCTGCATGTAGCCTAATATGTCAAACACACTGACAGGTTTAACTTTTTCAACTCAGTGAATTCCTTGCTATCCAATTTCCACGCTTAGTTGCGCCACGTTTTATCTCTTTCAGTCGTCTTCATGCAGGCATGTTTTGGGTAAAATATTTACGTTTGAATTGCCGAACACTAGAACTGATTCGGCAGTTTAATCAAATGGAATAACATTAGCCTTCTTCACCAAATAACTCGTCAATTTCAGTTCATTAGAGTGCAACAACGTAGACTCAATAATTTATGCAACCTTATTCGCTTTCTTCGTTCCAATTTTAATCCTATGTGTCACGTAAGTGCTATACGGGAATGAAACTATAACATTAATAAGGAGTGTTTGCTTTGAATTCTTCAATTTTCCAAAAAGTTTTTTGCTATTCTTTGCCTATTGAGCCAATTCTTCAATTTTAGTCTACGCACATGGGGCTTTATGATCTTTGAAAGTGAAGGTTTGGTGTTTCATTCACTAAATCAGTAATCATACTGCGGTCTAAATCAAGACGAATTTCAATGAGGTAATGATGTAATGCACAAATTAATGTGGCATTATATAGATTGGAGGCAAGAGGAAGCGAAAAACACTTGTCATTCAAGCTGTCAAGAAATTCGGGTATCTATAGCTTATAAGGTAGAAAATTTCTTAAAAAATTACTCCGTGCTTTTAAACACATTCGAGAAATCCCATTGCAATTAATTTCTACGTAATAACCCCCGCACGCGCAAATTTGCCACCGAGCTGCTCCAATCACGTTTGTATTTATTTACCTACCTGTTCCTTTGCTGGTTAAGTCACTGCCTTCTAGGTGCAACGCAAAATACTTATGTCATAAGCTTTGCGTAGATGCCTGCAGCTGTGTGCGTTGTAACAAACACTCATTGGAAAAAACTCATCGGAAATTATCTGTTGAAATATAATTTTTGCACAAATTGGAAATAATTTATAAGATTTTATGTTAAAGCCAAAAAAAAAAGAAAAATTCATGTCGAGCAGGAAAACTAATACTAGTCATGAAATTACTGAATATATTGCTTAAACACATACGCCATTTAAGCCAACCAATAAGAATATCTAAGATAATGGCATTTAACGAAATTATCAGAAAAAAGACGAACCCCATCCTTTTATTCCATTTTTTTTTAATGAGATTTTAAAAGGAAAAACGCCAAACTTATCATTTTCTTTTGTAATATCTTCATCAATTTCTCAGAAAAACAGTAAATATAACATTTTGTGAAATTGAATTTGTTTCCTGTAGGCATGGCTTGTGTTTATATGAAACGGTCTTTTAAGATACGCAGCTGTTCGTGATTGTCATCACTTAACTAAAAACTTGCGACCAAAGGACGAACATGATTTTTGTAAGCAATAAAAAAAGATCAAACTATCACTCCTTAAGTTCGCCCAATGTAATACTTCAGTGTAGACGTCAACCGTCTGGTACCAAAAATACTAAGAAAACGAATGAAAATACCGGCAATTGACATACCGTAACGAGCAGTGCCACACACGTTGAGAAAATTGTTTTAGACCCCAATGCGGGTCTATTTCATGCCCTTCCGTTCCATACTTTCCGCAACTTAATACGTGCTGTACCACAAGAAGTGTTGCGTAGATGAGGATGTTCTCTTAAGAGAGTGTGTACTGGCCATACAACGCACGTAGCAAACGACAACAACAGTAACACAGTATTAACAACAGAAACAGCTTGGCGTCAGTTCATGGTTCTCATTATAGAGCTATCGTGCGACATACAAGGCAAAGGAGGCTCTGATCGCTTATTTGTTCATGATACTCGATTCCCTTCGTGTCGAGTAGGGCTTCTATTACAGACGAACGGTTATGGTGGGTATAAAAAGATGTCAAAAAAAGAGAACGCAAAGTTTGTGAATAAACACACAAAATATAAAATTTAAATTAAAAATTGTTTAAAAAAATTAAAGAAACCAGCCGACGCATATAAATCTACCTACTTGCTTGCTCGATGCATAGAACAAAGAACGAAAAATTTGCAATCGAAAATGTCTATCACAATGTCAATTTGGAATCAGAAACAAGAAACGCACTGGACACGCCAACCAAACAATAAGTGCTGAAGCTGCCGCAGCTCTACAGGTGGAAGGACGGAATGGTAATGGATGTTAAAAATGCCTTTAAGTAACTGCCAACGTGTAACCGGTGCAATGGAAGAGCGTTGATTTCCACATTACTTGATAAATATTGCGGCTAATTACTCCAGTAGCAGGGAACTTCTGTATATAATAGATAAACGGAGCAAAGGACACCTCATTACTGAATGAGCACAACATGGATGCGTGCAATACTGCGCAACGTCATGAACAATAGTAACCGCTGTCTTTCCGTCCTACAGAAAATTAAATCCATAGCTTATGGGGATGAATTCACCGCGTTACTAGTAACAACGCAGCAATAAGATATTACGCTCCTGTTCAATAACACAACCGAGGTAATGCGCACGTGGCTTCTGTTAATAAGGCTGATTTTGGCGGGAAAAAAAGCACAAGCGGCTCTAATAACATCCAAGAATAGAGTGCAGAAAGTCCCGCTGATATATTATCAAAGGACGCAGTTTAATACTTATAATACTTGGAAGCGATCATACCACAGGCCAGGAATGAGGGTATAGATAGGTTTTAGCGAGTTAACGTGTGGCGCTGCCCAAATTAGCGGTCCCTCTATGCTTTCCCACCTTACAAGAAAAATATACACACAATAGGGTACGTTTTTTTATTTTGTTCACCTTGTGTATGATTATAGAAATTAAAAAATAAAATTTTCAAGTCCTCGAAGAAGAAATTAAAATTAAATTAAAAAAAAAAAGTTTTCAATTCTTCGAAATTTAAATTTGGAATTATAATTTGCCAGACATTTTTAATTGAAAAACCCAACTTATATTTTCGAATTTATTTATTTATTTTTTTTGTTATGATGGTACAGATCTCATCAATGTATGTTAACATTATTCGCCACTTTGCATTTTTAATTTGTTTTTGATATGTATGTATAGGTTAGAAGAGTTTTGGTGAGCTTGGCGATTTTTTGTTATGGAAAATAATAGATCAAAGAATATGTATTAAATTTTGTGTGAAAAATAAAATGAAGTGATCCAAATCATTTAAAACGTTGGCTGCGACATTTACTGAGTCTACGTTGAACAACGAAAAATGTTTATAAGTGAACAGGCCTGCATAAATGAAGGCAGAGAATATGTTAACTACGATGACTGCCTTGGGCGTCTCGGTCGCTTATGTATTAAGAACAGTAATAAATTGCTGAGATAATATTTGTCTTAGTCAACATGAATAAATCTATTTCAGCATTAATTTATTAAACCGACGCTAAAACATATAAATCGCTAACCAAAGCAATTATTCCAGACCTAACACACATCTTCCACTCTTTAATTTTTGACCTAGGAGTAATAAGATCGAGTGCATGTTACATTTTTGAGATCAAATAACTTTTAAATAAGTATTAAGAAGTAGTTGTTCTCGAACAAGAACCAAGAACCACGAAGTTTTAAAAATAAAGTATATTTATTGTTATTGTGTTTACAATCATATATGCATCAATGCAAAATTGGAAAGGGAAACTGCAATTTGGGATGAATGTTTGCCGATCGTAATTAAAAGTTGGTTTGCGCACAGAAAAGTTTTAGAGGTAAAACCACTCCGATAGCCAAAAATATCTTATTCTTGACAATTTTTTTGGACGTAAGAAATGAAAATAAAATCGCACTATTCAGAGAATACACATATTTATATATTAAAAAAAAGGCATTTTTGAAATATATTTTAAATATCAATTTGTCAACTCTGAAGATCATATTTAGATATTCATAGTCAGTCTAGTATGGGTAATATTTTAAAAATATTGATTTGTATCATCTCGATTTGCGAACAATTTAAGGGAAAATATCATTTACGGCGTTCGGAGAAAAGGGTTATTTTTTATTTATAAATAACTTTTAAATTAACTTATCGAAAATAGTCTACGCAATGCTGCTTCAAGCAGCAACAGCTTCAAGACTACAGTTAGAAAATTAAATTTGTGGACAACGAAAAACAAAAACCTACATGTATTTACAGGACTACTTAAGGTAAAAAAAACTTTTTCCTGCAATATATAGTGGTGGTACTCCTTTACAAGAAATTTGATAGGTATTATATTTAGCATAAAAAGTGAGAATGAAAATCAGAATAAAAAAGGTAAACACATCAGAAATCGCATATGAAACGTGCATAACCGCAACAACCTGAAAATTAAACTCTCGCCTCGGTCTCATTTATCTAATAGCTTCGCTTGTAATTCCATTGTCAGCAGTTAGCTTAGAAATTTACGAAGTGCTTGATACAAATTTGAAATTGTGGAATGTTGGTCCTTCAAATATTTTGTGGAAATATCGTTTTACAAATCGAAAGATGCCTGTCATGCACACACTCGAACATTTATCGTACTAGCTTCATAATCATGCATTGCAAATAGTGCAGGAGCACAGCGTAGTCAAAATCTTAATCTTCTTTTTAAGTCTTTTCTTAACATTTGAACTGACGACATGAATAGTTCTGTGCATAAACAAAATGTCACTCCTGCACTATCGTTAATTTGTTTGCGGTACTTCCGCTGCTTGCCGTCGCCGATAATTCGTTGCATGATTTATAGCTTTGAGCATTTCTTAACTACTTACGTTAAAGTATACACATATATACGTATATATCGGTCATATTATTTAAAGAGCTGATATCGCCACGCTTTAAACCAAAAAAAATATTAAGACAGTAGTCAAAATCAAGTATGTCAAAGTCAAAGTGCGTTTCTACAAAATTCTGGCAAAATTCTATTCAAAAAAAAAAAATAAACTACTTGGTTCTGGAACTAACGGCAAGGAGCGTTTTAGCTTTACATCTTTCGATAAAAGTACAGAAACGTTGCGTTAACTTGATTGTAAAATTGTAAACAAATTGTAAATAGTGGTTAGTAAAATATCCAATTATCTAACGAAGCAAATTTGAGTAAATTTCGTCCATCTTTTTTAATTGAAAAATAAACTTTTGCTATGCCGCTCCGTTTTATAATAAAATGTAAGGTGAGAATGTTCATTTCTGTGATCATATCAAGTGGTTGAGAATGTACTTGGTAAAAAGCTACTATTATTTATAGAATTTTATCCGTCATGGCTTTTTTTTATATATAATTTAACATTTTTATCCTACCTGGATGAATCAGTTCGGATCGGACCACTTTTTCGACCACCTTTCACGAAAGCAAGACTTTCTATGGCTAAAAACCATAGTTTATGGTTTGTTATGACGGAAAAACAATATGAAAATCATAAGATCTTTGACATGTAAATTAACTTCGCTCAATTTGCAGGACGTTAATTGGCATTGTGGTTATCCCCCTATGTTTTTTTTTTTTTCGTATATGCGCAGCCAAAAGGGGCTATATATTTTATTCCTGTAATAAAACTAAAATTTAACCTTAAGATCACAGATGTAATTGAAAATCTATGACGAAATTCGCCGATCCACCTGCACGAAAAGGTTCGCACATAATGCCGTTTGCCAATTGTCTTTTCGTGGTTACCATCAGCTCCAGCTCTGTCGCTATATTACTAGTATAATGAAAATGTGTATACCACAGGCTGGTTTCATTACAAGTTTCGTACCATAATATAAAAAACTTTTTCAAAGTTTCGAATTCATATTTCATTTTTTACTGATTACGACAACATTTATGTTATTATTCACCTTGCACACATTTGTCTGATACACAAACAAGTAATGTAATCAAAGAAAAGGTCTTGATAGATAAAATAGAGTTTCAGGAAGACCGAAGCTTACAAAAGATAGTGTGAAGGTTCGTCTCGCAGTGAGGAATGCTAATCAACAAAGACGCTAATACCTAAGGTTTGCACAGTACAATTTGTATTAAATGATTTAGTGCAAGCATCAAGAAGAAAGCTATTTTTTAATGCGAGTGTCCGGAAGGCTGTTAAGTAAGGAGCAAAAAACGCTTTGTCGTCTAAAATTATTTGGGTGGAAGCAAAAAATAAAATACGGGCGCGTTCTCAAAATCAAAAATAATGAAAACAATATTTTTATACAAAGAATAGCCAGATTAACAGCCAAAGACTATATATAGCAAAAATGTATAGATTACAGTAAATCTTTGTGCCAGTAATCAGACGTAAATCCTTACCTTTTTTAATAACTGTTCAATGCGATTTCATTGATAACCACTGTGGTCATAAGCAATAAGCACGCGTCTGGAACGATATTCTTAATACTGAAGTACTCAGCTAAAATGCTTTCATTCTTTACAAATTAAATAAAACTAGAACATTTTTCTTAACTGTTCATGTCCAGAGTAAGATACTAACTAATGTCAGTAATCATCTAAGCAGTGTAAACTCTACAAAGAGAAATGTGGGCACAGCATTCAAAACATATGAGTTTAAAGCGGTCGTTTTACCACGACTGATTGCAATCATCGCTTGTTCATCTATTGCTTGTAATCAAGCAATAACCCAAAAGATATCGACAACTGATGAGAAACAGAAAACAAAATTGCGTTAAATACGCAGACAAAAAAGTCTGTTAAACTTGCAGCCCAAATTACTGGACATTATATAATGCAAATTACTTTTTAAATTAACCTGGGGGATACACTACTAATTGAGGAAAGGCTCACTGGGAAGCTGAAAAAAGCCTAACGCGTTACCTAACAAAAGCCCCAAACGAAGGCTAGTGTTAGTCCGAACCCATGGACGATGATACAAATACTTCGTTTGATACTGGCTAAAGGAATGATCAGCATGCAGCCCTTTAATAAGATTTTATACACTAGTCGGCAACGACTTCTTGACATAGAGGAAGACAAAAAACTTTTCAACTGCCATCAATGTACGCTGAATTGATGACTATCGGAGTAATCACACAAGCACGATTAGTTAAAAAGTTTAAACCAATATTGGTAGCATGACATATAAAAAATTATTTCCATATTGCGGTAATAAGATTGCTACTAAAATTGCAACAGATACGCTACGCAACAAAAAAATTGACATCAAGATAAAATTAAGTTCTAAACAGAAATCATTTTAGATAAATTTCGAATAAATGGTGTTTCGTGTAAATATATACGTAAAATAAGATATAGTATTGTTAGGAAATTTGCGCAATGCAGTACGCCTAAGTAGGCATTGCAACATCATATTCATGTGCGCTGTAAGAATCGTACTCCATCTTAGAATAAACTCATTGCTTCAAGTCCTCAAAGTTGAGGATATGTTAGAAATAGATGATATATCTAATAACCGAAAACTTGACTGATCTTGACGAAAACTGATCATCGCGCCAACCATGAGTAGTATATATATGGGGAAACGTCGACGCGAATTTCGGCCTGCAGGAAAAGGACTTTTTCTTTTTTCTTCAAAATTTTTCGTCATTTCTGGATAGTAGTATATAGGGGAACAAGGGCTATACGCTTTTCCGTTCCAACCACATCATCGCACACCGAAAAACACGCACGCATACACATAGCAAGACGTATACGCGCACACACCTACACACACACACAAACTAGCCAATAGTGTATTCCAGTGAGGTCCCACCATCGTGCTAATGACAACCAGCCTCCGCGAAGTAATACCTAACCGCGATCCCGCGGGGGAGAGTGGTAGAAGAAGTGTGTGGGGGGTAGTTTTTAGTACGTAAGCGCCATGAATTTCGAATCGTGCATGCTGCTACCAAGAACCAGCAGTATCTTTTGAAGATTTTCTACCTCCTGCTCACTGAACAAAAAAAACACACACAGCAGGACACACACGCACAAACATATACATACAATATACATCCATACACACACAAACTTATGAGGAATTCTCATACTTTTGCATACATACATACACAAGTAGATAAATACAAATAACCCAAAATACAAAACATAACTGCGTAAACAGTCAAACGCTAACACGAAAATCATGCCGGCCAAAACCGGAAATAAAGGGACATCTCAAGGTGCACAAGCCATGCGGGAAAGTCCGGAAGTGTTACCCGATCCGTTCAAAAGGAGCACCTGAATCCAACGCTTACCTGAGCAACTGGGCGGGAAAACAACTCAGGAGAGAAATTTGGCAATCAAATGCCAAAAAGCACGGTCAGAGATGGCACTACCCACACCTAAAAGGGAACCAGAGTAAGTGTTGCGAAAAGGCTCAGAGAAGAGGGACCAGCGGATTATACTCCGGCGAAAAAAAGTAAGCGAACGGGCGATGGGATAAATCCCAATAATGAGGCGTCAAAGCAAACAAAAAACGCCAATGAAGAGTGGACCGTGGTCCAAGCAAAAAATAAAAAGGTCAAGCCAATCTAATTGGTGTATAAGCCAGATGCGATTGTAATCAAGCAAACGGACACTACGTCTTACAGCGATATGCTGAACAAAGTTAAAAATGATGCTGAGCTGCAAAAAGTCGGCGAAAATGTGACCAGAATACGGAAAACATTAAAAGGACAAATGTTGCTGGAATTTAAGCAAAGTGCGAAAGAAGAAAACATTGAAGAAATCAATTGGTGGGCTCAATGCAATAGAGCGAGGCGTGTCTACCAAAGATCGAGGGGGACTGGTGCTTATCTCAACCACCAAGAAGAGTTCAAATTCAGGCGAAAGCATTTTAAAAAAGCGATTATGGTCAGTAAGAAAAACTGCTTCCAGAACCTGATTAATGAGATAAGTGAGTATAAGTTGGTAATGAAGAAGCTAAAATATTAGGACCAACCAAGCTGTGCAGAATTTGTGGAAGAAATAATCGGCACATTGTTTCCCCAGAAAGTTATGTTTGCATAAGTGTGACTGATTGAGGTGAGAGATAATACTAATTTCACCGGGCTTGAGGAGATTGTTGCCATTGCAAAGGAAATAAAAGGCAAGAAATCGCCGGGTCCTGATGGCATCCCAAATTACGCTATTAAGCAAGCCATGTTGGCAAGGCCTGTTATACTTGCGAGAATTTTCAGCGCGTGTTTGAAAGAAGAACTTTTCCCAGATAAGTGGAAACAACAAACGCTGGTGCTGCTGCCAAAGCCAAATAAGCCGTCGCATGTTGCGAATGCATACCGCCCTATTTGTCTATTCGATACGATAGGCAAGGTGTATGAAAAGATTATTCGAAATCGTTTAGAAGAATAACTAGAGAGCTCCAAAGGGGTGTCCGAATACGGCTTCAGGAAAAAGAAAAGCTCAATGGATGCAATAACGGTGGTCACAAATACTGCAGCAGAAGCGATAAAAGGAACTCGCTGGATGGAAAGGAACAAAAAGTATTGCTTAGTAATAGCATTAGACATTAAAAATGCTTTCAACTTAACAAACTGCTATTGTATCATAGCTGCCCCAAAGAAAGAAGAGTCCCATCAGTGAAGGGTACTACCAATTTTGAGGGAATTACCACTACAGCGAATAACATCACCGACATGATCAAGAGGTGGCTGTGGTCAGTGGATTTAGATCTGGCGGAAGAGAAAACAGAAGCGGTATTAATCTCTTCTAGGAAGAAGGTGAAGAAATTGACTATCCAAGAGGGAGACACGAAGATACAGTCACAAGAAGCCATAAAATACTTAGGAGTGATGATCGACTGCAGACTTTCGTTTAGCGAAGGTAGCAAAGTCGCTGACACGCTTACTGACAAACTTTCGTGGCCATAGGCAAGACCGCAGAAAGCTGATCGCAGAAGTGATAACTGCGACAATAATGTACGGCTCTTCTGTGTGGAAAAAATTCCCTCGCTATACCATCACACACGAGAGACATCCATTCAGAATATAGGCTATGCGGCTACGGATGTGCGTCGCATATTGGACGGTGTCGGAAGAGACGGCATTGGTTATCGCTGGCATGATACCAATCGACTTGTGAGTTAAAGAAAGTATGTATAGGGCCGAATTTCAGAGATTGTCGGCTGAAGCGGCTAAGCAGGGTGCAAAACAGCGACTACTGGAAAAATGGCAGGAGCGCTGGAGCAGAGCGAGTAAGGGTAGATGGACACACCGGCTCATACCCGATTTACAGCCCTGGGTGAATAGGCAACATGGTGAGGTTGACTTATATTTAACACAACTAATTAGCGGCCACGGTTGCTTTAGGTCATATCTGAATAGGTTTAAAATAGAACAGCACCCATTCTGTAGTTTTTGTGAGTGCATCGAAGATGCTGAAAATGTTTTCTTTGTCTGTCCGAAACTCCATAGCGAACGACAGAGACTACAGACGGAAATTGGAGGGTTACTTCTCCCCGACAATCTTGTGCCAAATATGTTGCACGACCTGAAAATATGGAAAGCGTGTAAGGAAGCGTTTTGCTTCCTCTGTATTCCAATACATACAACATAGCTGTAAGTATTAATTTATACTAATAGTAACACACACACACACACAGGGCTTAGCTCAGGCACAGGGCTAAGCTCAGGCTACTGTGGTGGTCACAGGTGGGGGATCGTGATCGGCCTGCACGTACCCTAGGGTATATTTGTGGGCTAGCTGCGAATAACCAATAAGCAGCCCCCGACCAAGAGCGACAGAGGAGGAG